>BGZK01000909.1:0-252291 GCA_005406025.1 Eumeta japonica
ACCGAGAGTGGCGCCGCTCAAAATCACGTCGATACCGAGACTCTGAACTCCAGGCGGCTGTCATGGAACCAGAATGGCGACCACTATTATCGAGGAGCACGACAGAAACCGAACACCAAATTTTATTGGACGGACAGCAAGACCGTGCTCACATGGTTAAAGAACGGCGCTCGCTCATACAAAACCATTCGTAGCAGTCATCGCATCGCCGCCATTGAAGAAAATAGTACACTGAACGAATGGCGATGGGTACCTATAAAACAGAACGTCGCGGACGACGCGACCCGAAACGTACCTCGAAATTTAGATCGATGGTACAATGGGCCAGAATTCCTACAGCACGAATCAAACGACTGGCCGACAGAAAACCTATCATTTTAAAGGAAACAGGCGAAGAAAAAATACTTCATCTAACAGTCAAGAAACCCGATTCAAATATCCTGAATGCATACCGAATATCGACAAATTTTCAAATGGAGTAAACTTATACGCAGCACAGCATGCGTCTTACAATTCATCAGATTATGCAGAAAAAATGGAGAAAAGGTCAACTATAAAGGACCAAGAGAAAACCTGAAAAGGATCCCAGCTGGAAAAATCTAACAAAACCTTACAACAGAACATCGAACAAACTTGAAATCAGAAAAACAACGAAGTCAAGACGTTATCGATCGATATCGATCTATTATACGATGCCGAAAAATTGTTACAAAAAGCGTGTCAACAGCAATCATTTCCTCAAGAGATTTCCGACTTACGAAACGGAAAACGATATCGACACGAAGCCGACTATATAAATTATCGATAGAAATGCACGATAACATAATGCGAATAAAACCAGAATAGGCCGCGCCGACGACTTAACAGAAATGCAAAACATCCGCCGATATTAAGCGGCGATCACCACATAACCAGATTGTATATAGAACATACACATAGACAGCTACATCACGCCGGCGCCGAAGCTACTATAAACGAGAGTGTCGACAACGCTATTACATAACACGGATAAGAACCGTAACGAGAGATATAATAAGGTGTATTCCGTGCCGAATAAAGAGAGCGTCCCCGCCTCACCTCCCACGGGGACCACCTCTCGAACAGGTTGGCACATCACCGACGCCCGTTCACCTACACGGGATAGATTACTTCGGGCCGCTAACAGTGAAAATAGGTCGAACTACGAATAAAAGATATGTTGTGTTATTCACATGTCTCACCACGAGAGCCATTCATCTGGAAATAGCAGCATCACTAGAGACGAGTTCCAAATCATGGCTCTGAAAAGGATGATCGCTCGACGCGGCTGCCCCACCGAAATCTGGTCAGATAACGGGACCAACTTCACGAGGCGCTGCTCGAGAACTACATAACATATTTAACGAAAATATGAAAACAGAAGCGAACTTGAAAACAATAAGATGGCGCTTTATACCACCAGGCGCACCGTTCATGGGCGGCGCTTGGGAAAGGTTAATCAGAAGCGTAAAAATAGTTTAAATACAGTATTACTAACGAAGAACCCAACAGAAGAGGTGTTAAACACATTACTCGCCGAAGTCGAGTATACAGTAAATAACAGACCGCTGACATACGTAAACCACAGATCCAGAAGCACCTGAATCATTAACGCCAAATCATTTTCTTCTTTGGCGGTTCCTGGGCTGCTCCTGCGCCAGGCACCTCAACGAGTCAGACTTGAACAGCCGCGCGCAGTGGCGCGTCTCTCAACAGCTAGCAGATATGTTCTGAGCCGCTGGCTTCGGGAATATCTGCCCGAGTTACAACACCGGCGGGAGCCGCACGGTCGCGGCGAAGCATTGAAGATCGGCGATGTCGTCCTTATCGCTGATAATACGCTGCCGCGCAACACCTGGCCTCGTGGTGTCATCACAGCGGTATATCCAGGCACTGATGGAGTCACACGGGTCGCAGACGTCCAAACAAAGAATGGTGTACTGCGAAGACCCACGAAGAAGATAGTCGTCATACTAACGGGACCGGCCGTCCTCCCTTAAGAAGATACGTCGCGCAACAATCGACGACGTACGGCGGGAGAATGTTCGGAACGGCCATAACGGAAGTCGAATTATAATTGTTTATTGTATAATTCTGTTCGGAAACGACCATAACGGAAGTCGAATTATAATATTATTTGTTTGTAGAATAGCTAAATAAAATATTGTTTTGTTTTTTCATTATTGCATAGAGGGGTGTATGATCGGCGACGCGTGCATTAGAATGACGGCCCCTTCCCGCGCGAATTCAATATATAGTAATGAAGCGGGGAGGGGGTCATATATAGCCGCTGAAGCGAAAACCGGCTTCACCCGACTGTACGCGTCGCTGACCATAACATGTCGGATATTTACTTAGAAAATAGGATTACGTAACTGAAATTGTAAAAAATTTATACAAAATATGTTAAAAAGGGCATTTATTTAAATAAATAAAAGGGGAGTGGGGTATCGTTTGACCGTTAAAGAACCGTTATAAAGTGGGATATCGGGAACACGTGTAACAGTGGTATAAATATAGATAGGTCCCGATATCCTTCACTCTTTCTTCCGGCTTTGCATAATTTATATAGTAATAATAACAAGTTAAACGAAACCTGCTCCTCGAAATAAGTTAACTGCAAAGGTTTTCATTGAAACTCTGCCGGCTGAAGATCATCATCGACGGTCAGGCTAGCGCACAAAGTGCGTATTGGTCCCGTACACGCAGATTAGCAATTTCAAAAGAATTTAAGAAAATGACAAACCTGAACGAGTTCAAATTCAATAGGGTTCTATAGCTCATAATTTTTATATTAAAAGAAAAGCCAATCAAGGAAATTCGTGATTACGTACATACATCCCACCTACATATCAATTGATGGCTTCGCCAATATTTTTTCGAAGAAATTTTTCGTTATGATAATATAATAACTAGTGAAAAGCTTAAAGCGATACGAAGTTTGAAGACTAAAGAGTCATCTCTGTAATAATATACTTTAATGTCAAATAAGCAATCAATGATTTGTGCACGTGATTGTAGTTGATTAGGTTTTATTTTTTTGTTAACAAACTAATGTACACCCGTGTCACGGCGTGCAATCAAATTAAATAAACTGCAATAGCATATCGGTGACGTGGTGACGTTAAATCATAATATTTTACTATCGCCTAACGTGCCCATAGAAGTTTTCACTTCGATTATAAAAAAAAAAGTATTGCAAACGTCACACTCGTATGTGTCACATCCCTGCGCTTGCGATGAGGCGTTACAGCTTTTCGTTTTACATGTTGCGGGAAATGCTTCGAAAAATTGTTTCGTTTAATATCATCCGCTGATTTCACCATTCTGCGAAAGGTCGGACTCTCAAATTCACCCTCATCACGACGTCGACGGGCGGTCCACCACGGTGCGTTTTACCCACGCGCAACTTTCGGCCGTGGGCACGTCGAAACTGTGGAACGAAGTTTCAATAGCTATATTTTTGAACATAAAGGACGTTGAGAGGTTGAGAGATGGCAACGCATTGAATGATATTGCGGGCGTTCATGGGCGGCGGTGATCACTAATTGTAGGTGACCGACCTGTGCGCCCTTTTATTGTTTGTGCTGTAAAAAAGGATTTAATTTAAGCCATTTCAATAAATTCCTGTGTGCTCCCACATACAAGTAGATAATCTTCAATGACACTGAATAAAACTGTTACGAAGATTCATGACTACATTCTATTACTATATGGTTAGTAGGACAAGGACAGTTAATATCTGTTAAGCTGAAGGGATTTAGGGCTATTTATTTTTACTTTACGTGCGTCTTTAATACTAAACTGTAATAAATTTTACGTTTACGGTGGTTTGGACATTTGGAAAGGATGAATGA
This sequence comes from Eumeta japonica, assembly GCA_005406025.1. Lineage (NCBI taxonomy): Eukaryota > Metazoa > Arthropoda > Insecta > Lepidoptera > Psychidae > Eumeta > Eumeta japonica. The sequence goes on from BGZK01000909.1 coordinate 3,876, forward strand.
AAATAGACCGAATAAAAAAATGTATAGAGAGAATATGTGTGATGGTAAGGTCGGCAAGGGTCGCCCTAGCTCAGTTACCATCATTCTGTGAAAACGCGTTCACCATTCAGTTAGCAACGGATCACCGTTCCGCTAGCACCGTTCCATACCTGGACAATTCAGCTACCACGGATTTATAGGGACTTGTTCAACACTCATCACCGCTCTATACCTTCACCAATCGCAGCAACTACAGCTCTTGTGATTCAGATTGCAGACTATAAATTCATACATAAACATAAGTTAACAATTCGAAAATAGCTTCTGACATTCGTGTGTTTGTAACTAGGCGATTCTTTATTTCAATAATATTCAAACATTAATAATTGTTAGCAGGTTGTCGGCATCTTGGTATTCTAATCGTGTCTTCCACATTTATTTTATACTTTGAGTATCTAAACAATGAAGCATCACTTCGATACCAGAACACCTAATAATAAGAACATGATTATTTTGTTATATGAAAGTAATTTAAGTAGTTAAACGAATGTCTAAAATGTGAACTTGACAGATAAATTATTAAAATAACTCAAACATGTAATAACGAAATTAAAAATATAATTTTAATTAAAATAACTGAAAACAGAAAAAAAGATGTATAGCATGACTAACTTTATAATAACTTACAATGCACTGGTTAAACTGGTTACACTAACTGGTATCTAATCAGGTTAACTTCAGATAAAACACGATAAAAGCTTATTAAACATTGCTGTCTCATTAAGATATCGATCTTGTATGTTTACTGATCACACCGATTATCAGATAACAGTTTTATGACTGATTCTAAATAAATCTCTGCACATATTTTAACCCGAAACCCGCATGATTGTCAATGAAAAAACTCTAATGGTTTTAAATGGAGATTATTAATTTCACAATTCTAGAAGAATTTGTATACTGAAAAAGCCTACCTAGATGGGCTGCCTCCCGCATCCACGTTGCCGTAGCAACCAACTAAATTTCGTTTGGCTGGTATGGCATTTGTGATTGCGCAATAGTTTATTCAAACTGAAGCACAAGCGTATGTTTTAATGGTGGGTATTTACAGAATCAATCCATTTACTTACGTATATAGATCAGTTATCAAATTGTTACTACTCGAAACTGTAGTTTATTAATAATAATTCAAATAAAATGAAACCATAACGATTATTTTTTAAAATTACAATAAATGAAAACAATCAGTGAGTGTTTCAGTGAATGAAAAATTACATACTTAGCTACGTTGCAATGACTATAATGGGATAGTTCATACATTTTCTTATATTACTATTTTTAAAGCTTTTTCTATTCGAGAAGTGTGGTAAATCATTTCTTTTCAAAACTATAAAAATATTTATCTGAGTTATGACCGTTTTAATTGCTACTTAGACAGAGAAAGTAGTAGTACCGACTGACGTCATTATTTACTAGTGCTAATAGAATAATGTTAAGCTTAATTTGGCAAGAAAGCGATAGCATAGAATATTGGATAGCTTATAGCTAATTGTTTTTCAGCCGTTTTAATTTTGGTTTTACGTTTAGTCATCATGAGAAGTCGCTTACATAATTCATCGATAAATATAATATTTTAAATGTCAAGCAAATACCCTATTGTGAAATTTTATCGAGCTCACGTAATTTAGACTTTTATACGAATATGGTTTTATTTTACTTAAAGTATTATAAATAAAAAGCATTTTATACAAACATTATTACACGTACTTTTTAGTAGATTTCATAAAATCTAGCTATTGTATTTGTCCCTCATGAGAACTTTTTGAAAATTTTGTTGTTTCTCGACTTACTCGACAAAGTGAGTCAGACAATACATAGTTCAAAAGTTTATACACACGCACGCACACATGCACGCACGTACGCACTTACACACACAAATATATGTATGTATAAACGATAGTATGGGGATATATAGCATATATATGATATATATATATATAAAGCATATATATACATACATACACATACGATACAACGCGGGCTTGTCAGCACGATAAAGGCTCAACAATTCTTTATAGAGATCTTAAAGAAAGAAACTCTAAGTTATGTATATTCTATGGACAATTAAGCAAAAAGTCGAGTTCAAATTTGAGCCAAACTGGTCAACTAATAGTTTAGAAATTACAGCATTTCAAAAATTTTGAATATCCGAAAATTACATATTTCATATGAATTAAATATGAAAATAAAATGAATTTTTCCGTTTCTCGCGCAGAATGGCCTTTTCTATTTTATAAGAAAGAAGGAATTTTTTTATTTAGTAAAAAAAACTATGTAACCTCTGAATAGCCTACATTTACCTACATTTTATAAATCGCAAAATAGTTCGTACCGTTGTCTGACACGCAACCTCTATCTGTATCAATTATTTACCGCACAACATCATATCGCTTTCGATTAGCGCGGGCCGACCACCACGAGATCGCTGCGTTGCTGATTGGACATGTTTACGTCTACGTCTGAATTAGCCGTATCAAATATAAACGCACCTGAGATCGCGCTCAGGAGCGAAACGTTAGTAAAACTATTGCTCCCTGACAGCGATAATTTTCTCAATCCGACGGGGTCAGCGCGTCTCAGCCGCGAAACCGGGACAGCGTTTCCTTTTGAAGTGAAACTCTAATGCGACTTCAACAAGGTTGCGTTAAATGTTTAACGCTACCATGGAGGGAGTATGAAAGCACTGTTGCATTAAACGTTCAACGCTCCTGAGGAGGAATAGAAAGAGACAGAACGAGAATGAATGCGTGGCACTCGAACGCATGCGCGTAGTATACCTGTTACAGGCCAGCGCGAGCGTTAGCAACGAGTCCCGAGTACGGTGTTGCCTGTCGCTAAAACATTCTATTTAGTTATCATAATCCCATTGTAAATGTTATAGATTTGGATATTTCTCCACTCGAAAATGATAATTAAAAGATGTGATCAATTATGAATTGTAAGCAATGTTAATAAAGTCTGTCTTAAAGAAACAATATGAGTTCACTAAAAATCAATTTCTACCCCTTTCTATTTTCATTTCCACATTACGAAGTTTCACTTCTTCCGCGCGGAGGGACTCCACGCATTATTTTTGCTTCGTAAAACTTTAAAACGCCGCTATCGTTCTCTTAACGTCTTCCCTCGCGCTCATAGAGCAAAAAAAACGGGAAATATTTTTGAGGATTTTACTTTGTGCTAAAAGGCGAAAATTATCAGTACATTTTGCACGCCTCATATTACGTTACAATCGATATGTAGAGTATGTGCGAGGCAAGACAGTATTATTATACCGTGATTAATTTAACAGAAGAAATTCACAGCGGTCTAGCGCCGTGACCGTGGACGTGCAATGTAATGGCGTTTTCATGTTTTGGAGCGAAAACGAAACCGCTGTTCCGGCTTCGCGGTAGAGACGTACTAATCTCGTCCACGTACAGTGACGGAGTTTCCGAATTGACTCTGAGATTAAAAACAAATAACAATGACGAGAAGCGAAACGTGTTCCCCATTTCGTAGTCACAGAATTTATCGCATTTTAAGAATATTAAAGCGACCTTTTAAGTGGTAATTTCTATTTCGCTCACTAATTTAAGTAGGTGATTCCATAAATTTTGATATCCCTTTTTATATTCACAAGTCGTTACCGTATTTTTGCAACGTATATACGTTACAAAAATAGCACATACGTTACAAAAATACTAGATACGTTAAAAATCAAATAGAATACAAAGAAAAATTTATATATTACATTTATTTCATTTTTGGTAATGTACAATGTCAACACAATTAGTATTTCAAATATGGAGCAGGCTTAACAAAACAAACACATTTCACAATACAAATAGGTATGATAAAAATAAATAAACAAGCAAAGTTATTTTCGAGCCGTTTTGTAATTTTGTAAACGGCTCGCTCATGGCTATATCCTAAATCAATCTCTCACGTTTCCCTCAATATTTTAGCTTAAATAGCTTGACGATCGTTAATTTTTGCTGATGACCTGTTATTGCCCGAAACCGAGGAGTGATTAATGATCAAAGGTGAAATGTTTAACGGTTCGGAGCGATCGCCGCAACACGGGATGTATTACGACGATTCATCGTTAATGACGCAGTGATGTCTGCGCGTATTGTGTTGTGTACCTAAGCGTTTCTTAACAGCAATATAGGTGTTTTGAACAGCGGAAATTAATATAGATTTGTTAATAATTTAATTTGTATTATAATTTTACTTTGTTATAGCATTGTACTCGTACGCATGTTGCTTGCATATAATTTAGAAGTTAATGAGGAAAAATCTATGAAAAGTTAATGTCTTCACATTCTTGAATTGGAATCTAAAAGTGTATTGATAGGATGGGACTTTAAAATCTACGGCACCTGGAGCTGTAGTATTGATTACAACCAGATATAATAGAGACATTTAAATTTTGTTATCGTTGTTATTCGATTTTATTGAAAAGATTACGATTTTCATTAATTATTAAAAAATATACGGAGCCCTAAAAATCATTTAAACATTTTAATCTAAATTACATGTCTAAATAATGTACTCCATTTTTTTAATATATTTCGAAAGAGATTACATTGTTTGATTTAACGTACAAAAACGAATTAAAACTATTTAATCAATCAATGAAAAATACATTTCACAAATTTGCATAAAAATTAATAATAAGCAAATGGATAATAAAACACAATTTGCATGTTGCATGCAATACAAGATGCATAATACAAGTTTATAAGATGCTTATTTTTTATTTGTTAAATACCGTAAACATGTGGATCTTTTTTAAGAGGAAATAACTTACCTATTGTGGGTTCTCGAGAAAAAAATTTGCATTTGGCATTTGATAAACTTTATTTCTGTTTATGAAATATTCAACATAACTATGCGTTTATTTATTTAAACAGTGCAATTGTAATATTACTTGAGTTCAAGTCAGACAACTCCAGCGCCATAAAAATATTTTCTTCGGCATTTTGATATATTGGCAGACTCGTCTGCCAGGACAAATTTCCCTTAAAACGTACCAGGAGCATAAATCAATGCCAGACGCATACTGCGCGAAGTTTCCAAACCGTTTGAATCCATTCGATCTATATTCAAACTCTCTGTGGCTATATCATTTATATGACTGACGTTTTTCTGAAAGTAAATAAAATCATCAACAATGCGAATTAGGTACTCTAAATCTATTGTGTTTAGATTCAACAGTTTGCGAAATGCGAGGCACCAAAAACAACTATTATAAGCACTAATTGACTTAATTTTAATCGAACTAGAGTTTTGATATTTTGCACGTAAATAGCGTTTAAGATGACGTTTATGTTGAAAATAATAAATTATTAAAAACGTCCTATTCAGGTACACTTTGAATAATGTTCTTATCTTTACATATAAAAAAAAAAACAGTAGAACACGCTGTGTGTGTATAATTAGGGTATATATGAATAATTGAGAAAATAATAGAATAGATAATAGAAGATAAAAGAAACGTAATCAAAGAGCAGAAAAAATTTTTTTTCTAAATTTGTTGTCTGTCCGTTTGTGCACAACTCTCATATTACTGAATGGATTTTAATACGGTTTTTAAGAATAGATAGATTTTGACCTATAGCAGAATGTAGATTTTATTTCATTTAAATCAGATATCAGCAAAAATGTTTACATCAGGAGGGCGTAGAGGGGTCGCATAATGTATAATTTTTTTTTCACATATAGAAAGCTACACTATCCCAGGGTAACATAGCTTCTATTTTACTTTGATACTAGTATTTGTCGTGTGAAGCTTGAGGCAGAAAGCTTGAATGTATTTAATAAAAGCTTTCTAAATTTTGTTTTTGTTCTTTTTTAAGATGGCACCTTCGAAATTTTGTTATCTTTATTAAATACATGTTCATGGTAATTTAATTTTATATTAGATTTTCACATGAGTTTGAATGAAAAATATCAAACTATTTAGTGACAATCTTTGTATAACACAATATCCTGTGTGTATTGAGATTGTTTACAATATACTTTTACTTTTTTTTTTTTAATTTCATGTAAATTAATATCGGTAAATTTTTTTTCGTGCTTCTAGCAATTATGCTATGAATCGAAATAGAATGAAACAAAAATGCTGGATGATTAAAAAATTGGAGTTATAATTATTTAGATTACATGTACCTATTAAAATCCGATTGGGACAAATCGCGCCGAAATTATACGCCGTGTGCAAGAAATAGCTTTAAATTTAATGCGGCACCTTCTAGCTGGACAGCGACAAAGAGGCTATTTAAATGTATGCCGCGCCGAGTCCCAGATTCGCTTCCCGATCGTAGTCCGATCGTGTCTGAACACCTCCATTATAGTTACAGATGCTCCTTGCACGGAGACCTGAGATATATCAACGACACTGGGAAAGCATTTCTATCATAATAACACGTTTTTCGCACGTCAAGCGCTTTAGGAAAGGAAGGATTCCTCCGTGTCTTCTGTCGCTAACTAATAACGGTTTGACATGTGACTTACTGGGCTGAAGCGATATATCGGTGGAATGGACGTTCATGCGTAAAACCGTGGAAACTGAATTTTCGACGCGCATTAAAAGTTAATACCTCAATGATTCTGAAATATATGCCATTGAATTCAAAGAATAATCCGACGACGGCTTAACGGCGTGCGGTCGGTGTGCACATTTGGGGATCGCTAAATGGACATGTAAAAAGTTTTTAGGTAATTGTAGCGCCATAATATACGTTCTGCGGTTGTTGTTTCACCCGAAACATTGATTTCAGTAACATAAATGTTACTGAAGCACATAAAAGCAACTGAAAGTATACATATACATATACCGAGTGCATGGACGATTAACTTACAAAAAAAAAATTGTGAGAAATATTTAAATTATTATCATAAGTTTGTTTTTCTAGAACTACTTAAGTACTCCAAATATCAAATATTGCTATTTTTGGCACCACACTTTTGCTGTCCAATTTATACACCTGATATGCACCTTTTTTATAGCATTGTCAAGAACTAAACGAAAATGCGAGCCACCTGAGAATAGGTGATCATCGCATCCCATGGGCTCTTACAAACCCAAAAAAGTCACCATTGGAATCGCCAGCCTCTTACGGAGGAATAGGATATCTGACGAAGGTACAGAGAAGTGATGATGGGGAAGTGGGCCACTGGAACTCCCACTCACTGGATGAAATAAAACAATGACTTCTTCAAACTTCTGGTCTGTATTTTGTGATAGTATGGTATCTCACCGGTGGGCCTTATTTTCGCACTGTTACAAGAACTAATTTTCTTTACCGTTATTCGAATGATCACTGTTTTGATCGTTGTAGGATATATTAGCATGATTATGGTACGTATACGTATACGTATACAACTATTATTTATTCAATTATTCAAATCTTTATGATATAAATAGACATATTGTTAATTTTTAATACCAAAAACATACATATTAAAGAATATGCCGATATCTTGTCAGGATTATTTCAAATATCCTAAAATTATAATAATCCCTTGGTCAATCAATGAGTTCCGAAAATTAATATATTTCAATGCTTAGAGATATCATTTACAACCAATACGTATTACCTAGACATTACATCATTTTTTCTTTTTTAACCCTAAAGCTGTAAAATTTGTCGGCGATAAAGGGGCTCAATGACTTTCGATTCACAATGACAAGGTTCAATGAATCTCGCAAATATTGCTAAATGTGCATCTTACGCAAATCTTACCTAGCTATAATCACTTTTTAATTGCCATAGTTGCAATAAACCGATTTCGTTCTTATTTACTACAGAGTTGTTAATACGTTTGTGACAAGTGTTTTATGAATTCTTATTAATAAATTATATGCCATTTACCTAAAAATATTTTTCTGAGAATAAACGAACACAATTTGTTACGCTTCCTTGTTGGCATGGGGCCTGTAAATTATTGATACTTGAGAAATATTAAAATAAACAGATAACATATTCTTTGGACTCCGCGTGAAACCGTCATAGGCTTGTTCAGTCTTGTCAACACTGACCACGCTTTATGATATCAAACTGATCCCCCGCGTACCACTTATGTATAAAAGGGTAGTGATGTTTTTTTGCCGGAAGAAATAATATAAAAGGTCTGTCCGACATAGAAGAGTAGGTGTAGGTACCACTTATATCGGTTTTTATGTTAAACCATTTTGGATTTACTTTTCGTTTATTTATATCAGAGTATATATTTTGAATATTTTATATTCGAACACATATACCATTTAAGGTTTAAATGCGTATTTCAAATCAACTAAACCAGCTTTACGGTAATAATAAAATCCACAGTGCAAAGACGCATATATTTTTCTTTCGGTTTTTTTAATATCTTTCCAACAAATAATAGTGAAGTTTTATAACACAAAAGAATAATAAAAATGAAATCATGACAGAGGTAATGTAAACAAACCGATCGCTATTATTTTTTTACTGCACCGTGTTTTGGAGTTCCTCGATTGATCTCTTGCAGGCCCGAGCAGTAACACTTTACGAGCTGCCTGTTACCTCTCCCCTAAACATTACCTGTGCGCGGCCGCAAACTCGTTTTTCGTGTGTGCCGTGGTATGACTCTAATTAATTGGATTAACGTGATTTTATCGCGAGAAGTTAGTGCTTTACCCGCAGTAAACCCTTTTTTTTCATTATAGCAGTACCGCTAGTAATAGGTACATTTTCACTGTAGCTATTAATATTCACCACAATATAAACACTAAAGTAAAGACATATATGCTCTCAATCCAAGATACCAACTGTAAAAACATTGTATACATTTTTTTAATTAATTTTTAAGGAAATAATTGTACCAAAAATATAGATATTAAAGCTCATTGGAAAGGTTCACTATTTTTTTCATTCAATGTTTAAATGATAATAAAATTTGGACATCGATGTAACAAATTAGATATGACATTTAGAAAAAAAAAATAGTTCCAGAGGACTTGTTTGTCCGTCCTTCTGTTGCATTTTCGAACTGGCGGTGAATTCATCTTCACTTTCATTAAATGTATGTAATTCCTGGAATTAGAATTTGTTATCTTTTCCAAACAAATATACAGTCCTGTCTGTAAACAAATAGAAGTTAGTCAAAACATCTGACGTCAAACTGTCTTAGCTATCCACATGTACGGACATTTATTGATAAATTTAATCACGTTACAATTACTGTATTATTACTAACACAAAATTTTTTTCTTAGCATAATCGAAGGGCAAGCGAACATTTGAGCTATCAGAGAGTAAATGGTCACTGCCGCACATGGCCACTCACAACCTCAGCTGACTCACTAATGCGTTTACGCCCTCTTTGGAAGGAATAGGATATCTGATAAGGGAGATTGAGTAGATATTTGGAAGGGAGATAGAGACAGATTAGGCCACCGGAACTGTCAGCCACTGGACGGAGACAAAGCGGATGCTGCTACTTCACGTCCCTATTCTGTGACAGTGTAGCATTTCACCGTTGAACCGGCCCATTTTTGTGCTGCAGCCGAGTTGGCCCCAGCATGGCTCCACTACAACGAATTTCAAAAATATTATCAGTTATATTTACACTTTTTTATTTATCTCGCAGTACCGACGTCAATACTTTACCATGGTATATTACATGGTCTATTCTCTAACCTAATAGAATAGTATTCACAATACATACATGGAAATTGGTAATGGATGGTGATAGAGATTAGTCCATTTTACTTAATTATACCTGCAAAGAAATAGCGTCGAATTAACTGGTTCGTTCGCAGTTTATTCATCAAAAGTTACCAATGAATAACATCACTAAATGTGTCCGCTATATGCAATTTAAAATTTTCGTATGTAATTTCGTACGTATTTATTAATTAAATAAACCTCATGGCAACATTAATTAATTTTATAGGTTAGCACAAATGTAAATTTTTCCTCTTGAATAAATATGGCTTCCACAACGTGACATACTTGTGTGTCGACCTTCGTGAAATATAAAAAAAAATACAATCCACAAGATGCGTACGAGAAAACAACTTCAGCCCTACGAAACACGTTTTGTTTTTTTGCGTGTGGTCTGGCCTCAAAATTATTACACGATGTTCTGACGCACCAGCCGATATTGGGTTTTCATAACCTTTTGAATGTTTTCATTGTGCAAGCCATAGGAAGCGAGTGTTTTCTCGTTGTTTTACGAACGTCTCTTTGAACGTCGGCAGTACAATCGCTTTCGATCATGTCCGTATTATGGGAAATCGTTGTGCGATTTGCATTGAAATTCGTTATACGTCCATGTCTCGTCATGCGTGTGCTCCTAAATTTAAAAGTCTTTGATCGCATTCAAATTTGACATCACTAACCGATTATGAACGTCGACGTACGTCACATTCACGTTTATTAAGAATAAAAAGTACGCTTCAGGCGAAATAACGAACTCGCCACACCAACTATTTCATAAAGAAGACTAGATTCGACATGGATTTCACACATGAGACATTTAGACGTACAACTCCATGTTTATCTGTGCTACGAAAATAAGAGAAAAACTTTTGATCTTATTTCACAATGTTGTACAAGTCGGCGAGTTTTTTTATAGAATACATATATTTTATTACAACCATCTTGTATTCTCCTTTTAAAATTATCCATAAATATACCGCAACTCACCGCTGACAGTATGTTTCCTTTTAATTGATTTTATAATTATTGAAACAACTTTATCTGAAAACTTTTAAATCTGGTAGAGCCATGCTGTGGTCAATTTGGCTGCAGCACAAGAATGGGCCAATTCGATTGGTCAGATAATGCAATCTCACAGAATACAAACGTGAAGTAACAGTTTTCATAGTCAGCTTTCGTCCAGTGAGTGAGAGTTTCGATGGTCTACCGCCCATTAGTATTCTATTCCAACGCAAGAGTACGGCAAAGCCCTGGTGACTCTTATAGGGTAGCGAATATCCATGGGCAGCGGTGATCACCTAGACTGTGATTGCTCGCATGCTCGTTTGTCCCTCGAATGTGCTAATTCCATATATTTGTTCATTGACAATTTTTATAATAATTGCAATTAGCTCTTGTGTGATCCTGGATGGACTTTTGAATTTATTTGAACGGAACTTTGATCAAGAAGGTTAAAATTTATCTTAAAATCGTTATTTACTTTTACATTTTGTTGAATAATTACAAAAACTGTGCATGGAGATAGTAATAATCGGCAAGATCACAGCGCTGTCGATGCAAAGAACCAGGTACAATCCTATAGCGGATTGTATAGCTAAAGGAAAAGGAATATAGCTAAAAAGAAACAAGTGTGAATGAAGTCTATAAATGAGTACAGTCCACACACGAATGCAATGTATGTTGGCTCTCAATAATCACTAATTTAAATAATCTCAATATATAGAAATGTGGCTATGTCTGTATTAAAAAAGCTTAAAGCTATAAAAGGCATATCAAAATATTTTCATAAATTCAATTGAATAAATATCTCCATACCTATGTTATGATATACGACAGAACGTTTTAGTCAATTTGGGTATGCTGTTCACGTTGAGTCTAATCTAAAACCTTTTGAAATCGAATTGAGAATGTTCTGACCCAAAATTTGATTCAAGTTTTATGATTCCCTCGGCAATTGTTTTAGGGATTTATCAGTTTAGTGCTTCGTATAATTTAAGCAAAACATTTAGATGCAAAACGTAGACGCCGAAACAAAGACGAAGATAAGCGTCAATATAAACTAGGTTACTGGCAAAATATTCTATTCTATTTACTCTACAGCATTTATTCAATAGATATAAAATATATTAGTATAGAGTACAATACAAACACAACACTCCCTATTTATTTGTACAATAAACCACTTCCGATTTCGATTTTTTACACATACATATATTATTGCCATAAACCTTCTTAGAGCCTCTTCCACCATCTCCTTTTAAGCAAACATTTAACAAAAAGTATTTTTTTTAAATAAAATTTTCGTTGCATGTCCTCCTTTTAACGAGTTTTAGCCCAAACAGGAGGAAGGACATGGAACGCAAATTTTATTCTGAAATCAAAATGATTTTAATTTGAAAATAAATCAAATTAAAATGTCAGTTTAGAAGGAGATGGTTCAATTCCTTACTAACTAAAAATGTTTGGATGGTTAATCTATTGAGTAATGCAAAGCATAATTTAAAAAATATGTTATTTATTCTGATGCTTGTATTTGATTGTGAGATCGACCCCAAGTGATTATAAAATGATTATAGAAATGGTTAATTCTTATAATTACTAATATGAAGTAATAATTAAATAGTGTGTTGAGTTTAGCTCTTTCTTTATTGTATACTGTGTTTTGTCGTTGAAAAAATTTTATGTGGTTCAAATGGAAAAAAAAAGATTATTTACATTCATTAAGTAGGTAATATTAACCAACCAATTTAATATGGCGTCACGTTTGCGATATTATGAAGCTTATCCAAATAATAACATAAGCAATAATTAGTAAAGGCAACAGAACATCAATATGAAAAACCGTACTAACAATCTCGATAAAACTTTCAACGGCCGTGACCATTGCTTTTTGGTAAATACAGCCCAAAATTAACTTTGACAGTATAACAATTTCATCCAGTATTTTACTAGTGTTTATTTATAAAAATTACGTGGTTCTTAAAATATTGCAAATTTTATAATATTTATTTATATTATTGAGTTTTTAGCCGTAATTATAGAAAACAACGTCATCTATTTATATTCTATATTCACATATATGTTATACCCGATCATTATAAAACGATATTATTTTTAAAAAATATGAATATATTATTAATATTATTACGTAAATGTTGTAATTATTAGATTTTATCTTTTCACCGTTCCATGTTCTGCCATCCCAATTTTATTTAAGATTTAGGGGTTAAGAGCTCAAATTCGCCACATAGACCCAGTGCGGATTGTGGAAGTGCCTGTCAGTCTTTGTCACCTATGTGGTGATGACGTCTGGGACCGACAACGTAACGTGCACTCCGAGACACGCTTAAATTAATAAAATATCCTTAAAAAAATAAAAAAAAAAGCATTCAAAAATCTTAAAATAATTAGTTGGTCTTAGGAACCGGTGCCTGTGTTAAATCAGACGCGGTTTTATATAATTTTTTGTAACTTTAGATCGTTTTGACTCAATATTTTATTGATATATTAATTTTGTTGAGTTTTAATATGTCTTGTTAACTCTCGTATTCTTGATTTTCATTATTTTATAATTTTAATTTGTTTTACTTTGGCTGGTACCGATTCCAAAACAACTATTTATTTTAAAACTTTTAAAATTGGTTTTAAGTCAGTTTATTTAACATTTCTTAGTAATTAAGAATAAAATTTTCTTTGATATACATACAATTAAATTATGAATTTAGTCTTTTATTCAAAATTTTATAATTTTTTGCAATATACCTCTATCAATATTTGCGTATGCGTGTGGGTATGCGTATACGTGCGCATGCGTGTGCGTATGTGTTTGTAAAATGCACAGTGATTTTCAAGTTGCGCCTTCGAAATGTTGAAATGAATGATGTTCAAACATGAAAATCTCATATTAAAGTCTATCACAAATTCAACATTCAAATTTGCATTATACTAATGTAACAGATAGACATAGGAATAATTAACATTAACAATTGTAAAAGTTGTTATTTGCCGAAGTAAATAGCAGTTCTAGTATGTCCAACAAGAGCGCAATCCGAGAGCACCTCTCTCATCAGCTTCCGATGACAACAAAATTAAGCTCCCGCGCCCCCCGAGCTTCGAGACAACAGCGTTACCCTGTTATTGCGAGCTTTTAGCGAGTTACGGGGTTAATGTAATGATGCACGCGATATTCGATATGAGCATAGGCGGAGTACAATTTTCAGCTAACCGTTCCATTAGCGCGGCCGGATATCGCTACGCCAAATTCGTCCGATAACCGGAAACGTGACTGAAGAGCTGTCGGGTGACCGTTCGTGTATAAAGGGTAACATTTACCCTTTATGAATGTGTCGAATGACAGGCTTGGCTGTTTTATTACTATTATTATTTTGATCAAAAATATGTGTTTAAATGATAATATAAATTTTAATTATAATCTGTATTTTTTAAGGATGTAAATGAAATGCAAACAAAGATGAAAATTGTTGTTACTAAAACGGAATAACTTTTATTTAAACAAATGTACATTCTGCATCGCTATAGGCATATAATTTTTAAGGTTCCATACCTCTAAGAAAAAAGAAACCCTTATAGGATCACTTCGTTGTTTATCTATCTGTTTGTACCTGGAATCTTCTGGGGCTGTAAAAAAATCAAAGCTCTACGTCAATTTAATCAAAAAATGCGGACATTTAAGGTTTATGTATTGAAACTCGCAAGTAAATCAAAACCTATGGGGTATTTCTCATATAATCATGAAGTTAATCAAAAAGAAAGGGTTACCGCAAATGTGAAGCAAAAAAATCTGAAAATCATTAATTTGTAATTACATGAAATGAAAATTTTGTTTTTTATGATTACAAACGTACGCTTGCATTCAAAGTATAGATCTTGATTTACACCAATACACCGGATAACATTTTTCCCGCTATAAAAACTTAACGTTTTAAAAAATTCGGAATTTTTTATAAAAATAAAAAAAAATTAATTAAAAAGCAAAATTTCGAAAAATCTGGGACCAATATCTCGCCAGTATTGGAAAACAGCAGATACTGAGAGTCTTGATGGATGAAACATCTACATACATTATTGAGTTTATAATGAACCTTAAGGTGTGAGTTCTGTTCCCTCTTTTCCGGTTTTTTTTCGCATATTTTTCTGTATACTAGTTGCGTCAGGTTTTAAAGTATCCCACTGCTGAGGTGCCTCTTAAAATCTTTTTATTTCACATGGAGGAGCGTAGGCCTTCAATAAAATGCAGGTCGGAGTGCTACTAACGTCCGTTGTCCTCACTGCGGTGACAATGGCCATGACTGACGGCTTAATTTCCGTTCACCGAGCCATGAATAGACCTACGTATTAGATCTCTTTATAAACCTCTAGCCGAACCCCAACAAACTGCAAATGTTTCAGCAAAAGTCTTGACAATTTTTATCTGTTTTCAATACCAATACTAGCGATATATCGGTCCGGGAATTTCAAAGCTTTCGCTATTTTTTTTTTTTTTTTTAATTTTATGACATTTTTGTACATGTATTCGTACGTTTGCGTGTCGAAACATACGTGAGGCGCACTATAAGTTACAGAACTGGCCGATTACATAAACAATATTTAAAAAGTGATTCCTACATTTGAAAATGGAACTCTTTGACTGCAGTATATAGTTTGTTTCATTTAACTGCCTATTATTTTTACATTGTGGCGTAATTTTAAAAATTATGTTTCCTCATACGGATTTAAGTCGCGAAAATGTTCGTAGTATGATTTTCTACGATTTTAAGTGCAATTTGACAACTCAGTAACGCCTTGCTCAGCTTCGAACTGCTTTTGGCAATGAAGCACCATGCGCTACTTATAATTGATTTACAGAATTCAAGCGCGGTGTTTGTCAATCTCAGTGATGAATTTCGTGATCAACGCCCATCCACCGCTATGAACAACAAACATCGATGCTGTGCGCTGTATGATCGAAAGAAACCGGCATATTACCTGCCATGAGATTCGAGCATCCTTAGGCATAGGCATGAGTCAAACACAATCAATCTTACACAATAATTTGGGTATGAAAAGGCTGTAGTCGTGTTGGATCCCACACAATTTGAGTGAGGCTTAAAAAACGGACCGCTTCACTTAGTGCGATGCCATGCTTACCAAATTCAAAGAAGGAGTATCAAATTATAACATAGTAATAGGTGACGAAACATGGATTTATTGCTATGACCCCAAAACAAAGCAGCAATCGACCGTATGACTCTATGAAGATCAGCTGAAACCAACCAGTGGCGTGCGAGCGAAGTGCCTCAAAGCGGATGATTGCTTCTTTTTGTGATAAAACTGGTCACGTGGTGACTGTTGCTTTGGAAAATTACCGTACCGTAAATAGCGATTGTTACACAACTATTTGTTTGTCGGAAATTATTGACGAACTCACTCCGTACAAATAACCGTAAACGTTGTGTCATTTTGCACCATGACAATGCCAGTTCTCCCACGGTCAAACAGACAAGTAAATTGAATTGAAATTGAAATTGAATTGAAAATAAAGAAAAACATATTTCCTAGGTCACCAGGGAGGAGTAGCATAAATGTTACCACTTTTTCATACGAATAAACTAATTCGTATGAAAAAGTGCATTTATGCTAACGGAGAATATTTTGAGAAACAATAATATCATTTTTATCATTCATAGTATTTTTTTCTCATTCATTCCAGAAATTTTCAGTGCTCCCTACGTAAATATCGTCAAAGTCAAGCGTCGAATGCAAGTTGTGTTTAAACAACCGTATGAAGAAAAACGAACGTACGAGAAATTGAAAGATCTAAATACAAAATCTCCGACATACTTTCATTTCGCTTCGTTTCATTTATTTCCCTTTATATACATCTGACGTAGAAATTCCCTTTTTTACCGTCACTCGCAACGGACCCGCGACTCGCGTCCCGGCCCCAATCTCCGCGGATTATCTCCGGACCCGGGGACGAACCGCGCCCGTCCCGCCCGGCGCCGACCGTCGCCGCGTCGCCCGTAGCCGGTTTACGAGCCGGCCTCGCCGTAATCGAGACAAATGTACGGGACTGTCTTGTTCGAATTTTATTAGCATCGACGCGGCGCGGCCGGGACGCGTTCGGATTTACGACGCCTGCATAATACCGGCCGATTCGTGTCGACCGCTGTGTCTGCGTTTGACGGTGCCGTGAATATAATTAGTGGGGGTCGTTAGCGTCTATTGTCCTTTGAATTTCCTTCGACATGCGAAAACGGAAAGCAAATGAAAAAAAATGTTTTACATACTCTTCAAGTGGCGTCAGATCTACGGCGCCAAAATACTCTATTTTTATTACCAGCTCAATAAATTGTAGATTTTGAGCTATTTTTTAAGTAACGAGGCCCCAAACATGTGGCTATCTAACTCTCGTTAGATGATTTGTTCAGTGAATCGAGGATTTCGGAACGGCGCAATGTTTCGTAGCTGGCGTTCACGACACGTTAAGCTGTATAGTTCCAGCAGCTCTGCAGTTCTGTAAAAGTACTATCTTCTTTACTCACTTTAGATCTTATTAAGTCCCCGTTCAATCATCTTTGCTATATTAATAAAAAAAATCCAAAAAAAGAATTTTTCATGAGTAAAAGCGAGAAAAGAAACCTACACGATGATACGAAAACAACACTACAGTTTTTTCTAGAAAATAAAACATAAATTAAAAAATACATATGTTTTAGAAGTAAAAATTGACTTAAATGTATTACCCAACTTTGCCTGCATAATAATTTTTAGGTATGGAACTACAAAATCTTATTATTTATTTATGTAATTTTATTTAAGTATTTCTGGACGACCATAAAACGTAAGCAGGAGTGAGTATGATTAGATAAGAGCTATTGTAATGTATGTAAGCCATTGGTATGCAAATTCGGCACGTGTAACGCGGTTGCAAAAGAAAATATTACATGCCGTTATTTTGTATATGGCACACACGTAGTAGATATATCAACTAATCTTGTTTATCTGTAGCTTTTGATGTTCTACAAAGGGATACCTTTGAAAAGCAATAATTATAAAACAGAGACAATCGCATTATCTTAAAGTTTCTATTTTTATTTATCTAAAAGTAAAAATTGTGGGATGCGAAATGGTTCGCTTTTACAATTTTGATAGGAAACACCAGGTTCGCAATCATTTTCGTTGTTTTTTAACTACGCTATTGAAAAAAATGTTTCTTTAAAGGTTATAATTACGATAATATTGAGTAATTCGTTAAACGAACCGTAAATATGTCGTGAAGTTCTTTCCCAAGTCCTCCCGCAGACGAAGATAACGATCCGAAGGCCGGATATTTATCTAACAATCCCATAATGTAAGTTTCCACCCTCGGCCCATTTGTTATCGCGGAGAGGGGTGCGGGGCGCGTGCGGTATTATTTAGGGGGCATTCACAGGCATCATTTAATGTTACCTGTTATTTGAAAAATATAAAACGCTGAAAATCGCATAGTAATAATTGTCAATCTGGCTGTCTGTCGTAGCATGGTTGTACCGAAAACCTTGAAATAGACCTGGGACTGATAATAATGTTGCGACGCCCCATTATTAGTCTGACGATGTAAACTCACTTTTGGAAATATTTTTCTTTTACTAAATCATAGTCTTTTTTTGATTTTCTTAAACAGATAATTATGTAATATCTAAATTTTCTCACTATCTCGATTATGTAGGCAGTAAGAAATAATTAATCCGAACAAGTATTTTTAACAACTTAAACCCACAAAACTGCAATAGTTTATTATTGTTCTTTAGGCAGATGTATAAGTGCTGAAACTCAAGTTAAACTACAGGAATGAGATATGAATTGAATGACAGAAGCCATAAATTATATAGTTTTCATGGTTTAGCCATAAAAATTAAACCTCTGGCACCAAATATAATCTATTATCTATATAATCTATTATCATTTGCTACAGATTCAGGGAAAATATTTTTTAATTATTATATTTTTTAGTAAAGCAAAAAACTTGTACAACATTTTTAATAGCAATTAATCATGTTAATCTTCTAACTCTTGTGATTCATTATCGCTAACAAGTAATTAGATTCAATAATAATTGACAAAGTAATTTTTTAAGAAAGTACCCTGAACAAGATTGAAATTTGAGACGTTTTGCGAAATGGGATTTCTCTTACAAAACGTAAAATTGTGTAACGATCTGACAATTTTCTAGATACTCACAATATTTTTATGATACAAAATATGATTTGATGATACATATTCTATACAGCATAATATTGCTTTTGTCCTATCTAGCTGAAAGGTGTCAGGTAATATAACTTTATTATTATATCATCATACAGCTAACAAAATAATAAATTGAGGAGAGAAAGTCAGTTTGAAGTTACAGATTTAGTTTTCTTTCATAATTACTACAAGAAACCATAGACACACAACAGAGACATATATATTTTGTCATTTATGTATAAAAGTATTTTTTTATAAAGTAATAAATATATACATATGTATAAACACACAACTCGCGACGTTAGCAAAGTTTTAAAACTACGTGCAGGACTTTAGCGAATAGACGGTCACTCACGTTTTTATAACTTAACGAGGCCTAAGCGGAGACGTAAAGGTCGTGACTTGCCTGAGGACGCTGTCTGGATGAATGCTTTATACAGTCCTCTCGCTCTCTTGGGACTGGCCTTCGTCACGCCAATGCTGGTGGATTCGAAGACACTCAATAAGACACAACGAGGACGTTGTCTAGACCGTTCATCTCACGGTCGGACCTCTCGGTTCTGAGATAGACTAATAGAGGGCGTGACAGTCGGCTTTAACTGATGCCTATCATTCACGTACAGTGCTTGTCGGCTATCCAAAGTATCGGCTGACAAGTGTCGTGACAATTCAAAGGTGTCGCTCCCACCATCGACGCACCACCGCTCTGTGTTCCGAATTAGAAAAACGCTAGGGTTCTTCTACTGAACGACAGTAAGCTCCTGTGTGTGCGCGGCATGTAAAAAACTGCGTGGATGGGAACATCGAAATTTTCGACAAGTGTAATGTAAAATATGCATGAATACATTCGCCGTATAATACAATCGTAACTTTCGTTCGTAAACGTTAATCGAGCGTTCAGCGTTTCTCAAATGGTGAGATTAAACGAAAAATGAAATGATTGCAGTACCATTTAGAATGTTCAAATCATAAAGACTTCTAGGATTTTAAGCTGAGTACAGTTTCCTAAAACCCCATTTTAGCACTGTAGTCGCACCCTTATTTAATCGTGGCCGACCGGAATCAAATGGTGTCTAAATAAACACTTCCGTGTGCGATTGCTTGGGGAATATTTACTTTGGTTGATTACAGACGTACACGCCCAAGAAAAAAAATTTGTCTAGAGACAAAGGAAACGACTTACTGCCAACGACGAAACCAACTTAAATTCTTTATCGGACTGCCTAGATACACGAAAGTGTTCTAGTGGTCTTGTCAGTGGTGTGAAATTTAACTCATTAGTATTTTTATCAATAAACATAATTTGCATATTTCATACATACGTTTTTTTTTGTTTCTGATCAATGGGTTTTTTTAACTTTTTTATGGCAGAAATAAAATGTAAGTCTGTAATCCAGTTATTTTTTGGTTCTTTTTATAGCGGATTTTTTTTTCAATCAAGGTTTTCATCCCTTTAGAGTTAATAATTACAAAGTTATACGTTATCGCTTATGCATTTTCAATGTTTCATTGAATTTATGGACAATAAAGACTGGTTCTTTGTATAAACGGAACTTTTAGAAAACGTCCATTTTTATGCATTTTTACTCTGAAACGTAAATACTGTCCTTTTAATGTAAACGCTAATCCAATAAAAAACAAAATAAACGGTGTCGTATTTCGTTTTCATAGAATAAAATGCTTCCCTAAGACACACGCACCGGGTCTCGCGAAAACAATTTTATTAGTCCAATTTTCTCAGGTGTGCCGCGTCGTATTTGCCTATTTATTCGGATGTATTACGATTTGGCATGTAAATATGGCAAATTCGATATGCATAACTTATGTAATCAGGCGTAAAAACAGGCTTACATCGGTTGTCGCTAAATTTGCGCAAATACAACTTTACATCCGTTCCGTAACGCGTAGCCGTGTAACGTGACGAAAAAAATTCATGAATAACATTTGACGCCGTTTTCGTGTTTTTAAGATATTTACCAGCATACGGTTACTTAGTCCGACTTCGTCTGTTCCTCTTTTTATTTAGATTTCAATCGTAAATTTGTTTTGGAACGATCCAACAGATCGTTACATTTGATAAAACACAAAGTCTCTCTGTCTGTCCATTAATTTGTGCGATTATAGCTCGAGAACCAATAGTCCGATTCACAGAGTTCTTTTAATTATAGAAATAGTTTATATGCCCAGATTTTAATGTATGTACATTAAATTACGATAGATAACCTGAAATTATAGCATAACAATTTTACAGTTGTACGAAATCACGACACCGCTTTTAGCTTGATAAGTACTGATACTAATTACGTCTTTCTTTTTAGGGTTCCGAGCCAAAATGGCAAAAAACGGAATCCTTATAGTTTCATAATGTCCTTCTGTCTTTATGTAAGTCACAGGCATTTTATTCAAAAACTACAAGACATATTTTGATGAAATTTATAGCGTACATGTCTTGTGTGAGCCGCTACTTAGTTTGGTGGTATTAAACCACCAAAATAAATATGTCTAGAGGGGGCTCTCTATAAATGTAACAGCAGATGAAAAAAAATTTTTTCATCAAACGTCAACATGCAGTACATAACTTCGACAGTTCTGTTAAAAACACTTTAAGGTTTTTAAAACAACTCTTATGATTACGAGAATAATTTCGGAAACAATCGCACCAAAAATTGCAGATGTTCCTCCACTTTAATTTCTAAACCGTATGTAAAAAAAATAACAAAGGTAACGCATAATAAATACTTTCAATAAAAATTATTTTAAACACAGTCAGATATACTGTTTTTGAGTTGCCGAAAAACTGCGCTTCATAATAAAAAGTCCTAAGTGTCATGAAGATGCGCTCTTTTGCTGATTCACTTTAGTTTACACTATTTTAATAGTAGTAGTCGACAGGCCTACTTGTTTTTCCAGTCACAGACGACAAAAGTGCTTATGACTATTCTGTGCGGAAAACATGGTAAAAGTGTAACAACGTACTTTTTTCATGTGTAGTGCATTTCTTTGTAATAATGGCTTCGGAACCCTATAATGAATATAGTCCGACATGCTCTTGGCCAGTTTTTTTAGTGATATAAGTTATTTGACCAGATTTTAGTATACTCCTACTCTTTCCCGCAGCTCCGCCCGTGTATAACGAATTCTAACACGAAACGGGCTAGATATGACAAAGCCAGATTGCGAGTGCCTGCTAATCTATATATATAAAAATGTATGTGTGTATGTGAGTTTTTATGTTCCCTATTAACTTCAAAACGGCTGGACCGATTTTAATGAAATCTTAAGAAAACGATAGATTAGCACAGCGGGTCATCCTGTGCCGTGTTGGTAGCGATCGGATCACCAGTACGTTTTTTGGCAATTCTATGTTATATTTTCATTAGAAATCAATACAAAATTAGATTGCTTTATTTTCTTCAATTTTTAAACATTCTCAATTAAAAGAGGTTTGGTAGCGATCGATTCAACTGGTTTTTTTTTGTTTTTGCCTATTTTTGTGATATATTCTTTATAAATGACCACATTATTTTCTTGGGCGTAGAAATTCCTGTACTTATAAATATTTGCTACACCTTCCTCACGCTCCCATCCATTCATTGGCTATTGAGATAATTTGTGTTACCCGTGTGGAGCTGAGGCGGGTCACCAGTAAGAACGTAAAACAAATAAAGTGGAATTAGCAAAATGTAACATAAAAAAAGCACCAAAGAAATAAAACAGAGGTCATGGGTAGAATCGGATATAGCCTAAAGAAATGTAAATGTGGAATAAGAGTGAAGGTGATGGATTACAACGCAAGTACAAGATAAACATTCAAAACGATTTTTTTTAGAACGATTTACAAATTTATATAAACAATATGTATAGAAAATGAAAAATATGAAATAAGAAGAATATTTCGTTTACGTGTAGGAGTTATTAATATGATTCTTCTTCTGTGACAGAATAATTTTGACAATGGATTGGACTGGACCCACTAAGGTAGGTAGCTCGACAGGCAGATCTCTTCATCTTGATTACCCTTCACATTACCCTTCTTTACATGGCTTCGTGATGTAAAGAAGGGTAATGTGTTTATACTAATTCGTTAGTGGTAACAACAATGTCCGAACACAGGTCCGAGATTGGAACTGCGAACGAAATGGGATCGAGTTATGAGCGGGTGCAAGATCATTCCATTATAAAATATATTATAGTGCTTTGTAATAAAATTGTGTGTAAAGCGGTGAATTAAAGATAAAACCGGGATCACGACTGGAAACGGGATCAAAATCGGGACCTACATCGAGATCGAAATCAAAACCGAGACCGGCACCGGGACAGGGATCATAGCTGACAGAGTGATCGGATGACACAAAAGATGAAGGAATTTATTTTATGTCCGCGCGGAATAGCGAGCGACAGTTAGTGCATTACTGGAATATCTAGTTAGATATAGTTGATACTCGCTTTTTATATGTCAAACTTGTTTTGTTACAATTATAGCTCGTTCAATATAGAAATTGCTTTGGTGGTTATTCTTTTTAAGAGATATTTAATACGCTTTTGAACTATCAATGGCGTATTAAATATTGTGATCACTTAGTTCATAATTAAGTGATCACAAAAAAAAATAACACAATTTTTTTAAATAAAACGACGATGAAATTAATGTTGATTACCCATTAGACGATAATGTACATTTTGAATGTAACATCAATTGCTGCATTGCATGTAAACCTGATTTTGATCTTACTTAGTCATACCTTTAAATGCAGAAATAAGATTTAACATAGTACTTTCAAAGGCAGGAAAATTTAATGAATAACTTCAGTATAACTATTGATCATTTGGTAATTTGAAAATAATGCAACATACGCATTTTGAGATAATAATATGAAAAGTTTAATGAATGTTATCAAACCACAACACGAAATTTCAAAGTTCTATTAATGCTACTTTAAAATTAATTGTTACTGCTAAATATCGCATGCTTTGATGCTGTATATTTCCGAACCTTCAATTCAAATTGGCCATAAAAGATTACATTATTGCATTTTCCGCGCAAATGGCTACACATTTCAATAAACAAATATTGAGTTCTGTGGTTTGTCTTTGTGGAATGTGGAAATAAATAACATAACAGTTATTTAATTCCATCTGTTGTATGCCATCTCGCAACATTGTGCGCTGTTCTTTATATATGTATTTCAAAATTATTTTTAATTAAACTCTCTTCTATGGAGATCAAGTTCACAAAAGTATGTTTAACCTACTTCCAAACTCTTTCTAGACACATCACTGTATTTGTCACGGCATTTCTCGGGGTATTTCTCGTGAAATATTAGCTCTACTATAGAATAGCTCAGTGCTGCCATCTGCATAACAATTAATACAACCGATTCGCAACATATCGTCGATTTAAAAAATAACAAGAACGGGGACAATACACAAACTTGTAGGATACTGGCTGTTACAATAATTTAATCTAGATACGTTCTTTCAATAAAGTACATATACTTTTTGATACTTCAATCTATAAGTAAACAGCCTTTGATTGCATAATGTGTGGAGATCGGTGGCTTTAATATACTATAACATCACTTATAGTGCGATCTATAATTTTAGTGATGTTGACAGTCACTTATCATCTCATTTTTATTTAGGTCATATAAAAATTGATAACTTATGTGCTAAGATTTTTAATTTCTAACGTTTGGTCCAAACTCAATAAAACAGTTTTTTTTCCAGGTCTTTTATTGTAAAATGTAGGGAACCGTTATTGAAATGTTTTGCTGACTGGTATGGTTAAATTAGTTACATAAAATACTATTTCTGCCTTAAATATACTTATTAGTTTTATTATATCTGCGTTTAATAGTACTGTATAAGTAGTAAATAAGTCAATCATTAGTACTTGGAAAAAACTCTTCTACGTCGATGGTACTTTCCTGTCATTATTTCTTGAAATAGTACTTTTTTAAAATAATGCTTATAGTAATATCGAAGGAAAACTGGGGAATCGGGTTTTCAATCCTTATCAATCCCCATGTCAAGCAAAGCAACGTAATGCTTTTAGTACTCGACACTGGTATTCTGGGAAAGTGTGGTACTATTTAAGTCAAGTCAACCCAAGTACAAGCTGCACTTAATGCTTAGATAGTAGTGGTTCTATTAGTAGAAGAAACATGCTTGTTTAGCTACTCAGAAACTACGCGTAAGATATCGAAGCCTAAATCCTACAAAAGCAAACAAATCAGACGGTACCAAAAATCTATTTTGTTTCCAAAAGATGCTCAATTAATGTGTATTAATAATAATAATAAAAAAAGCATTTATTATGCTGGATATTATCTCGTAATATACTAAAAATTGCATGTGCAATGAACTAAGAACATAATTTTTAAGCCGGTTAGAAATACGAAGCTAACTTACTAAGGTAAATATAGACATTGCCCTATTTCCACTAAAAGTAGACTCACAAAACGATTCTAATGCAAAACTGCTGTGTCGAACTATCGATACGAACGCTGTGAGGTATAAAGACTCAGTGATCCTGACACAACAAAAACATTATCCAATTTCCTCTCGCTCCCTACTTATTTTTACTCTGTGGAGTATTTTCGTATCTTTTAACGTAATAGTTTCACAAAATCTGCTGGGGAAAAAATACGATAAAATGCCTATTTTCTTTACGTTTTCCCGAGGGATATCGTAAAAAAGTGAATTTTTATTTTCATTCACGGTCGATTTATTGACGGCTATTATACCTTCAACAAAGGAATATTGTATAACGGAAGCGATAGAAATTCGAATACTTATTCTTCAGAACTGACTCGGTAAAATGGAAGTGGGTCAAGTGCAAGACGCGCTCCATGCAATACACGTTCCGTATACTTATTAGAAAGATAACATCATAACGGTGCACACAATACAGAATAAGGTCATTTGTTTATTTTTGGTTTTTATTATGTAAAGATATTAAGGTTTATTGTTTCTGATTTTTAATCATCCCACTACTAAGGTATTTTACGTTTAAAATTGAGAATCACTT
This sequence comes from Eumeta japonica, assembly GCA_005406025.1. Lineage (NCBI taxonomy): Eukaryota > Metazoa > Arthropoda > Insecta > Lepidoptera > Psychidae > Eumeta > Eumeta japonica. The sequence continues at coordinate 29,843 of BGZK01000909.1, forward strand.
TAAAATATGAATTAAAACATTTTCGTCTCCTATTTATTTTCATAATTTACTGTATTATTTTCACTTGGTTTTACGATATAATAAGTTATGAAAATGAGTTTTGATCCGATTTTAAGAATTTAATATCTCAACTTCATTCAAAATTTGTAACCTTTCAAACGATAATTTACTAGTTTATAAAAATGTCTGCTATCCGAGACTATAATTTTTGCTGATACGGGAACCATTGTCAGACCAATCAAAAGCCGATAAATTTCTGCAACTACAGTAGTCGAAAATAAAAAAAAAATCTCTATATCAGGTTTAGTTGAGCACAGTCAACGCAAGGTCTATGACAATAATACTAATATAACCTCACGTATATTTCCTACAAAGGTAGGCAGAGACTATAGATTTCCACATGATGCGATCTTTACATATCTCCCTTGCGTCACCGACATCCATCAATCTTTTCATGAAAACTCGTCAGTCACGGGTGCTAAAAATTTGGCTCTTTTTGAAAATGCCACCAATATGGTCTGCATAATATTTTCTAGGGCGACCCTTGCCGACCTTTCAATCTCACACATTCGCTCTATATTTTTTTTGTTAGTCTATTTTCATTCATCCTTTCCAGAAGGCCAAACGACCGCAACTTATCTCTTTCTACTCTAGTCACTACATCTTCCTTCAAACCACACCGCTCTCTAACATTACTTTTTCTACATCTATCTTTCTGAGAAACTCCACACGTACTATGCAGTGATCGCATCTCCACTGCATTAATCCTCCTTTTATTTTTCTTCTGCCATATTCATCTTGCACTACCATATACAAGCGTAGAGATCAGGACCCCATTATGGATAGCCAAGTACGCTTGTTGTGAGACTCTTTTACTATTTATAATAGCGAGCAAGGCCCCATTCACTTTATTTCCCGCATTCACTCTCCTTTCGATGTCTCTATCATGTTTACTATCATCATATTCATCACCATAAATTGAAATGTCCCAAATCTCAGACAGGCAGGACATCGGAAAAAACGAGATTCGTTACACTTTCAATTTTTAATTCTGGTAAGGAAAATTCTTACGAACCAAGTTTCGAATATAAACTTTAAGAATAGTCAAAGACTTCCGCGGCTGTGCCCCGACACATGTATGTATATGGATGTTTACTTTGCATAGCACCACACACCATTGACTGTAGATGTATGTCCACTGTGCACCGCACCAAATACCATTGGCTATAAATGGATGTCGACTTGCACAGTACTTCACACCATTACCTGTGGATGCATGTCGCCTGTATTACACCACACGCCATTAGCTGAAGATGGATGTTGATTGTGCACCGCACCACACACCACTGTGACAATACTGCACATTAGAGTACCCAAGATCTCGGACACAAAGAGCCCAATGGTTTTGAACAAAAGGACAGTTTGAATACAGATGGAAACAACGCGAAAAGTCAAAACAAACTGGTTTACCCAACAACGCTAGTTTCTAATTTCATCAAAAATTGAGCAGAAATTAAATGTATACTTCTTTAGGATTTAACATAAATTCTAGTGTCTTTAAAAAATCTGTAATTATTTGTCATGTACCACGTCAATAACTGAACGGTTTTTGACATTTCGGTTCCGTCTCTTTTTGAATCATAAAATCGCAATATTTATAATTTATTTAAAATAGTTAGAAAGTTTTTTCATCTAGATTTTGTTTCTTACGTCTTTGTTGTAAGTAAAACGTAAAAAAAACACAGCTTTTGGAAATGATAAACATCCCACAATTTTTAGAGCCACAATTTCAGACTTGAACTAAATGTTTTTCAAATTAATTTTGCCTCAATATTCACATTAGTAACTATCTTACATATCGGTAACCGTTGTACAAATATTTTTTGATCGCAACTTAAAAACAGTGTTGTTATTAAATTAAAATTAAAAGTTCAATATATATTAGTGTATAAAAGCAAAGTCAATTTCCTTGTTATTCAAAAATTTAAGTAATATTCCAAAATTATAAAATTTAATTATAATTTAATCATGTTACGGAACTTAAATTCTCATTTTTATTGTACTCATTTCTGAGCGAAGGATCACGTAAAGTAAATTTCTTTCAAGTTGTCTCTGTATCCTTTATTCCTTTTATGCCCATCAAAAATAAGTAAACGGGAATTATTTCAATGTATTAGCGACAAGCGTGCGGGGCGTGTTTGCGAAATTCTTTATGTGAATATATCAAAATGGACTGTGGACATTTGTCTGTGTAAACATGTCGATGGATAATGCTTAAATATGTGCGTATACTCACACACTAATGTGTTTAGGAAAAAGATAGAGTTATTGGTAATCTTTAACAAATATTATTTATTATTTGGTTAATTATATTACCTATAATAATTCAATAGGTATCTCATTTTTGACGTAATATTCCCTAAATAATCTTTGGGCTTATAATACATAATGCACTACTCCCAAAGGTCAGTAGTGGTCAAAGTTCTTATTACATATTATGATTTGTTACATATTTCTATTTCTAATACATATCCATAACGGCGACATGTCTGTTGTTTGTATGTTTTTCCAAGAAATATTTCCTCCTATTGTGGGAGGATTATTGGGCGTAGAGTTAACAAATCTTAATATTTTTATTTCTTATTTATCTATAGTAGTAATTACTGAGCAGTCAAGAGCGACGATTTCGAACCAGAACGCGCAGAGCTCGAATCCTAATCGCCATCGGCCAATGAATTTTTAACTTGCCAAATTAAACCCAGTTTCTCCATGCATAGTGGAGCACGTGAAGTTCCTGGGCGTCGTCACTGTATCGGAATCAAGATCGTTAGCGTTCCCCAACACGTACCAGTTCAGCGCGAAGGTCTCCAAGGCCCAGCGCCAGTGATCTGAAATAAAATCATCTAGAAATTGTACAGGGAATGCCTCAGTAGGAAACGTATGCCTCAAAAAACCCGACACAGGTGTTTCCATAAACGGTATGCACCATGAAAGTATTCGTGAATGATCTGTTAAGGCGATATTTTTGTTGAAAAATTTGGGGTACAAAAATAACCTCTGCCATTCAATTCAAAAATCATAGAAATTGATGGCAATTTTGTTCTGTAGGATATTGTAAAGAAATGATGAGTTTGCATAAAATTTTAACTCTCGGAGAAACAAGCAATGTGCTAGTATAAATAAGGCATTAAGTGGAGGTTTTCGGTGCCTGCCTCCCACTTTGAAGGATAGTTTTGAATTTAAAGTATTACACTTTACGGATACGGAAAGCTATTTGTTTTGTCTCAATTGTATTACCTTAAAAATGATTCTTGTTTAATGTAATCATTTCTGCTTATGTTTCTTTCTATTAGATAAATGTAATATAAGTGTGTTATAGGGAATGTTTTGTATTTATGCTCTAAAACTTAATATAAATTCTGTAATCTAATGTAGGAATCAAATGAACAAATGAGAAAAACTGCTATATTTCATTACCGGCGCTCACGAATGCCCTCAAAATCAAAGAGGTTGACAAGACGTTGTCACACTCTTTCTTTTTTCATTTTTCACATACCACTATTCATTTCTTGATAGCACCCAACACCGCTGATGGGAATTCGTTTACCAATTATTTAGATGTGCTTAGTAAGAAACTGCTTCCATGACGTATTATTGTTGGGCTGGCAACCGCTCACATGGACGGGGTGAAGTTTTGACAAATGGACGGAACAAAAACAAGAGGAATTAAACGACTGATATAAAACAGAACAATTTCTTATTAAAGATTTGTCCCAATATGTACGCAATGATAATAGAAAGAGTTACATTTCCTTGTAAGGTCAGCAGAGAATCAAACCGATTTGAGATCCTCGAATCACCAACGATTGCAGCAACTCTACATTGTTTGTGATTAAGTGTAAAAGAGTTAATAATAATATTTAGGTTCCCAGCCCCAAAGATAGTGCAGCTCGATGAAAAATATTGTCCCTATTTAGGTTAATTTTAGAGCAGTAAGGTGAAGTTCAAAAGGCATTTTTCTGAATTATTGCGCCTGTGTTTTGGTGGGGTTTAATTGCAAAAGCTTATATAGCTTATATACATTATTACTACTTTGTATTATTTAAATGGAATATATCTGCACATGAAATTTTTACAAAATAACATATGTTTTATAATGTACTGAAGGGTAATGAAGCCTGTTTTTAAGACTGGTAATAATGGATTTCAAAAGTGTCATTTTTGGTTAATAAGACAAATATACAAATAAAATTTGCAATTACACCAATTCAGTATGAACTTAATTTTAGATAGTTTTATTACATTTATAATATTCAAAACAGTGCCTAATAAATTGTTTCTTTTTTGACCGTTAATTTTGCTTTTGAAAATATCATTCTATCATTTACTGATTATGAATTGATAAGTCCTTTAGAATGCCCTTAGAAATTCATTTATAATGATTTCTCTATTCTGAACAGATAAGAAGGCTTATGCTTTCTAAACACGCTTTATTAGGCTACCAAGCTTGATTACTTTGTTTACATCGTATTAAAATTACTACACATAAGACATAAGTTTCATTTAAATGTATATTTAAAAGAAGAAGATCTGTATGTCTCTCTTGCTTATATGCAAGGATCGTACCTTGTGGAAATCTATAGTCTATAGCCAACCTTTCTCGGAAATAAGGCGTGAGTTTATATTATCATTACTTTTAAAATTATAAAATTTAATAATTGCGGAAGTCATGAGACAATTCTTTTTAATTATAAATTATGTAAAATGATACGAAATAAAATAAGTCTTATTACCCTCCCGTACCTTATACATATGTATACATACGTATGAAGAATTATATGCAATATCCACTTTCTTCTAATAAAGTCAATATGGTTACGAAAGTAAAAAACATTAAATATAAACGAACTTGTTTTTCTCCTATATCGCATCTGATTGTGCATCCACCTAATAGTGGATTCTCTATAGCCAAACAGTACTCATAAAAATGTTCCAAAACAAGCATTCAACTTCAAAGCACCATTATTTGTATCAAAGTATAAAATGTAATTTAAGAAATGATAAAAATAATAATTTGAAGTTTAGCTGCATTATTGTTATGCTCCAATCGTGTCGACTAAATATCGATCATCGCCAGCCCCGAGTTTTAGGCAGCCAAATTTTCTCATCGCCGACTTTCAAATCTTTCTAGAAAATATTTAATTTATGTTCAATCAATATTGGATATTACCAAATAATTTTAGGAGTAAACCCACGACGCTCAAACTTCGAAATGACTTAAAGTAGATTTAGGAGCTCGCCGGCTTTGGGATTTGTAAAAGTTTGTTTCAAAATAACCGCGTCGTTTTATAATGGATTAAGGATAATTTTAACGTGGCCGTTGGCAAAATAGAAACACGTGTTTTATCAAATTTACACATTTTCTTGTTTTTACACGTGAACGTTGAAAAAATCAAACCACACGTTTGCATGTCATCGAGTTCTACAAGTAATTCATACTAGAATACAACGTCTATTGTTGGTATGTTCAAATTATTATTTTTGACTGTCTGAGTATCTAAGTTTAGGTAATTACAGACCAATGGCAGTCCATTTGTGGAAGTTTATATTTCTTTTATTATTTATTATTTTATGTTATTTTACATTTGTTTTGACTTTTTGCTTGTGTAGTATGTTTTTTTTTTTTATTAGGAGAATATGGAAATGACAAAAAATATTTTTACTTTTTTATTTTACTTTTAAATATTTTAACACTAACTAGAAATGTGTCCCGCTCCAGTAACTAAACGCTAACACAAATGAAATGCCAAACAAGACCGAAGTGATTGCAAAGTTCGTGAGTCTGACCGCGCAGCGACTTTGATACCCTGAGCCTGTAATCTCTAACTAAATTACAGTTATTTCACAGTTTGACAGTTAGATACTATCATGTACTACAGAAACTAGATTGTATATATAATTATGTATACAACCGATATCACATAACAATAATACTATACTAATAAATCTGAATGCTCTGTGTTTTGGTTACATTTTTCTACAAATATTGGATAAATTTTATGTGATAAATTTAGGATGCAGTAAGAATTTGCGGTTGCGTAAATTTTAGCTATATATCGGTAAAAATTTTGTCTGTTTTGTTTATCCAAGGTGATAGACAAAGCTATTTGACGGATTGTAATAAAATTTTCCATAGAAATGTATTGTTTCTTGTAATACGAGATATGATAGTTTCGATCCAAAAAAAAAAAATGAAAAATTAACCAATACTACTGGAAGGTGGACCATGATTAGTATAGGAACCCCTCTCTTATAGGGAACAGAAACCGAAATCAGGATCGGAAACAATCTTTGGTAAAGTTTGATGTACGCCAAACGAAGCAGGCGGAAAACGGTACCTTGTATGTATATACACGGTTTTACAAGGTTTGATTCGTAGTAAAAACTTCTAATAACTTGTAACTACTCTCACTTGCCATTAATGAACGAGATTTTTTTTGCTTCTTTGTAGTATAGACTAGAATTTGTGATTCACATAAATCATTCAATAAATTTATTACTCGAAACCGAAAAATTTTTTACTTAGTGCAACTGATACACTTTATATAATAATTTTATATTAAATGGTTTTTATCGAATACACAGCTATTCATTTTTTTATGTGTCAATGATATAATTTTCAACCAAAATATTATATTATAATTTTAAAGGAAAATTAGTTCTGGAAAAACAAACAAAAATTGAGATCTTATTTAAAATAGTAAAAAAATGCCTTAATAGAGAATGGAATAAAGTCTGTCATATTTTCTATTCAACATTATTTTTACTTCGCATCATTTAAACAAAATTAGTCATTTATAACAAATATATAGCACACTACAATGACCATATTTACTTTTGACTCATGCTGTAAGACCAGTGTAAGGACAACCTGTGGATGTTTCTTAAAAAAACAGTTAAAATCTTTTATTAGACCATATGCAAAGGACCAAAAAACAAACTCCAAATATATTATTCACAGTTTTTTTATATATTGCTAAATTATTTTACGTTTGTGTTAGGTTTTATATATTTGATAATGACTTTAATTATTTTATTTAAAATTGGAGAAAAAAAATGAAACTGAAACATGAATTTAATGCTCTTTGAATAACATTTAAACGAATGAATTTGTCGTACAATGTGATAAGGGACATTTTTTATAAAGCGTTAAATTCCCACAAGCATACATTTCGGTCATTCAAATATGTATGTCGGTTATGTTAGCTTAGGTTATCGTAATTGTAAATCTGAAAAATGATTATTCCCATATTATTTATATAGAAAATGAAAATTCGCAACGCGTGACCTCTAATTATTGATATTAAGAGTTCCGGTATTCATTGGCATCTTTTCTCACCTCCGTGAATCCAGTGGGTTTCGAAAGAAAAAAAAAACTCTTTTTAATCAGCCTAATACATAATCGTCATCTCAATCACGTTATGAGTAGATTCCAATTCTGATCCTGCTTTCGATCCCTGTCCTGCTCTCAATTCAAATTTCGATTCTGCTCCTCATTTCGATTATGGTCACGCTCTTGATTCTAATTTTTGTCTCACACTGGATTTCGACATTAGTCCCATTCTATGGTTCCATTTTAGGTTAAAATCGAAATGTTGGTATCGAAATAAAATGTAAGTTATGTTAATCGACGATAGTGTAGGTTAATATGAGTGGAATAACTTTTAGAATCCGTAATGAAACAAACATGTTAGTGAAGCCAAGATGAAACGTCAAAATTTATTCCACTCAGAAAGCTTCTCATTAATAAAGGAATTTTCACAATCGGTTCTATAGTACAAATACGCAAACAAAGTCCGGTGGAAATGTTAGTTTTTTTTTTCTTTATAAATTTTTCCGTTTGCGCATTCTACGTATCGTATGAATGCCTTAGGCACATAAAAAAGACAAAATATGCAGTCATTGATGACAGTTTATTCAAAATTTAATTAATCCATTCCATCTTTTTAGAAATTAGCTGGTACAAACAAACAGACAGACACCTAATCGGCAGCCAATAAGAGTCACCCAACTTGACAGCCAACCTCTCATTAGCGCAATTACATTTTCTTACTGTATATCAACTTCATTAAGGCAGGTCAAACCGTTAAATTACAAAAAGGGATAATGACGGACAGACAGATAGGCAGACAGACATAGACATTAGAGCTGTTAGAACGGGGGTCATTGAGTCATAATACTAATGTGATACAATGTGATAAAAGGCATATAAGTACAGACAGACGCTACAGTTTCATGTATTAGTATAGATATAGGATTTCCAGACAAGGTTTTCGTTTCCGATAGAGTTACGAGATGCGGTGCTTCATGGCTGAAAGGACATAAGCGCGACAGTTCCGCAGCGAGGGCGTGTTCGGCGCTTTGTCTTACCGATGGAAAGGATGAAATCGTGATAGAATTTCTGAGAACCGTTATTGCTTTCCCGGAACAGTTACCTTACGGCTTTTCCGGGTTGAATTTTTCGTTCAAATACAAATCTGCCCTTTAACCATTATTGGTTTTTCATATTACGACCGGGCAAACGGAATGCTTATGAAAGCGCTTCGATTTATTCCATTAAGCGTATATTGCGTTTTTCATCTGAAATCCTCAAAGTTTGTATAATTATGCTGAGATTTGACTGAGCAATAAAATATTAACTTACATTGTTAAATGGTGCATCGAATAGAAGGTTGAATTTTGAAGTAAATATTTCGTTGATTAATGTCTTTTCTCAGTGCTAATTTAATATTAACAAAAAAGTCATAAATTACCACAGACCCCGTTTTACTATTATTATTAGTAGACTCGGCAGATACATCTTATTCAAAAGTTGTCGTATACATGTCATAGCGCTCACAATATCTAAAATATGTCAAGCTTATAATTTTCATATTTTACGATTTCCCATTAAATATTACAAAATTACCAGTACATGCGAGCGTAAAAAATAAGCGTATGAAGTTATTGAGATTTGATAAGCAAAATTGATGCTTCAAAGTGAGTGAGTGAGCTAAGAACGTATGAGCTATAAACACATATTCACGTCTAAGTAAATCTACTGGCTGTAATTACGCTGTCATTTGTCAAAATAGGGACTGAAAACGGGTGAGCCATTTGCCGAATTCCTCCTGTACGCCGACAAGCGAGTCGTCGGCGCGCGAGTTGCAAGCGCGATGATTATTCCAACGAATGCGTTTGTTAAGAGGTAAAGTAAATGTTAAAGATTGTTCAAAAGTACCTAAATATTACAAAGGGCTCATCCACCATCTCATTTATACTGACTTTTAACATAGAGTCATTTTTAAAATTATTTTTGCGTTGCGCGTCCTCCTTTTAACGGCTTTTAGCCCTTACAATTTCATTAGATTTTGGAAAATCAATATAAAGCATTCGGGTGCTTTTATATATAGAGATCGTTTTTAAAGCGACTAATACAAATTGTAACATCGACATTGCTTTACCCGACTAAGATAAAAAAGAGTATTTTTAAATGTAACCTCTGTGTATTAATCTGTGTGCCATTACAAAACGATAAAACCCACAAAATCAATATAAGATACAATACTTATTCATAAAATGAAGGGAACGTATAAATATAAAGACGCTGAATTGAAAAGCCCTCCTCTTCAGTTGCTAACGTACAATGATTGTTACCTTTGGAATTGCAAGCTGAGCCAAAAGCGAATTCGATTCTCGAGACACAAGATTGCTTTCTCGACTCGTCTTCGGTCAGTCCTGAAGATTACGCGATCGACCCTTTGTGGCGTCTTCACAGGTAAACAGAGGGCGCTAAATAAACAAATCCGAACAACTACAACCACTGATTACACCTTTTATTAAAGTAAATAAATAACTTGGTGCTTAAAAATGACGAATAACACATAACCATATATAATCTGAGAGGAATTCTAACCGATTTCTAATACACTGGAATTCTCTTCTCTGTCCATTTATATTTATAATCTATGTAGAAAGCACCAAATATATATATATATATATATATATATATATATATGGAATATAAGCACTAAGTGTATATATATATATATATATATATATATATATATATATACTTATGGGGACGTCAAATGATGACAATATTTTTGGTCAGGATTTGCGTATTTCTGTAAAATTCGTTCTTAGTGAACGTTTACGTCCCAAAAAGAGTAACTATGCCAAATTTCGAATCAATCGAACCTAAAGTTTCGAAAATCTCATGATGAGTCAGTCAGTTTGTCAGTCAATCAGAGGTATTTCGCTATATATATATATATATATAGATAAAACGTACCTGTATTTTAGAATCGCTATCATGTATACGTGATTTTTATATTTGAATGGATAAACAAACAGTAAATTCGACATTGTGTTATACAGACGTGCAAACTTCACATTTCATAAAAACGAAACTTCTTAACGTAGGCTTCAAGATAGTTAGTCAACTGGGAGTGAATGTAGGCATTATGTTAAACAGCTGTCTCGAACTGACGCGTCACGCCGCCCCTGTGCTACGTGTCGTATTACACTACAAGTTCTTACTGCATATCAAGACAAGCCAAAAAAAGCGGAGTATTGCCTACCTTTTCTCGGAGCGTTTCGTAGTATATACAAACTCTCATAGTTTCAGCCTAAATAATGATAGAGAACCCAGATTTTATAGTTTAGATTCTATTAATGCCTGATACAAAGACTTTGATATTGACGCACTCAGTCACTGATCAAAAGCTCTAAAATATTTCTCGAAGTCTTGCAAAGCTAAAATTCTATATGCAGGTTAATATTATCACACAAACAATACAATAATTGCGAATTAATTTAACTTTTAATCGCCATAAAGAGGGCGCATATGCATATATAAAACTAGGTCAATTCCCGAAATCCTGGAAAGTTAATTTTTTTAATTCAGGCTGGGATTAGCATATAAACAATAAAAAATGGGTAAATCTGAAACTTTCTACCAATCTCCATAAAAGTGGTGCAGGTTTGTATATATAAAAAAATATCGATAGGTAGTTTCATTTCATAAGAAAGTTAAATTTGTAAATAAACGAAAGAAAGGGGAGTGGGCAATTACCTATGAAAAAAAGGAATTGGGGATGTGCAAGAAAAGGTTTATATTTCACCCGACTTTGGTAAAAAGAAAGGTTATGATTTTAATCCTACAAAAAAAAACGAATTTCATGCTTATGGAGTTAGGCCTTCTATAGTCAGGGGCACAGCTCTTTATGAGAACTGATCAATTTTTAACAGTGAAAGCATTATGAGTGAGTCTTAGCAGCCAATTTTAACTGAAATATTTTATGTTACGAAACATCAATAGTAATATTATTATTAAGGATAAAAACTATAATTACTGTTCTTTACTATTCCTTTATATAAAATTACGTGTGAAACTTTACTTCTGTTGTGAACCTTGAACTAGTATCACCGTCGTTTTACACGTGTAAGTGAAAGGAATAAATAAAATAAGGGCCTGCATTTTAGTAGGAATCTTACCTTTATTTGTTTGCAAATACACGTTTTACTGTTCACGCCATGTTACATGTTATATTGGCGTAATATGTTCACATGATACATCGACTGTTACAGATCCATTCGTATGAAATTATCCGAATGAGATCCTTTCCGCGTAAAAAATTCAGTTTAACTGTTAAGTATGATTTTTAATATCTCTAATCTCTTTAATCTCTTATCTGATATTTATCTCAAAATAAGTATAAGAAATAAATTACACTCATTGAGTGTAATTTGTCTCTATCAATTATAATATCAATGAATATATATCTTAATATGAATATATAAATTAATATGAAATGAAATTCGTTTTAATTTTGTGTTTGAACTTCTTTTCAACGAAAGTTCAAATTATATGCAATCTGTTTCATATGAATAGCAAAATTATTTAGAAATTAAAATAAGTATTTAAATTACCTTAGTATCAGTATCGACAAACAAAACTCGTAACGTTGTGCATACATAATGTATATACTTCATTTATTTAGTACATTAATTTCTGGTTATTATTCATTTTTCACTCATCTCCCACATCCACCTACCAACCTCTGCACGAAAGGAATCCGATCATTTTATAGACAATGCGAATATTTTCCTTTTTGACATTTGTATCTCATAAGTTGAAATTCAGAGAAAACTTGAAGAATGACAGAAGGAAGCCAAAAAACGAAGTCGACGAGTAGAAAGTCAAATTTTAGAAATATTAGAAAAACATGAACAAGTGTCCATTAGTCAGAAGCCTTGGAGCACGCCGAAGGAAGAAGCCTCCGCTCTCCTTCGCCGAGCCACCCGAGCCTTCAGGCCAGTCGCTTCTATTTGACCATGAGGCCTGAATGGCATCATTCCCGACGAATACCAAACTAACTGTTTCTACATTTTATCATTGTTAGTTATCGTTAAGCTCTGTAATCCTTTATGAGACTATATATAAATCTAAGACTTAGTTATATTTCTCTTGTCCATTTATATAATCAGTACGCTACAATTGATTCATTGTATCATCCATCACCCCACCCTATCAACGTTTTCGTGCATTAGGCTAGTAGCCTTTGCCCTCCGCGACCTAACTCACCTTTATTCGTTTTCTTTTTCTATACAATTATTTTCTAGTCCCACTTAGTTTGTTTCCTTTTTCTACTGGCAGACATCCGCTAGCTAATCATTCCGAGCCTAGGTTAGCGGTACCGTGTCAAAGTTTGTCTGAAACTTTACGGCAGTGAATTTAGAATTGCTGAAAAAATATTACGCTAGTACATCGCAATTTTCTAACTAGATGACCTTTTCTTTACCTGACGGACCAATTCTCATCCAATTAGCCCTTAACCTTGTTTAGTCGAGTGATAACAGATGAAATATACCAATTAAACAGTACTCCATCTTCAGGTCGTAAAAAAAATAAAAAAACGGGCCCCAACATTATAAGGGTTCTGCAGCCATTATTACAAAGAAATCCACTACAGATGAAAATAGTACGTTGTTACTGTTTCCCGAACAGAATAGTTATAAGCACTCTAGTCGCTTATAACTACAAAAACCAGTAGGCATATCACCTATCACAATTAAATTAAAATAGTATAAACTAAAGCGCATCAGCAAAAAAGCGTATCTCGATGGCACTTACGTTCTTATGTTGAAAAGCTCAGTTTTTTCTGCAATAACTCAAAAACAATATATCTCACGATGTTCAAAATAACTTTTGTGGAAAGTGTTTATGAAGCGTTACCTTTATAATTTTTTTCGTTTTTTTTGGACATTCTGTTTAGAAAATAAAGCGGGAGGGTGACACCATTTCTGCAATTATCGGAGCGATTATTTCCGTAAATATTCACGTAATCAGAGAAATCACTAAAAAACCTTAAAGTGTTTTTAAAAGAAATTTTGAAGTATTTATGGCACGTTAATGTTTGCTGAAAAAAAAAATATTTTCATTTTCTAATACATGTAAGGAGAGCCACCCCTAGTAATATTTATTTTTGTTATTCAACCATCAAACTACGTAGCGACTCATCCAAGACATCTATACTATAAATTTCATTAAAATAAATCTTGTAGTTTTTAAATAAAATACCTGTGACTTACGGACGGAGAAACGTTGCAATCCTTCCCAATAATAATTATATAATTTTAAAAAGAAACAGGCAACACACTTTTAAAATCCTGAAAGTGGATAAGTTTTTTACGGTTACCCTCCATATGGATTAAAAATTTCTTTTTAATCCAAAATGAACGAATATTTTATGAGCATTAAGTTATGTTAATGTAAGATCCATCCGCATAATTACTACATTCACCCGTATTTTAATTAAAATGAATTTTTATTAATCTTTTTATTTTAAGTATGCAATTATATAAGTTTTTGCAATTATACAACGGTATTTTGGAAACGGCCGTAACTATTTTGTTTTCATTTTGTTAAGGGTTTGTTTTTTATTTATTTTTCCAGAGAAGACACAAGTGTTTTCTCTGGAAAATAAAAAAAAAAATTAACGTTTTTTACTTAGCACCATTTCGTGGATTTTTGTGGCACTATACGACATTGACTAAAGATAGCACTATATAAATAAATGAAATATGTAAGTTTATTTTGCATATTATGTTGTATATTTATTTATATATTTGCTGTCGGTAATGAACATTAACAACTTTGCCCATGTGAAGTTATCATATTTCCAATCCAAACTTGAAAGAAGCCGAGCCTAGCTAGATTGCTCAACTATTAATTAATAATAATAGAAAAATACGCTTCTGCCGGGTTACCAATTAAAATGTAGCCACAAGTAATTGTAATTAATGATTTCTTTAAGCAAATCAGGTCACCTATTTTTTCGATAATCATAACTCATCTTGAAAACTCAACCATTTTTTCATATTTCTCACTAGGTCACGACCTCTTTGCAGCCAAGTATAAACATGGGTTATGTCGTTAAATCGATACGCTCATCATGAATATTACTATCACATATATCGAAATAAAGCATTAAAAAACAAGAATTAAGGGACTCAAACCCGACTATAGAATAAACAACTAAAAAAAATATAAACAAGCTAAGCTTTTCATTGAAAGGTAATGATTACTGAACCAGCCATAAAGGTGGCGTTACTTTGTGAGGTGTCAGTCTTTTATGTAAATATTATGCATTAAAATACAATCCTAAATTGAACAAAAAAATATCTGCCTTTGAATATGTGCTATAACTTTTCCTTAGAAAAATTGCCAAATGTGAGTTGAATTCGCTTGAAGAGGACCCGTATTGTAAATCATTACATTATCTTCTATTTCTTATTGAAATACGACCCAAATTTTTTTGTGATGACTAGAGTAAGTGAACTTTCCAAACAAAAAATATAAAAGTTATCATAGGCTACAATACCTAAATCATTTTTACATAAGGGTTTCCATGACAACCATTAGACAAATTGTATTTATTACTCTTCGGTACAATTAAATTAAAAACTTGACCGTCGGACCAGAAACTACTGGGTTCGATAATGGCCACAAACGAATTACCAATGACTTTTTAATTTAAATCGAATTAAAACACTCACTCTGTGCCTCGTAGAACACGTTAAGACGTAGGTCCCGGACTTGGTTATCGCATTTGTGACGACGATGGTGAGTGTTAAAATTGATTTTATTTTTGGTTTTCCTTTGAACTATGAGTGAAATCTTACTCTCTTTTTTCGAATTAACATTAAATAAGTGGTTCTCGATAGTTTCACATGTGAAGAGAAATGATAAATATATATTTTTGGACATTTTCTTTAATATCTTTTAAACTATACATTTTCAAATTGTAAGTATGTTTATTTTTCTATTGAAAAATCGCATAATTTTCTAATTTGCGGTCAAAAATTAACTTCTAAAATTGGAAGTCCTTTATTTAAGCGATACATCCTTTGTTGGATCATCTAACACTGTAAATTTATTAAGGTAACTGAACTTAATTGTTAAAAAAAGATATTAAAAAATGTAATTAAAATGGCTTACGGCTGAATTTTAATGGACAAATCGACACAATCGTATTTTTATATTTTCAATCATTTATAGTAGTTACAGTTTTATTATAAAAGCAAAAAGGTAATCACCAAGTTGGATCGTTCTATATAAAGTCATTAAAAAAGGTCATTATTATTACATAAAACGATATTTTCTGTTTTTACATTGAAAAATAGTTTACCTGAAAACGCAATAATCCTTAATTTACATACTGCATATCAACTCTTAATACGGAATTCAGTACCAAACGTCATAGCAATACAATAAATACTCGTGACGTGGGTCACATTAGCTAGCGATTTAACACTTAATAAACATCAGGTTCTTAAAGGTCTTGCTGTTTAAACTAAATAATATTATTTTCATTTTTATTAGATCTGCGTACAATAAAGTAATACATTAATTACATGATGCGAAACTGAAAAGTACTGGAGTTGAATTAAACAGGTGAATTAAATGCGTTCAAGTTTATTCTTCAAATTTCCATTCATTTTTTTATGCAATCTCTTTCTTTCTTTATATTATACCAGGTTAACTAAAATTAAGTTCTAAAAACCAAAATTCAAAGTCAAATTAATTTTTATTATATATCCCACAAACAACAGTTAATATCAACAGACTATCCACAAAAATAATTCCAGTGAAAATTTAAAATGAAAGTGAAAGTTGAATACAAATGTTTAGTAGTCCATTAGTAATCATAGTTTTAATATGTAAAAAGGCAATTTTTAATATGATTGCAATATTTCCTTAGAAACTATAATTCAAATATGTTTATACAATATCGATCTTTGACGAAATGGGTATAACCATGGTGTAGTTGTCGCAACGAAGGCTTTAATTATTACCAAATTAAAATTTTCTATTGTTTGAGGTGTTAATTCGCGGAAAACAATAATTCGATTTTTTCCATAATTAGGGTAAGGGTTCGTAGTGGAAGATCAGGTTCGAGGGTCAGAGGTGGGTTGCATGCTGCATGTTCATGCACGTTGCAGGCTAGCGCCAAATTAAGATTATTGAGATTTTCACTCTACGCTTTTGGCCTACTCTCCCTCCATCAGCGCACTCTCCCCTTCTTCACATATTCTAATCCTACCCGAGGCCGGTAACGCACTGGT
The DNA here is from genome assembly GCA_005406025.1 of Eumeta japonica. Classification (NCBI taxonomy): domain Eukaryota; kingdom Metazoa; phylum Arthropoda; class Insecta; order Lepidoptera; family Psychidae; genus Eumeta; species Eumeta japonica. The sequence continues at coordinate 46,514 of BGZK01000909.1, forward strand.
GCTCCTTTGGGTTTGTGAGTATCCATGGACGGTGACATCCATCCGCTGTATGGTGGCCCGCATACTCGTATCCCCTTCGACACTACTGAAAGTCCTCAAATGATTTCAAAAATTGAAAAAGAATTATCCATGCAATCATTGGAGATTTCCGACAAAAGTGAAAACTTAAAACTATGAAATCATATTAGTTTTTTTTCGATTCTCAAATTAATAGTAATTATAAAAATGAAAATTTCATAATATTTAAATTAAAATGATTAACATTAATCTGGTTTTCACATCTATCGGCACTGCGAAAGACATTATATATTTTTGTGTGATTTATTTATTAATAAAGACTCATGATAGGTTGTGCAAGCCCAGTAAGTTTGAAACAAAACTCAATATGGATTGCCGGTAACACGAACTCATAAGATTTTACCCATCACAAATCGCTCAACGCTCATAAATAAGTTTTCACATATACTGCATCAGCACGTCGGGGCGGTGACGCGAACTCACAAGATTTTACCCATCACAAATCGCTCAACGCTCATAAATAAGTTTTCACATATACTGCATCAGCACGTCGGGGCGGTGACTCGAACCCATCACAAATCGCTCAACGCTCATAAATAAGTTTTCACATACCATCACACGCGGCGGTGACGCGAACTCACAAGATTTTCGCTCAACGCTCATACACAATATCGCTCAATTCTCATACATAAGTCATCACATATACTGCATCAGCACGTCGGGGCGGTGACGCGAACTCACAAGATTTTACCCATCACAAATCGCTCAACGCTCATAAATAAGTTTTCACATATACTGCATCAGCACGCGGGCGGTGACGCGAACTCACAAGATTTTACCCATCACAAATCGCTCAACGCTCATAAATAAGTTTTCACATATACTGCATCAGCACGCGGGGCGGTGACGCGAACTCACAAGATTTTACCCATCACAAATCGCTCAACGCTCATAAAAAGTTTTCACATATACTGCATCAGCACGCGGGGCGGTGACGCGAACTCACAAGATTTTACCCATCACAAATCGCTCAACGCTCATACATAAGTTTTCACATATACTGCATCAGCACGTCGGGGCGGTGACGCGAACTCATAAGATTTTATCCATCTAAAATTCGCCGAACGTGCTTATAGGAGTATTCATTTCGAAAAATTCTCAAGCGTATATCTTGTACTATATATACTATGTATATTTCAACCTTTACGTACGTACGACAGGCTTTCGGCAAAACTCACGGTAATAATAAAAACTATTTTTACTTAATTTTCAACATAATCTTGCCCTCATCTCAAAGCATTTTTAGATACGTTAATTACTTTTTGAAAGCCATAAAAAACAACTTTTATTTCGTTTGTTAAAATGTCACAGCAGCCTTCGGTGATTCATACCCAGTATATCGATTCCCTCGGAGATCTTTTTTCAGTTCGAGATAGGAAATAGCCACCGGAGGCCGAGTCTCTGTCATAGGTTCGTGAAAAGGTAGAAAGAACTGTACGGCGTGTGGCAGGTGATTTCGAACTCGCAGTCACACGCGACAGCCCTTACAATCGATGTGAACTGATGTGAGCATTACACTAGTTTACAATGTATCTGTTGCCGGGAAAAATGTAAATGTTATTGGCTACACATAGCATGCTGAGTTCAAATATTAAGTAGAATTTATCAATCAGCGGAATAACGATCTACGGACAGAGAAAATAGATCATTTTAATAAAAAAAAATAATTAAAAAATTACACACATACATCAAACATATGCAGTAAAAATAATTTGGATAGTTTACACAACTTTTTCTTGAAGTGCTCATATTGCAGAAACTTTAAAAATTAATGTGATGAAAATGAAATACACCAAAAAATACTTAAATGACTAAAATTAACTATAAAGTCCTTTGAGTTGCACAAATCAATTTGAAAATAACACGTCATAAGTAAATAAAACCCATAATTAAGTTCGCGGCAACAGACAAAAATTAAATTTTTGTAAACTAGTGTTATCTTACAGAAACATAACACTTTTGGCAATGTCGCTCTCCTTTCTTTCATGGCTGTTCTTAATTGCCATAGAATATTGATGTAGTATCCTCACGTGATATTAAAATTTTTATCTTTTATGATCTATCAGCAACTTCACAACAAGGTGATTCCATAAATTTTGACCATGAACTTCACAGGATTTAAATCTCTTGAAATAGGTTACTCCTCTAATCTGCCCCAATATCGGACTCTTACTTGCTTTTGAGACCATAATACTGTACACTTTTGAACCTAAATTCTTTTAATGACTGCGTTTGGATTTTCTCCACATAGCTTCAAAAATTGCGAACAGTATTTCACTCGTGCTTGTTTCTGATGCGGCATCGGCAGCACCCATTTTGCAGTTAGTTTTGTCATATAAAGTCGGTGATGGATTGCGCTGTGTGCGGTTCCGACGCAAAGCCCAACTATCTAAACTATCGGTTTCACCTACCTTATACCTCTTCCAATACAAATCTGTCAACTTTTTCTACAATTCCTGTGAAAAATCTTTCACGGACCGGCCGGCGCGAGAGTCGTTTTCGATATTCTGCCTCCCTCGTTTAAATTCACTGGACCATTTTTGAATAGCAAATAATGAAGGGGAAACTTCCCTATAACTGTATCCAATTTCTTTTTATTGAATTTTTGGTCTTTGTCTTATGGCTAAAAATTAAATTTGCTCTAATTTCACCAAAAACGTATAAATTTGTACATTGGTAACGTTTCAACACTTACAAAAAAATGTTTTTCCTTCTTTATTTGTTTCCTATAAATAAATGTGTATGGTTTTTTATAGTGAACAAAAAAACCTTGGTTTATATCGAAAACTTATTGAACGCCCTTCGTGGGTCCATTTCTTAGAAGGCATTGTGTTTGATCGGGAAAATCGACTTATGACTTTATAACGTAAGTCTAAATAAATTATTATATTTCTTCTTCACCATCACCCTAAGCCTTTAATCTTGAACGTTGATGACTAGCTTTCACCCCAAAGCCGCACAACGCCGGCTAGCGATAAGGCATAACCTCGGCAGTGGCGTAATTAAAAATCTGACAACTACAATTTAAGCGTTTATTTGATTTTCATTTTCCAAAAAAAAATAATGGGAATGTATATATTACCCGTGAAAGGCTAAAATGTTGGTTTTAGCTGCTGATTTAGTATTAAGATTAATGGTTTCTAGAGGAAAATTTAACAATGGGCGTTTATGCAAATTCGCCATTAAAAATATTTGAGTAGTGTACAAAAGGCTAACTTTAAGCGATATTACAAAACGCAAAACACTAATCCCTAATGGATATTGTGATAAATTATTTATTAACGTTGAAGCTATAGCACACTATAACACGCAAGTGTAAGTATTTATATATTATAGTAAAAGCTATAATGCATTGAATGGACAGAAAACATGGAGTACTAACGATCACTCGCTTTGAGACGGGAAGAAATACATCGTGGAAAAACTTGCCGTCGAAGAAGATTTGTTCTGCAATATATCATGTTTCCAACATCGATTGGACCAGCGCGGGTGCTCAGACCCACTTTGATATTGACACCCTCGGAGATCTTTGTCCTGTTCCATGCGGTGGACATGGCATACTATAAGTTGTATAAGAATTATTATCACTCTCTATCTATAATAATCAAATCAATGGCCATAACATCTCTCATCGAATGCTTTGGGCCTAAATGGCACTGCTCGATTTATTATTGTGATGCTAAAACTCGATGTGTTGAATTACTTAAACTCAAGGTAGTACAAATAATGATTTTGCAATTGACTAATTGACTAACAGTAAGTATGGCTGTAACACAAATACTTATACACAGTGTCCAAATTTAAATATTTGAAAATACATATTGTTGTTTTCTTTTTAAAGACACTTTCATCTAGACATAAGGGTTCATCATAAATTACGTCATATTAGAAATATAATTGCATTTTATTTTATATCTTCGGTGACATATTTTATTATTAGGCGATGGATGATTTAGTAAAATCTATTGAACACAGTTATTTACGAAACTAATGGGCTGTACAAATCTTTAGCCATCAATTAAACAATAATTCCATACCTATAATTATAAAAGGTAGACCATAGAGGTAGACCATAGTCCTGTCATTATCCGAAGTCTCATGCCATATAATGATCCAATGCGCAATCTGTGACCTATAAAATGCCACAGATCAGCTCCATTAGTTTGTAGACTAACGTCATATGCATTTAACGTGATTTTATATCAAAGATGTAAAAAAATCTTTATTTTTTTTTTCTTTGTAAATCAAAATCTATTTTTATACCAAACACATAATCGAGCGAGCTTCAATCGTTACTGTCCGGCTCTTTTTTATTATCAAAAATCGCTTCCTAGTTTAACCAGTTGTTCAATTTTTAATCAGTGTCCTACTCCTATTAATATGACTGACGCGCTTTCGATGGGCCATCACATGTGTTGCGCGGGCGCACTTAGGCGCTAAAATTAATTCATTCCGACGGGAATATTCATAGCGAATATTATATTCGAAAACTAAAGGGAAGAACGCATAGCGCACACGAGAGCCGTTCCGTAGCATCTCGGCTGGAGACGTTTTCATCGTGTCTAATTATGAACTTTAATAATCAGCACATGTGTAATGAAATATAAAGAATGTTTTCGTTCTACATTTGTAAAATTAGATCATTTCTCAAGTATTATTTGTCTAAGTGTCTTATCTTATGTAAGTTTGTGCGTTATGTATTCACATATTATTTATTTCCAGTAAAATGTAAACTATGTAAATCGTCCTATGGTAAAGAGCCTCCAGCCGCGGGCTGTGTGTTTTGTGTTAAGCCACTTTAAACTGGCAGGGTAAATTTTACTAAAATAACATAGGAATTTACAATTAACCGTATGTAATTTTTGATAGTGTATTATTTTAGTAAGATTTACAACGAACATGAAATTATTAAATATTTACTAGAAACATTCAAATGAAATTACGTTAAAGTAATTAGGTATCTATCGCTTGTAACTTTCCAAGATTAGATAAAAATTAGGACACCTAATAACATATGCCTTGTTTGGAATTAAAAGAAAGTGACGTCGTGACAAAAGTGCTTAGTCAGATAATTCTAGTATTATTTTATAAGCAGACGTTTGTTTTATTTAATACACCTATAATTAGAGAGATAATAATTATGGCACTGGGGTGTAATTAATGGCGACTATCAACACGGCATCTCTTTTACGCGGATTAGCTATGGACCTGAATAAAGTAAGCTATTTAAATTACTTCACGAACGGAATATTTTTCACGTAATTCTTTTAACCTTTCTCACATCGTCGAACGTTATCGAATTCATTTGTTGTTATTCGCTTCGTTAAATTCACTTTATTAAAAATATGATTTCCCTTTTTTTTAGTTAAGATTAGACATGTAATTCGATTCAGATAAAAATGTGCCTCGTATTTTCAGAACTAAGATTACGAATAGGAATAATTTAGAAGTATGATAATATTATACGTTAACTAACAGTTGTCTATGTGACTTAAGATATCGTCAGCAATTAAATTGAAAATTTATTTCATGAAATTGTTATTCTAATGGATTGTGGAGCGGAGGACTACAAAATATTGGAACTATTTTAATGTAACTGGCCATTTCCTAGCATTTTGTATTAAAACAGAAAGCTTTAAATAAAATCACTTCGACGTCCGCCTGTCACTTCTAATTTCATTTGAAACGGTTTGTTATACAAAGCTGAAATTTGTTACGAAATAGAAAACGGTGTTTTGATCATAACGGCTTAGTGCCTAAACTCATATTTATTTTTAGATCTGGTATTAAAATTAATATTATCAAGTACAAGTTTAAAAAACCTGTAAAAATACGAGTTCGAAAGTATATTTCATTATGTTAAACTTATATTGATTTATTCGTTTCTCAAGAGCACAATTTGAAAAAGTTGTCCTGTCTCAATCATGTTAACTTCGATAAATTCATTAGATTTTAACTCGCATCAAAATATATTATATCAAATTTATTTTTGTATGTGAAACATTAATCAGTGTTTCAATTAATTTGACATAATAAAAACTCATCATCAAAATATAACCGACTTATAATTTTGTTGTCAGAAGGAATCTAAACTATGTATAATTATTCTCTTTATGATTCTACCATAACTTAGAAAAAATATTAAAATGGCAACTGTTGTACGTAAATGTGATCAATAATTGAAATTATGCTGCATATAAATTATTGTACATTCGACATCACTCCGTCATCTTCAATATATTTGATATTTACTAGGTACGCGCTCATGTAATACAACATAAATGTTTGGTGATATTATCGTTTTTTACATATACACATCGTAGTACCTAGGAAACACAAATCGCGCGAGATCTACTCACGCCTATTCTGTAATTACAGAGATAAAATCTTTGGACCCGGACACAAACTGAAAGACCGGTCTAATCCTTTGTTTATCTGCCTGCGGCGTCATGGCACTGTAAGCTAAATAACGCTAATTACTACTCGTCCCAAAAACTATCATGAGTGATATTATTTCAGTACAAGTACCCTTGCTTCTTTTATACCATGCACCCTACCTCGCTCCGTGCCTCGAAGAGCACGCCAAGCAATCAGTCTTGGACGTTACCGTCGCAGTAGTGATAGCTCTAAACTCCGAAAATTCTAAACATCGCAACACTAAATAAAAACATCGCGGGAGGGTCCCGCAGTGAGGTGACAAAACCTGACACAACAGCATAACTTTTAAACGGTTAGAAACTGACACATTACAGACGGCAGACGGTCGTAATCGCAAGGGTTCGATTCCGGCGCGGAACCCTGAGTCTTCTAAATTTATTTGGCAGCTCACGCGCATCGCAGGGAGGACGTTATCGTGATAGTTTAATATTTTAAAATAATATTGCGGTGTCATTGCCAAGAATGTTTCGAACGGGCTTTGAAAGTGTCGCGCGAGTCGCGGACGGCTTTGATCGGCCCGCGGGCCGTGCGCTGATGGCGCACGCGGGATAAATTTGATTTATAACATTTAATCAAACGATATAAATTATCGTTTGCACGTTTATTTCAGAATTGTAAGTGTGTATGGAGAATGTCTACTTTGCGGATGCAATTTTATCTGATGGACTGCAATGAGTGATTTCTATATTTGTAAAATGTTCATCATCGTTTTCGGTGTCTCGTACTAAATTAGGAACTTTAAGTGGAAAAAAAGCTGTATATTGGAAACTGCCTACGTATATGTAAAAATATTGATTTTTTTTTATAGATTTTTTCCTTCTATGGCCGCTATAACAAGAAATAGTAAAAACAAAATAAAATAAAAAATTAGAAATAGTAGCCTTATAAAAGAAATTTAATTTTTCCGCACATTTTTATCAATCATAATTTTTGTTCTTTTTTTATATTAACTATTTTAAAAAGTATGTAGTATTAAATATTGTACGGTAGTATGGAATCCTTCCTGTGCTACTCTTAATCGCACTTGAGCTTTTTTTATATCTACATTTTATGTATGAAGATTCACATCATTAATCCTTGAAAATTTCGCAACATCCGGCCTTGGGATAGCAACGGGTAAAGGTTCAAATTGTATTTTGTTATCAATGTTTTGAATTGGTAACAAAATTCAAGCCAATACTATACGATTCGAAGTTGAGTTAAAATTAGTAAAATGGTGCGTTTGTAATTTTTGTGTGGTCACATCTCGAGATAGAAGCTTTACAAGCGGATAATTTTGCTCATTGGCGCAGTATAAGTATTATGGTACAAAAACTGTTACAAATAATTCAGATTAAGATTTTTGTGTTTTTCAATAGATAGGTATGTTCCTACTATTTTTTTATATTGTTCTGGACACATACTGTTATACCCTCAAATATGTTGATGTTATTAATAAATGAACGGACGAAACGCAATTAATAAACGGATGCACAGGAAATGTTATAATAAAGTAATATTAAAAAAAGTGTTTTTCTATTTTATTTCTATTAAATTCCCATTCAGCAAAAATAAATAATTCGGAAAGGATGTGAAAAGCTTAGCCTGCCAGCGCCATCTCTTAGTAGCTGTTTGAAATTTTGTTCGCGAGAACTGTTCTGAACTTGTTCTCTCAGAAATACACCATTCCAAGTGTTGAATCGGTTCGCCGCTAGAGTTCGCTTAGATATTTTCTTGCCTCGAACAAAAGGAAACTCAGTGTTTCAGTAACGAACACATTTTTTATGACGAGCAGAATTCAAAACTTACAATGGTATATTGTATGTTACAAATTTACTAGTTTTATGGCGTTATTGTATGATAATATTGTATTGGATGCGAAGCCATCACTATTTCATAAATATGTTTGAAAGTGATAGATATAGGTACTTTCTCAAATAATTTTAAGGGTAGTAGTTACACATGCATTAAAAATATTTTATACATTATGTGTGGTATGAAATGTAAGTGTAATTTAATTTTTTTTAATGAAATTACTAAGTTACTATTAACATATGTATATTTTAATTATGAGGAGTTGAAGCTATTGAAAGTAAAATTATGTAAAAATCTTATGGTTTTTAGATATTTCTATACAAAATTATCAAAAAAAAGTAAAGCTATCAATCAAACTGTTTTACACATTTTTTTATATTTTGGAAATTGTTTCAACGCTTTAAATTTTTTTGTAAATATAAAAGTAAATAATTTTTCATGATCTTCATATAAATTCAACAAAAACAAAATTGAACCATTTTTAAAACTCATCAAATTATTATGTACGTAATTCATCTGATAAATCTCTGTAAACACAAGGCAAACTTTCAATTAATTTATTAATGTTTTACATCGCAAAAACATTTCATGTAAATCAATTTTTCAGATTTCATTTCAAAAGGTATGACCGCGCAGAGGTCGCGCACATTTTCTTAGAAATTGTAAAAAATTATTCTCACAGCCCTCCCAAACCTAATTCGGGAACACTGTTTAATACGTGATATACTCTTAACTTTTAAAAGTCAGAAACAATAGCCATATCTTTTTTATGTTTTTTTGGATTCTTTTAATTATTTTAATAAATTTAATTTTTTTAAATAAAATAAAAAATTAAATTAAAAAAAATAATAAAAAATTAAATTAAATTAAAAAATTAAATAGCCATATCTTTTTTATGTTTTTTTGGGATCTTTTAATTATTTTGTAAAATGTTTTATGTTACAAAATGCAACAGACCCAACCTGTTCCAATCGAAATTTTATTTTTCACAATTGATTACAAAAAAAAAAGGCATTTTGGAGGTATTACCCAAACGTAAGTTATATTAATAAAATGAAATACTTTGAAAATTACCATCGCCCCTTTTGTCTATATAATTCATAAGCCTCAATGTCAGAAATAGAACGTGAAATTGCAGTTTTTTTTTGTTTTTCTTTTCTTGTTTTTTGAGTCAGTTATTTATATATCGAATTTTTGCAATATACTGCTGAGATTAGTATACTGAAGTTTTTTAATGACTATCTGTCATTGTATGAGCGAAAATTAAGAATTATAGAACTTTATATATTGTACGTAGAAAAATCTTAATTATCAAAGTTGTAAAAACGAAAGTCGGTGCTTTCCAGAAGCATGGCAGCTATATATGGTATATCCTGATGGGACTTGAAATAGTCTGGAAATTGAAATAATAATATATCAAATATACGAGTAACAAAAGGTACGCAGCGTCTGCCTTCGAAACTAAATTAACGGGGGCACCACCGTAACCTCAGATTATGTTAATTAAGACGCCAATTGTAGCCTTCTTGTTCTGTATACAGCACGGTTGCTGTTCTCAAGAAATATCAACAGATTTTAAGCCAGGCATACTAAATAGGAAGTACTTTGATGTTGTTTGAGAGATGATCAATCATTGTTATATCACAACGCTATTTCGTCATTTCCGTGTAACTCTCAGTTGACCTTTCAGTCCAGCTATTTCCGGTTCGGTTCAGATCCTTTGCCCTTACTTTTCGATCCGTCATTTTAAGACGCGGTAGCCGAAACGACAAAAGCAAAATCCTTGGAGGATCACTCAAATTATGTATCTGTCCGACCCGGTCGATTTACGCAGAAATTCAACTTTATTGAATTTGCACATTTTTTACAAATTGAACTTTGAAATACTTTCTTAAATAATCTTAAGAGTAGTGGTTACACAAGCGTTAAAAATATTTTAGATATTACGTGTAGTATGAATTGTAGGGGCAATTTGATTATTTTTGAAGAGATTATAAACGTTATTATAAAATAAAATTGAAATTTCATGCTTAATGCTATGTTCTAACGTATACACATTTTAGTTATGAGGGGAAAAGCTTGCTTTTGAAACTGCTGAAAGTGAAATTATGTAAAAGTTGAATATACAATCTCATCTAAAATTAAGTTATAAAAATAAAAAAGGGACGCACAATCGGGATTTCAAAACAAAATGGAATATACGGACCAAATTATCTCCCTAAGAAATAGCACAGAGAAATATTTGAGGATTAAAAAATTTTCTCTGCTTTCGTAAATATGAAAAACTTTGCAATAGAATAATAATCATTATTTATAGAAGACCCTATGTTATTACGTAAACAGCAGATAGATAGAGGCACTCTGCAATCTCTATACGTGGGCTCCAGTACCCGCCTCAGAATAATAGATATGGTGAGGTGGTTTAGCAACTGTAAATAATGAATGACAAAAGACTGTCGATCGGCTTGAGACGCCCTTAAAAAAGGTTGTGTAAACCAATTTGGTAGTATATCAAATGAAGTTCAAATTCTAAACGGGCAAAAATAAGGAGCATTCATATAATTATTAACGATTATCAATGAATTTATGTAAAGATCGTACCGTAATTATGTGGTTTCTGCTTACTCTTTTGAAGTATAAACATGGGTTTGTAAACATTATTAAAAATAAAAAGCTACACGGAAGGTCTCAGTTTTGCAGGCCTAACAAAAATCATTTCTTTTCGATCACAGTTTCCATTGAAAGCTTACAAAGAAGAGTAATGATCATATTGGCTTTCCATCAGATCTGAAAGAAGAGAAAGTAGCGGTAAAAATATAAAAGATTGCCTCCATATTAAGAAAGAGAGAAAATTCAAGTGAGGGCGGCAGGTAAAACGATCTTTTCAGGGTGAAATAACATTCGAAAAAGGAAATTCGATATTGTGGATGGGAATTTCGCATTTGTGAAAATAAGCCAATTTTTCCACTAACACCTTTTCAGTAAACAATTAAAGCTTTAATTATGATATACATATAGTGAATTTTTGCACACAATAACTTCTTACGACGCCATTGTATAATAGGGTCACAAAGGATATGATAATGTCCTAACACGGTGACTATTATTTGCCCCGTTGCGGCCCTCCGGCGGGATGTAACGCGAAGGGTGCGACACCAACGCCGAAATTTATAGCTATCATACTGCGGCAATATTATAATTCAACTTTGTAATTACTGTCTGTACAAAAAACCGTAAAATATAGCCTGAATGTTCCGCACAAAGTAGCGATATTTTCATATAAAAATAAACCCAATAAAACCATCCTTTAACCGTGTAAAAAGATAATATCATTTGACGGCTTGCGGTGTAAGATGTTTTTTTTTCTTATTGTATTATAATATATCTGTCGGGTGGTTTTCATAGACTAATTAATAATCCAAATGTTTATTCTTGATTAATTTAGAGTTCTGTAAAACAGTAAGAACAAAACCGGCTAAGAGCATATCGGACCATGTTCACTGTATGATTTCGAAGCCGCTACTACAAAAAAATGCTCTATAGAAGAAAAAAACTAAGTTGTTACACTTTTTTCCATGTTTCTCGCACATAATAGGCATAAGCCCTGTAGTCGCCTATAAGTAGAGAAAGAAGTAAATATGTGAACTATTAGTCTTAAACTAGTATAAACTAAAGTGCACCAGCAAAAGAGCACTTATGTCCTTTTGTTGAGAAGCGCAGCTTTTCGGTAATAACTCAAAAACGGTATATCCGACATCTTCAAAAAAAAATTACTTTGAAAGTATTTATTAAGCATTGTATTGTGTGAGGTGTTAATTCGCGGAAATCCATAGTAGACGCTTGCCTGCAACATGCATTAACATGCAGCATGCAACCCACCGCTGACCCTCGAATCTGTTCTTCCACTACGAATCTCTATCCAAATGTTAGTGGAATTAGATAATTATAAAAATAAATAACACTTGCTTAGGTGTTCGATATCTGTCAATCCTCTAGAATCAATATTCAATTCTTCGGATAGAGATTCGTAGTGGAGAGGCAGATTCGAGGGTCAGTGGTGGGTTGCATGCTACATGTTAATGCATGTTGCAGGCAAGCGTCTATTTATTAAGCGATACCGTTGTATTTTTTTATATATTTTTTGGATATACGGTTTAGAAAATAAAAGGGATGGACACAATTTCTGCAAATTTCGAAGCGATTATTTCACAAAGTATTCAATTAGTCAAAAAAATTTCTTAGAAACCTTAAAATCTTTTTAAAAGAACTATCCATCCAAATACATGTCACACGTTGATGGTTGTTAAAAAAATTTTTTTCAGCTTCTGTTACATATGTAACACACAAAAATAAATTTTTCTGCACTCCATACATATGGAGTGTAGAAATATTTATTTTTGTTATTTAACTACCAAACTAAGTGACAGATTATACAAGACACTTACAACTATAAATTTCATCAATGTACATCTTGTAGTTTTTCAGTAAAATGCCTGTAACATACGGACAAATGGACCGTCGGACGGACAGACAGACAGGACTAAACTATAAGGGTTCCGTTTTTGTCATTTTGACTCGGAATTTTAAAAAAGAAATATACAATATGAAATAGAGAAACATGTCCGTTGTATATTACACAATTTGGAATAATTATTTTGGCTCTATAGGACTTTGAAGTTCTCTACAATGTCTTCTGTTTTTTTATACCGTAATGCAAGGCATGAGGTATAGAGTTATCAGAGTTATCAGTCTATATATATATATATATATATATATATATATATATATATATGTGTGTCGAAATCGATTTAAGCGGCAAACAAGAGCAATAAAGAGCAAGTGAATGAATTTAACTCGAATTAAAAAACGTTCGATGAAAACGCTTTTGGGATCGAACTCATTACCTTCTCGAACTAAATACGCTGATGACTTGCCATTACAGCTCACCTATTTATGTACCTATCTATATGTGTATTATTGTGTATTTGTGTGGAAGCGCGAGCGCACTTGTGCGTGTGCATGTGTGCACGTGTGTGTGTGCACGTGTGTGTGTGCACACGTGTGTGTGCACACATGTGTGTGTGTGTGCTATTATTGGATATGTCACTAATTATATACTATGATGAATATTACTATAAGTATTCCTTTGCTTCCAGCTTTTTAATTCGCTTTTTACACGCTTTCGTATTTTACTTTAAGCTTTTGAACTTTTTACTTATTAGTGATAGACGAACTTCGTAATCTTGCCATTTTGTGAACAGAGTTACATCATGAATTTATTAAGCGACTTTCAGTAATCTAAGTTAGTGATTATTAATTAGTTCGGGAATCTAATGACCTCAAGAGAAGCACTCAAGGCTACATAGACTTGATTTTCTTCATAAACGCATGAATAGAAGTCATCCTCAATTACATCGAAATTCATAGCTTTTTATAGCCTCTAGTCACTATTATAGGAGGAGGGCTGCTATTTATATATCCGGAACTGGTCACATACAAAGCAATATTCAAAAAATAATTAAAAAATTAAAAAACGGAACTCCTTGGCTATATAATACAGTTTGTTTCAAGTAACTGTCAATTGTTTTACCATTGCGGCGTAATTTTGAAAATAGCCCTTGTAATAGTTAAAAATTTTTGTGCGCATGCCCCAATTTCCACCATGTTTTTCGGGCACTTTATTTACAAATGCATGAGCAGTGCATGTGTTTTTAAAAGAATTAGAAATAAAACAAATAATGATGACTAATCTTTTGTCATCATTATTTGCAAATAATAGTACAATTATTTTAATTAGAATATATAATGTTATCTGTACATAAAAGGGCTAAAAACGTTGTTGTTATGGAGTATGCCGCAGTGATTCGTGCAGTAAATCATTTCAGGAGATTTTTTTATTAATCTATCAATTTTCCAAAGCCTTGTCTAGAATATTGTCGAAAACTAGTAATAATATAAACTCATGCCTATTTCCCAGAAGGTTAAGCAGAGACTATAGATTTCCATATGATACGGATCTTTGCATATCTATCTTGCCTCACTGAGATCCATCAATAAAGTGAACAAAACAAAAACATTTACAAGTCTGTTCGAAGTGTGTAAAATGTAATCTGTGTGTTAAGAGATGTGGACGATGTGATGGTTAATTTCAAGAGATTGATCATGTTAATAAAGATACATTTTCTCGTTACATTTTGAAGTAGAAAGTTGTCTAACAACAGAACATCGTGACCCCATCTATCGTGAATATAATTGTTATCCTTACCTCCCAACAAGCTCTGCTTTATTCTCAAGTTGTGAGTGGCCAGGGGACATTTCGACCATCGTCGTAGTTGAATACGATCATGCTCTTCTATTGTCTAACGTACCAATGAACCACCATAAATATTTTTTTTCCTTTAATTATACAAATTATAAAGATAAACCTACATGTTGTCCAGCCATATTCATAAAAAGGGCCCCAAACTTTTATATTACCGCCTTTCCAACATGGCGGACAGCTTGCGCGTAAGTTGTCGTGAAAAGGTCTATTGCGTATTTTTATCACCATGGATTTAACTTGTGAAAATTTTCGTGCGATGATTTATTACGATTTTCGGCGTGAGCTGATTCAAAAAGTGCATCGACACTTCGACTTTTGGGGATGTCGGATTTGGGGACCATCGAAAACCACTATTACTGGTTTTATGATATTAATCGTGGGCGGTCTATGCGCACGGACAAATTTAAAGAAGGTCGCCGTAAATCAGTTGTTGTATCACAAAATATCGATGCTGTGTGGAGATTGATAATGCAAGATCGTCATGTTACATATCGCTAGAGAGAGACGTCTCTGGGCATAAATATGACGAGCATACATTAGGTATTACACGAAAATTTGACAGCAAAAAAAAAAAATTGTTCGCGTTGCATTCGGCACAACTTGAGTATTGATCAAAACCAGGTTCTTGTCAATTAGCGCAAAAAAAAATTATAAAAAAATACAACCATGGTGCGACAAAAGCTGTTTATAATATCTACACAGGTGATAAATCTTCGCTTTATGCGTATGATCCCGAAACTAAACAACAGACAATGGTGTGGGTGTTCCAAAGTGAGCCGAACCCAACAAAAGTGATTTATGCCGTTTTGAAGGAAATTATTTCCTGTTTTTTTTTTGGTATAAATTTAAATGCCATTACAGTGCCATTACAGGATCGTAAATGGTTCAATCGGAGTGGTACACGATTATTTTTTTAACAGAGTTCTTTGAAGAAATAGGAAAGAACAACCGACAACACAGAATAATTTTTCTTTATGACTATACTAGCTGTCATATGTCGGTCAAAATAATTCGGTTTTTTGACGGTCAAAAGGTTGGATTCACGGGTCGAATCCGCCGTACAGTTCCGATTGAGCACCCCAAGATTTCTATTTACTCTCAAGCGTGAAGAATAAATTACGTAGTCGACGTTTTTCGAGCCGCCAAGAGGCCGTTGATGCGTTCAAAATGCACGTTTTGAAGCTACTTCCAATCAGAATGGAAAAAAAGTGCTATAAAAATTGATTTCAGCATATGCAAAAGTGCATCGCTCATTAAGGTGAATATTTTGAAAAAGTTGGGACCATTCAAAAATTTCCAAAGATGTGCTTTTAACAAACTAATTTTCCAATTTTTTGACATGTTGATTTTAATACATCTATCATTTTATACATCGAAGAAACTACCTCAAAAGCCGCAAAACAAATAAAAGCGGTTATTTCGTTCAAAAGATATAGTTTTAAAAAAAAATTTAAAAATGCTTTTTTAAAATAACTTTCAATTGTTTTTGATGGAACAATATTCTTGAAAAGACATCATTTTTGTACTATAAAACGGCATCTATTTCCACAATTTAATTAATCAATAAATACAGTTGCTTAAAAACAAAAAAAAAAGCGTCTTTATATATTATATAATTTTTTAACTCAAAAATGTACAAGAGAGTCGTATCTATGAGCTAAATAGCGGAAAGTTTCAGAGATGGTCTCGTGGTCAACCATTTTTCGAATTTGTCTGTTTCATTTCTCTCTAAATATGAACTAACTATTTATATGTAGGTCATAAACCTGATGGTAGGTGTGGTTGGGGCCGGCGCAGGCCGGGGCCCGGCTGGCAAACGCTATCTCCACTATATGACCAGTCTAACACTGGATATTTGTTTCTTATTATATTCCGAACACAGCCCTCATATTGATAATGATTACGTTCAAAATATCTATTCTCAGAGATATTTTTTATTACACGACAAAATAAAATCCAACTATTGGGCATGGATCTCGTGTAAAGTCAAACTACAGCTCTCACTCTGATCCAACCCGCGTTGAGAAATTCACTCACATCTTTAATGGTTATGGAAAACTTTTTTCGACTTTCATATGCCATCACAGTGTTTTTCTTCATCATCAAATCAAAATCTGTCCAGTAAACGTTGAGAATTACGACCTTTCCACTGATGCTAGTATCATCGTAAATGCATCGACGCGCGTCTAAAGCGTCAATGTGAACAAAAGAATGATAGCCTTATCGAACAATCAAGCAACGCCCACCAAGTGGAGGCCAGTCAAGGTTGCGACATCCGATTCACGGTCTCCGCTCAAGAACCTTTCATTCCCAGTGTCTAAAATGTAAACACAGATCTAAAATCGACGCATAATCGACACCGATACCTTTGCACGGCTTTAAAAATGCTCTCGTCTGCAGGTAACGAACAAAAATATCTAGCCCAGTGTCGCGGCGTGTTTTTCACAAAATCGAATTGTGAAACATCAGCAACGATCGGCGTACGAGTGTACACGAGATGAGTTCGATTCTTACCCTATCAGTGCGATAGAAGCGGCGCAAATAACGGCAATAAAATATATATCATATTCTACACTCCTCCTTCTCGAGATGCGTACAAGGGAACGTAAATAAAATTCGCGGTATCAATTTCTGAAAGACGTAATTCATTTTGTTGCCGCTCTCGCTTCCTTTGGCGCTGCAAAGGCGCGGTGACACATGCGCGAGAGATATTGGAATTGGTTTAAGTAATCCCGGAGAAAATTCGATTCCGCTTATAAAACAAGGCCCAAAGAATACAGACAGGCGACCCCTGGCGGTATCGGCGGGCGGCCACAAAGGACTTCAGTTTACGTCGGCTCGTACACCTATCTCCGTATATCACAAGCCAGTGACCCTAAAAAAACCAATATCGACATAAGGTTACGAAAACTCGCAATTCTAAATTTGCTTCTATGGTTTAGTAAATAAACTGATTAACGATAGTCTTGATTAATACATAAATAATATATATGAACGATAATGCCAACATGAAAAAAAAATTGAAATGCTTCTGGAAAATACCATTCAACTAGTATTATTAACCAGAATATCATCAGTAGTCCCTTTGTTTAATGCATAATATTCTTAGGACGAAAAATACACGAAATTATCGATTTGCTAAACAAGAGCGGTAGAATTTTAACAATAGCAATCTTATTAGTTTTATTAGCGTTAAATAATAAAATTCTCTGGGTCGATATTCGCATGAACATTTATCTGAAATGCTTCATAGACAACGTGACCGGGTCGCACAAACCTGCGTGAATGTTAACGATTAAGAATTTTTAAGGTACGAAGTACGTGATATGGGACCAAGACCGTGACTGCAGCGAGAATTCGCCCCGATTAAATATGTCCCAGAATAAACAATTATTTCCTTCTATATTATAAGGAAATTACTATATAAGAAAAGGTACTATATAAGATTTATTTGATTTGGGTACTCTCTCCTAGCCGTTGTTATTTTAAATATTTTTTTTTATCAGAGGCAGTGTAAATTAATATAGCCAAATACTTTTTATTATTAATAGTTTGTGATTTAAGTCATTGCTGACAAAATTAGTACTTAACACCGAAAAAAGAAAGAACATGCTATAATAATAAAACCATGTTATTATTCCCAAAAAGATGATTTCTATGTTGAAAGTTTCTTATAAAAACAAACCTCATAACAAAATAATTAATAAACGTTATTAATTATTTATTTATATGTAATGTCTCTTAATCTTTGTAGCCTAATTAGTTGATAAACTTACCGACAGTAGAAATAATGAATATGACCGTATCAAAAAGGAAAAAAACGCAACACACAAATATTGGCTAAATAGTAAAAAAAAAAAAAATCGATGATGTTTTATTTTGTATTATGTGATCTTACATGATGGACAAGATGAAAAATTTTATTAAAAAACGAAGCAGACTTCATTTGCTTTACGTTGTATTTGTATAAAACTTACATAATACTATTTTACATTTTTTCATGTTTAAGATAAATTATTCATATTTTAAAGTTTTGTGCAAAATTTGAATACACCATAGCACTCGTGGAACCATCAAAGTGTAGAAGAATTGAAAAATTTCCGATCGCCTCTACCTCAATGTTATTTAACATTGAGGTTAGGAACTTAACATGACGTATGTTTACGTTTTGACAAACACGTTATGCTAAATACAAAACATTACGTTGAAATCGTGACAAAGTAATGTTTTGTTCTTAAAAATAAAAGTAGGGCATGTAGTCACTAATCACGCTATTCATTTCATATATATTATTTTAATTTCGGAAATTAATTCACGCTTGAATTAATTTCCGAAATAAAAATAATATATATTATGTAATGTCTTTTGTGATTATTCTTTTAGTGATAGGTACGATATATGAACATAAAATTAGCAAATGGAATCTAATCATAAACTCGAACAGCCAGGTTATTGAAACTATAAATAATATGATGTTGCATATATGAATGGCAAATGAATGCGTTTGTTTCGAAATGTCGCCTACGCGTGATAATAAAATGGACATAAATAAAATCGTATCATTAGGGATTGGTAAACAAAGTAATAATTTGTAAAGTTTGTTGCGAACATAGAAATACATAAATCTATATGTGGATAATTATGTACTTTTTTAAATAATTACATATTTTAAAAAATACGTATTTTTATTATTTGTCTATAAAACAACATTATCATACTTGAACTTTTTAATATATAAGGTCGGGGAAAAAGTTTTTTCGCATTTCATATATAAATTCAAGGTGATTTTTAATTTTTTTTATTTTCTTTCATATATAATGTTTATATATAACATTTTATTCACTAATTTGTTGTCCTTTTCTAGGTAGTGACATAAATCTATTGCTGTATAAATTTTGGAACTTCTAATCAAAAAAACTGCTTTTAAAAGTTTTATGAGAAAATCCTTTTTTGTAAAACTTCAATATGTACCGAATTTCTAGGCGAGATTTACTCATTTCTGTGGACAGAGAAAGAATAGAAAAGTGGCGGTACACCTTTTTTACTCTTTATTTTCCTTTTTTTATATCATCTATCTAATGGTATCAAAATTAGCCAGATATAAACAGCACAACAAAGAGCTTTTAATGCCACTTTTCCCTTATAAAACATGAAAAAACTTTTACCCGGTCTAACTTTTTTTACATCGGGGAATATTTATTCTCCAAGATTTGAACTGATTTCCCGACTGAGAACATTGTAAATACTATTATATTTTATTTACATTTAACAATATCCTATTGTTGTAGTAGTTGTCGGGTTTTAATCACAACTGCTGAGTTTCCTCATGTTCTTTTTTTTCAAAGAGATAAGGCTTTTCCTTCAAGCCTCCACTTTGATCCGCTACTGATAGAGGGTTGCTAATCTACCTTTATTTTTACGTAACCGATTGCTCTATTTAGCACGCTTTACTTTATAGAGTACGTTTTCTTTTATATAGCACGTTGAACTCTGAAAAGCATAAATCGAGTAGTTTCATTTCGCTTAACTTAAAACGCACAGTCATAGACAGTCTGCGACTATTTTCGCACCACCATTCGCGGTATGTATATTTCGTTTTCATGGTCTTACCTGAAATCTTACCTTTATCTGAAACATATACACACAAACAGCGATGACGGCGATAGGATTGTGTTCGAACTATTACTGCGGTAAAGGACCACTGTCTTTTGGAATCCATTCAAACTACGCACTAATGTAATAATATCACTTAAGTATTTTCATAAAGAAAATTCGGTTGAAGTCCCTTTCGAAATCTACAATCTATGGAATGTCACTTTCGAGCTGAGAAAAACTGCTTTCTTCCTCGCAGTCAATCCTTTGTTTACACAACAGCATATAGCCACAATTAGGCCGCTTCCTAAGTGTGCTATCATAGCCGATACATAAATATATCAGCGACGACAAGGCCAGCGCAGTATTTTAATAGCAACTCGAACATTCGGACAGATATCGAACGACAGTTGGGTCGGCGCACGTCGTAAACTAGGTTTAGTATTTGGAACGAGTCTGTGACGTCTATTCCAGTTTATAGGCCATCGGTTTTTTGCACGAACCACACCCTGCTACGTTGAATTAACGTAAAAAATCTTTCATGAAATATGGGGACTAGTTTGCATATTTTTTTTTAGATGTATTAGGTATTTCTATATTTATTACATTCTATATAAAATACCATTGATAATTCGTTCTTTCAAAGAAGGGAAACTGATTCACTGAACGTCCTACACATTTAGAGGTTGCTCTCATTTTTTAAAAGCTATTATTGTAGGATTAAAAATTCTCAATAGTAACCCAGTTTCGAAAATAATGTAATATACCCACTTACAGCACTTAAAACTCAAAAGATGTCTGAATGTCCGTGCTTTGAATAAGAATGTAAATGAAATTACTGTAGTAGATCACAAAAAAAGTTCATTGTCATAAAATATGTGGTATTCTTAAAACACCACCTGATAGTTTGAGTATAAACATTTTTTGAATAAAAGAAGTTTAATATATACCTTCAAAGTTTTATATACATGAAATGGATAGATACTAATATGTATTTAAGTTTCTCCAATAAGAGATCAAATCATATTTTCACAGGCTCAAAAAAGTTTCAAATTTTTGATTCAAATATATCAATCAAATGCATGTCTGCGTGTGTTAAGGCGTTTTGGTTTGTGTACATACATCTAGGAACATTTTATAGAGTGATTTAAATTGCTTAAGGGCTTAATTGAACATAGGATTTCTAAAATTTCACATCAATCAGCCAAATTGATTTTGAGCCATCACAATATTATCTATTTTTTAATTCTTATATTTTAATATTTTTTAAACTGTTTCACAAAATCTAATCAGTTCTATTCTCAATTAAACTGTGTCGAATAATCTAGCTCTAGTCGCAATCGGTTTATTTCTTCGAAATATATCAAGAGCGAAAAATATTCAATAAGCGTTTTTTCGAAACGTTTAGGATTTTTGACAATGATTGTTCAAATTCTTTCTTTTATTTTTTTCATTTGAAAAACTGCATTGAATGACACGAATGCAAATTAAATCTGGTGATTTCAAGACAACTGTATTATGTTTTTTAAAAGAAGCTTTTTAATTTCTTTTCTTTTGAAATTTTTGTTTTAATTTCTAAATAATTGAACCAAAATATATGTCATATTTAAAAGTTAATATATTTTTTTTTATTTCAAATGTTATTTAAAGCAAACATCGACATCTTAGAAGTCGAAGAGCTTAAAAATATCCAAGTAATTTTGTTTGACTTGGAAGAGCTTTAAAACGCTTGAAAATGTTTTGTTTTTGACCTCAGGGAATTCCAAAACAATGAAAAATTTTGGAACTGGCTTACAATACCAAACATTATCTAGATTTTCTACTGTATTATCCATTTTTGAGACTTTGTTCTGCGATTATCTATTATTTATTAATTTTACGAAATTAAAATGAATGCAAATAGAAAGGTGATCGCGTTTATATAGTGAAATACCTTTAAACATATTTGAAAAATATTATTGTATATGTAATTTGTCTAAATAGACATCGATAGTTTTTCCAGCTGCCTGAGTGGTTCAATATTTGTTAGCGTGAAAGCGGGCCGTCTCATCGCAATGCAAATGGTGTGGAGTGGATTGCACCGCTTTCGACAACACAGTTTCGCCCGTAGGCTTCATGGCTCGGTGCCGTCTCGGATACCAACTAAAATATTTTTACATATAACCTCCGAATTTCTTACTGATTTTACATATACCGAGTATGAATATGAATAAAAAAATAACATTTGCTTAGGTGTTCGATATCTGTCAATCCTCCCGAATCCATATTCACGTCTTTGGGTAGGAAGTGGAAGAACAGATTCGATGGTCAGCGATGGGTGCATACTGCATGTTAATAGATATTGCTGGCAAGCGTCTAATTATGGATTTCCCTGATTTAACATCTCACGCTATAGAATATACTGAACATGTTTCAGGTGGTCTACTAATAACTACAAAAAAACCTTTCCGACAAAGGTACACGTTCAACAGTTGATTCAAATCACATTCCTCTTGTGAAATGTCACAATAGTGTTTAAGTGTCAATAATAATTATTTGCGTTTTGGCCACGTTTGCAATACTTGCATACGCCTCGCCAAGTCATTAGTTAAATTTTCGTTAAGTTTTTCGACAAAAGTAATGATGGAGCAATTCTGGCTATTCTTAAAAATGTCATGAAAAGTTACTAGTCAGAAATGACTATGAGAACGTTAGACTGCTGACCTTGGATCAATGGCATATTGATAATACGGTGACCAATGACAGACATCAGCTTCACGGAGGTAAGATGCAGTGCAGTCTTTGTTTTAGTTACGACAACTTTAATTTAAATTATATTTTTAAAAAAGTAGTACTTATGGGTATAAACCTTATATGATAGTAGTTCGAAAAGAAAATTATTTTCATTTAAAATTTTAAAATTAACAACACTGATTTTGTCTATGTATTTTTGAGTCATTTATTACCTTTGGTGCACATATACCTACATTTATATGAACTAAGACACAGTTAAATAAAATATTTTGATAGACAATTAAGAAATAAAAGATTCTATTGAAATCCTTCAGGTCCTTTTTTTTAATCCTACCCAGTAGCTATAACCTGAAAAGAAATCGATTTCGAAAGGAATTATAAAAAAAACCGAGGAATGAGTTTATGCATCAAGCGCAAACGTTTTAATACCTGGTATTGCTTGTGCATATGGCTGTCTAACCTGGTCAGCCATATGCACAAGGTCCATCCAGGTCTTGAACAATTTTCTCTGGTCAAGACTGGTAGCCAACGGTAGAGACATAGTAATATACCTATTCAAGCGAAAACAGGCTTTAAAAACGATCACAAATCTTGTAATTGTGTGGATGGCAAATATAATATTTTGTTGTTATATGCCATTCGCTTTAGTTTAAATTTAGTCTCAAATTGTAAATAGCACAAACGGCGCGCTTCTGCACCACAAAATATATGTGTTAATATCAGCTGCCTGGCCCCATAATGAAACTCCATAGGTCATGAGACTATGAAAGAATCTGAAATAAGCTAGTCTCGCGGTGCTTTCATCTGTAAGTCGCCGAGTTCTTTTCACTGCACATGTTGCGGGACTGAGCCTTTTCGCCAGTCTCATAATTCCAACACAATTTAGCATCCAAAGTGAGACCAAGAAATAAGGTCGTGTCCACAATATCCAGTATCTCATTCTTGACAATTACGTTTGCGTCGATTAATTTAGCACTAGTCAAGAAAAATTTAACACGATTTGTTATTCACTCATTCGAAAGACAATTGTTAATACTAAACCACAAAATTATTTCAGAGATGGTATTGTTTACTTCGTCAGAAACTATTGTTCTCTATTCATCGTAAAAAGTAAAGAATGATCATCAGCAAACAGTACAATTCTGTGCTCATCGTTAATAAGACGTGGCATATCGTTAATATAAACAAGGAATAGAAATGGTCCAAGAACTGAACTCTGTGGTACACCCATATTGATTGCAGATCCTGACGGCCTCTCAACATTATCATCAAACCTTTGAGTTTTACCACTTAAATTAGACTCCAAAAATCCAAGTGATTGACCCGTGACGCCATAATGATGTAGTTTCCTGATCAATGTCATGATGAATGCATTCAAAAGCCTTGGATAAATCACAGTAAGTACTATGTCCCGTGATTCCTCCCAGGCATTAAAAACTGCTGAATAAGCTCAACTAATCACTAAATGATAAGGTATTATTAACGTTAATATTTTTTAATCTAAAAATATTGCTACATTCAGACCTGGTTATAGATAACAGAGAACCATACAATTCATTAAGGTCCTTATTGTCAGATAGTTATCAAATTGAAAGAAAAATGTTAGAATACACCTACCTATTCAAAATTTCACAATACGAAAATTAAACCAAAATTTTAACAATAGTGCATTTCTTTGTAGTAATGACTACGGAACCCTACACTAAGCATGGTCCGACATGTCCTTGGACTTTTTTTAATGTACTTTAACTATATCATTATTTTTATAATTTTAACACTATGCTTATTTGCTAAAAGAGACATGATTGTGTATGTGCTGTATCAAAATTTGGTAGTTGAACAAAGTTAAAATATTGCGCGCTTCAAATAAGTAAAAAGAAGTATACATTCATGCAACAACGAAAACACGGGTCCGAAGCAATACGTAAAGAAATATACTGCTCTAATCGGTTTTTTTTAATTACTCCCTTTTTTTCGTGATCACACGCCTGAAAGCCTACCGTACATTTAATTAAGCACCGTAAATCCTTTTACATGCGTCGAGCGACCCTCTCTTTATTAGATACAAGAAATAAACTGAATTATTGGGATTTTATTTTCGACAACACGCTGTCGCATATTTGCTGTATTTTTTTCTCTTGTAGGTTTTATCTTGTTGCCTCAATTCATTTAGATCTTTTGGTAGCCCAAATTTGGAGCATATTGATACTTTAACAATCCGTACGATTCAAGATAGAGTCTCTTTGTTACATAAAGTAGAATGATAGATAAATTGTTGAATTTTTTTTTAATCGCCATGCTATTTATTTTCTACATCGATATGAGAAATGATGCCAATATTAAACAGTTATTGATATTTATTTATACGTAATAGTTGTTTGTGTACTATTTACATTCAGTAAAATTAAGAAATACTTTAAAATACGATTAGTGTATACGATAAAGAACTGTCAGATTTATTAATAATAGTTATCATTTATTACAGTACAACTTATGTGTTTATGAAAATATGTAAGACAATAAATTTCTTCATCTTTCATGTCGACCGATCACGGTCTAAATCTTGATCTCGATCGCGATCCTTTTACCGATCCTGATGGCGGTCCCCTCTCGATGCCGATTCGTCCACTGCCGATTCTGGTCGCGAGCCCGCTTTTGATTCCGAACTTTGTCTCGATCTAAGCGGATCCCGATTCGGGTCCCGCTCTCGGCCCAGACATTGATCTCAATTCTGGTCTCGACACTTCTTATTCCGATACCGATCACGCTCCTGATTCCAAGTTTAATTCCGCATTAAATTTGGATGTTACCCTTTTCTCGATTTCGGTGCCTCTCGGTCTCGACTCTAGATTCTATTCCGTGTACCGCTTGATGTTTCGTTCCTTTAGCGGTCACTGTTCCTATGTGGGCAAAGCCGGGGCAAAAGTTGGTGTCAAAATAAAACTTGGACTACATTACTCGGGGATAGCGTAGCTTTCTATGAGTGAAAGAAATTTTAGTAATTGTAATAACACATGTAGATAAAGACAATATGTCAATACTATATTATACTCTAAGAGCTCCTTATTAATCAAGATTTTTTTTTAATGTGTTCAGTAGTTCGATTCAATAGTGCATTCGGTTTAGTAGTAATACGCTAATAAAGTCGGGGGCAATTACTAGTAAAAAATTCAATTAAAATTACATATTACTATTGTTTCCAGGTAATAAAAAGAAAATGTACTTAGGGCTGTACAACATAGGGCTGTTCGCTCACACCGCATAATTTTTCTTCCAACGAAAAGTCCGATTCGAATAATTTAAAGGGAATTTATATGTACATAATCAATCATGATTATGAAATTATTTAGTTGGATTAGGATTAAAATTATGATACGAATGGCATCATGTTTCGGCTCTTCCGTGTTTTGATTGATTGAATTGAACAAAATGGGGTCATTGTGACAACTATAATAGTAAGACATATAGCCTTGCGGACTTTTTCGTGGGTATTGAGTACTACAAATATACACATATAGTTCATGCCTTATATATCATTAGTTTTCGCAGCGCATTCCAAATAATGACTTTTATAGCTAAAATTTTGATATCTTAAGTTATACTATTGCAGTTTTTATGGGGATCTCTAATTTTTTTTAAATAAAATACTGCCCATGTTACTTACTCGCTGATAATGCAGCTTTCTATACGTGACAGAATATTTAAAATCAGTTCAGTAATTTTTGAATTTATTCATTATAAACAAACTATAAACATACAGAATTTTTTTCCTTTATAATATTAATTTACATTTAATTATCCTTGCAAATCTATATACACTGTAGTATACCTGCTTTTACTTTATACTTTTTGTCTAGTGAGCCCTCCTGTTATAGACAATAAGATTTTTTTTTTACATTTTTGAACGGTCTCAATTTATTTTCTTATACAGTTTATTAATTTAGGTTGCATTACTTATATTCCAAAACCTCATACCTACTTGTATTCTAAGAGTACTCGCACATAGTTAATATCTTGTATCTATTA
This sequence comes from Eumeta japonica, assembly GCA_005406025.1. Classification (NCBI taxonomy): domain Eukaryota; kingdom Metazoa; phylum Arthropoda; class Insecta; order Lepidoptera; family Psychidae; genus Eumeta; species Eumeta japonica. Next base: position 73,497 of record BGZK01000909.1, read on the forward strand.
ATAACAATTATATTTATTAATAACAAAAAATATCCCTATTTATAAAACATTAATACAAATACTTTATAATCAAACACAACAATCAATTATTAGACTTGTTAGGGAGAGCAGGGTTTAAAAGACATTTGGAAAAAGCTCTAACACACATAATTCTGTTGGCCGTTTTGGGGATATAATTCTCAAATTTAAAGTACGTTAATCAATTGAGCGAGTATGTAAAAACGTAACGGGAGGTGTAATATCCATCTCGCGCAGTAACTTCGAGCGCCGGCTTGAGTGTAGAAATCACTGTAAGTCATATTTTGCAATTTATAAATATTTTTCCTTGCAGTTGGCTTGTTATATTGCGAAGCTCAACTCCTTTACACAATATTTTTGATGTTGTTTTACATGGCATCATTGATTTATTGATGATGATGATCGACAACAAATCTATGTTGTTGACCATCAAAACAATTTGTCCCACTTTGGAGTTATCTAGTAATTATAGCCTTTTCATTATTACTACATAACTCCAAAATAAAATCTTACTGCCGTGGGGTAAATAGGATCACTATTGTCTATTGTATCCCGTATTTGATTTTTTAGACCCGTAAGTTTTATGAAACGATTCTGCATGTATATTATTTTCTTTCAGAATGCAGGATTACAAAAAACAACTGAGATATATATATAATTGAACATCATTTTTAATGTCCAGTGAAATTCAACCATCCTCTTATATCAAATCTCTAATCGTCCAGTTCATCAAATAACGTAACGGCATCATTCCTACTGTTATAATTGCTTCAGCAGCTGTCTTGTTTTTATCAAGTGATCCGTTGTCTTTTTTTATTACTCTTGCTTCTACTCTCTCAACTCTCAAGTGATCACGTCTGATACAATTCTTTCTCAACCATCAACATCTCAGGCAAAGACTTTAATTCTATTTTCTCCAAAGGTTGCCAAATCTTTTTTTAAGACTGGAACTCGTAAAGTTACCAAAAGTAAGAGACGGACGATAGTTATATTAAAAGATATACAAGAAGAAGCTTTGTGGAACAACAACAAAAAAGGAAAGCGAAACGAAACAACTAAAAAAGAGATTTTGTCGGATAAAATCTAGATATTTCGGAATTCGAAAAAAGATACTTTTATTTAACCAATTGCGGGTCAAGTTAAATGGCTTTCTGGTGAAGACTATTGCATACAGTCTTTCTAAAAGTAGGGTTCATGATCACTGCATCTATTATGGTTCTTTACCTACATATCCATATATGTGATCAAATGCAATTTAATCGTTTTTTTTTTTCTTAGATTTTCTCCCTAGTTTTTCTTTTAGTTAATTTGTTTTAGTTACTTTTCTAAAAGTGCTTAAAATAATTTAATTTTATGAAGATGTAATCCTTGTAATCAGAAAAAAATTATTATTAGTAATAAAATAATGTAAACACAAAATAAAGAATACATATTCATTAGTTTTCTTAAACAAATATAAACTTCATTTATCTATATATCATTTCTATTTTATTTCCCTCAAATATGCTTTGAAATACAATCCCATATTTTTGGTCCTTCTAACCTCATGTCTGATAATTTTTATAATGCCTGCGGATTATATAAGTTCATTACACTTGATATTATGTATTTAACATATTCTTAGAGTTAAAGATGTTAAATATTTCTATTTAAAATTAAATAATCACACTATTGGTTGCTATAAAAACATTTTCCATGACTCTCGTAGTTGCTTAGGTATAAGGCTATGCATGGAACGGACCTATTAGACCCTCTCTACTCTAATTGAACGTTACTTACTCTAATAATACAAGCACTATATTTCATATATATATATTATTAAATATTTTAAGCAGTCAGCAACATAAGGTTGCGCGTCTAAAGTTTTTTTTACATGACACCTACCTGCGTCATGCAATAACATGCAGCATGCAACCCATCGCTGACCCTCGGAATGAAATATATAAAATCAATTCTACGAAGATACCTTAAATTTTACCACGACAAATTCACGAGGGTGGGGCCGCAAGCACGAGATAGTAGTTATTTTTAAAAGTACGTAAACCGTCGGAGCAATATTTTAATATCTGAAAGCTCATATCACGAAAACATTAAAAAAGGCGCAACATTGAGTGCTCTCGACTCATTTGCTGAGTGCCTCGTATACGGCGGTCGTATAACGAACACCGCAAAGTTTATACTAAATTATGATGTACGTGAATGCATATAAAACCGTATTCACAGTTTGTGTAAAGGTTTCAATATGGAATTGTATAAAGTAACTTTTAACTTAACTCGTACAGCACCACAGTTAGAAATAAGTCAATAATAAAAGAGAACTAGGTGTAAAGGTGCTCTTATATAAACGCACTTAAACGAGTGGCATTACAGATGTCGCTGTATACAGCATACAGGTTGGATTTTATCATGCATCTTTTTTCAAATATTCATAATCTCCATCTTTTTAGAACAATTTTGCTAAAGTAACTTTAACAAAAAATTATATCATTGAAAATATACTTATAATAATATAATAAATTCACACTACACAAATTCACAATAATACAACTCTTATAAATTTTCAGCCAGATTGCAAGCGCAGACGCGATCGGGTAGCTAGCCATGCAGCGCGCTGCGGCGCAATACCTACGCGTCAGCTGTTCTAAGGCTGTCACTACGATATTTCTACATCGATATTCTAAGCTATTTTTATCAGAAACGACTACTACAATGACTATGGTTTCTTTGGCAAATTATTTTATAAAGGAAGGAGCTTATGAATATTTACGAAAATATGCATGAAAAAATCCAATCTGTATACTAATAACAAGTCAGACTTACATATAGACACCGATTAGTTATAAAAGCTGTCGCGACCACTATCAGGCGTTGGAAGAGAGTTATGTACTTATGCTGTTTTAATTTTACGATTGAGCAAAAGTTTAAAATCAGTATACACTGCGCATTTATGGCACAGTGATAGTTCCGATTTTTCAATTTGTTGCCATTAATTTTGCAATTGTTTTTACATAATTTTTCGATGTTTCGATGTTTTTTTTCAAATTACAGTTTTCTTAAAGCTATGATCGATAATATATACTATATTCCGCGTATTTAAAGGTACTTTGAAAAGAAACAAATGAGTACGATAATGTATTGTGTTATGTTTCTCGCATAAGAATATTTAAAGTGAGAAAAAAATATAACCGTATCTAAAGTCGATGGTGGTGCATGCTATTTCTCTGAATTAAATCTTTATTATAAAACTTTTACGGCCGAATTCTAATATCAGTTCGAATAAATTTTTTTACTCAATCATTGTAATTATTGCTCGCATTGACGGGGGCACTTTTTTTCGATTGGGTGTATTTTTATAAAACCCGTTTTTTTTTTTATTTCAGCCCGTATTCTTCACTGTTAATTTTTTTTATCAAAATTTTACTTTAACTTGGATAAAGACTACAAACTTACGATAAAAGGTTACGAACATGCTGTATGTATATCAGAATTCTAAATGCTCAACCTTAGTTAAATCCGTTAAAATATTTAGCGAATTTTGTTATGCGAGCTACGTAGATTCCAATTACTTCAAGGTCACAAGAAACACATGTTAAATTTCCTCTGAAAACCGAATACGTAAGTGGAAAGTCGGCGCGAGCGTCGCCGTGGACGGCTGCCAAAGCAATTAAATCGTGGAGCGTGGCAGGCAATTTGAGTGCACCCCGGCACACGTATGTAGGGACCCCACGTTTTTCGGATAAAACGGGAAAATTCCGCAAGTAAGACCACGTCATTCTTACCCGAATAGGTTTCTTGTAATCAAAAGAATGGGGAAAACCTGCCGAAAATGTAAGATTGTCGAGTTTGAAATCCACAGGATGTTTATATGATATATTATATAATCATTTAGTACAATGATTTCTACAAATAAGAATTCGTTAAATTGCATTTATACCGAGTGTGTTTTAACTTGTATAACGTTGCTGGAAATTCAATATGGACGGATATTTGACGACGGAATGTAAAACGATTCAATAATTTAATTTGTACCCCTTTGAGATATGTTCAAAATCAAATTCAAAATATCTTTATTTCATAGGTTACGAAAATACACTTCAAATACGTCATAATTTTTTGCGAATTTACACTTTACCGCTCGTTCGGAAGTCAGTTTTCCCTCAAGAAGAACGAGCAAGAAACTTAAGGGTAGCTCTTTTCTAATTTGCACTTACATAGCCAAAACAAATACGAGATCATTAAGAATGAAACAGCCCGGTGAAAAGTCGAGCCGCTTATGCCCATGGATATTTGTCTTCTAAATATTCAGAAATTGCATAGTACCCTTTTTTTACTGAATTATTGTTTAATAACACTCTTAAATTTATATAGGGGTAAATCTTGTATATCTACAGGAATCTTATTGATTAGGCGCACACAGAGCCCTCTAAATGAATTTGTGACTTTACTTAGTCGACTAACATGTGGAATCAGTTTATTTTTATTTCTGGTATTGAGTTTATGTCGACTACTATTTCTTTTAAACATTTCTACATGTTTTTACATGTAATAAATTTTCATAAATGAATTGAGATGCCAGGGTTAAAATTCCAATTTCCTTAAATTTATTTCTAAGAGATGCACGAGGTCCGAGCTTGTAAATTGCGCGAACGGCCCACTTCTGCAGCATGAAAATTTTATGAATATCCGCGGCGTTTCCCCAGAGCAAGACGCCATACGACATCAGACTATGGAAACAGCCAAAATAAATCAATCTGGCAGTTTCGATGTCCGATAAATTTCTCATTTTTTGACAGCATAGGCAGCAGAGCTAAGCCTTTTCGCCAACTCAGTTATATGAGGACCCCATTGAAGCCTGTTATCTAAAGTAATTCCTAGGAATACTGTAGAATTAACAGACTCCAATTCTATGTTGCGTACTGATATAGTTCCGGATCCCTATCCCACACTTGGAAGTGAGAATTTTATACATTTTGTTTTCATTTCATTAAGAAGTAGGTTATTTGCAGTAAACCATTTCTCTACCTTAGAGACAGCATTGTTCACATCGTTATAAGTGGATCATAAAATACATATTCTCAAACAAATAATTACTTTGAACGATGTCTTGTAACTCCATTCCATTTTTAGAATACAGATAATATTTATACAGATAATAGGTAGGTATAACACCATGTAATTAATAATACTGTTTACAAGTATAATCTGCTTATTGTACGCATGTCATAAAATTTTATTCCTACTCCTGTATATACTTTACGTAATAGGAAACTAAAAAGTACAAAGTAAAAATTGTTTCTTTGTCTAATGTTTTTCCGTAGTCAAAATCAATTCGATGCAACATTTTGAGTGTATCATATGTTTTGGTTCTGCAGTATATGCATTTGAGTTATTAATGTTGTAATAATACTATTTTTGGATCAAGCATCTTAAATACATCATCGAAAAATGAGAGATACAATTAAAGACGTTAAGATAATTACATTTATGTAAAATCAAGGGAGAAATTAATGAGTTGATTGAATGACGTATTAATTGAACCTCTTAGCCATAGAATGTTACTCAAAAAACTATATTCACCGACATTTATTGTATAAATATTATCAAGCGAGACACCATCAATTACAAAATATGAATGGCTTTAATTAATAACATCAGAATGTACTATTGATCATTAGTACAATGTTTCGAATTTAATAATAAATATTATAACTTTTTAGGGTTTCAACAGTTTCCAAATGAAAAAACGTAACCCTTATATGTTCAATCGTATGTCCGCCTGTCTGTTACAACCCGTTTGCTCTGAATTTACTCCGACGTCCTTGTATCTACTCCACACCGTCCAACTCGCACTTGGCTGGGTTTTTTTTTAATTCTTCCGTTACTATGACACACAATTCATGGGTGTTGCACCACATACATATAAGATTAAGTATTAACAGCGACAACAACAGCATTCAGTGCCGAATTCACAACGTTCTTTCTTTGTATGCACGGTATCGTTGCTTTGTATGGAGTTGCACGTAAACACACTCAACACTTGAAATACAATAGCTTTTAGAGTGCGTACAAAATACAGTCCTGCGAACGGTGCCTCTGCAATGAAGTTCAACTTAAGTAAATTTATGAACAAGAATTAAATTTATTGGATATAAAATTTATGGATATTTTTTTTTTGTTCTCTTGCCTTTTATCTAATATTTTATTTGACTTCTCTCTAAAACCTGAATCTCAAAATAAATGTCCTCATTGTAGGAAATTTGAACACGATCTTTTTCTTTTGGTTCATGTTCTCCAGAGACTGGCAAGAGGCTTAGAAGCGGTTAAAGAACTAACGATAGTCATTAATCAGTATTTTCTGATTAAAATTCCACTTTTTACCATCATAGGATCCAACTTCCCCACTAGCAAATGCTCATGATTTTGATGATCAACGTTGTAATTGTATCATTATACATGTCATATATGTATAACGATACTGAATATGTCAATCCGTTTGTACGGTTACACAATTTACAATGGCACACCTTTCTTATAGAAAGACTTATAAAATAATACCTATTGGAAGAGAATATACCAAAAATCTTCGTTTAAAATCGCCCCATACATTACTAAAAATATTTGACGTATAGAATAGCGGAATAAGATAATTATAAAAATAAATAATACTTGCTTAGGTGTTCGATATCTGTCAATCCTCTGGAATCAATATTCAATCATTTGGATAGAGATTCGTAGTGGATAGGCAGATTCGAGGGTCAGCGGTGGGTTGCATGCTGCATGTTAATGCATGTTGCAGGCAAGCGTCTAATAGAACATCGGTCCAGGACGTTATCGATTTTTTTCAAATATATCGATTCGGTTTAATGAATACTTTAATTTCAATTCAATTTGAGTTTCTCGTTGTAAGAAATGCTATTTGTTCTGATATGAAAAGGTCCTAAGCAATATGCGAACATACTAATGACACATTAAAGACTTATTAAGATGAAATCACTCTCATAGACGTTAATATGAATACTGAGCTTTTAATCCAGCTTTTAATTTTTAATTGTGCGCTAGTCTAAAACGTTACACAATATATTTTTTTATTTAAATGAATCTTATAATGACTCAAAATAGACTTAGTAAGGATGTATTGAAATATTTTACCTTTTACATCTCTTAGCAATACTAATCTCAGACAAGCAGTTTCTAAAGAAAAAAACATAAATATCTTCCTTTAAAAGTACTAATTTTTTTTTCTTTATATTGATCTAACTCCATACTCCAAGGTATCCGTCAATAAACTTTGTTTTCATGGAATATCCATGAATTCTAATGTACAATAATTCTAAATTATAGTATATGTCACTAAATCATAGTATGTACTTGTAATTTAGATCTGGCAAAGTCATTTTCCTTTACTGTTGGTTTTGGGACAAACGATGTATGGATCCACAACAATGTCCTTTGAAATGTGTAGGTACCGAACCCCAGCAACGTACCTAAGATATTGTATCGTATTTGGCTTTTAGTGTCCATAGCTACATTACAAATTTAATGAATTGACGTAATAGTTATTGTAGAGGTAATTAAAATACCACGGCTAGATATTAATATTCTGAATAAATTATTCATTGTTTTGTTTCGCTGAAAGAAATCGTGCGCTGTTAAATGATATTTTATGAAAATTATTCTTAGACATACGCCTGAATAATTAAATTTTGTAATAATAGCATTAAACTAGGCATTCAATAATTTATTTATAATGTTGATTGTTCAATATTTTTTTTTTGTTATTAAGCATTTGAATAAATTGAATATAATGAATTGTTAAAATGTATTTCACTAAGTGGAACTGTAATGTATAAAAGCACAAGAAACGTTTAGTAAATTAAAAAACTGATCAAAATTATTGTATTTGATTAAATTGGTCTTTTGTCGGATAAGTAATGCAGATATTTAAATTTAAAGCTTATTATAAAATGGTTTAAATAATAAATTATGTGATAATATAATTGGTAATATTTCAATGTCAACTTTTTACAGTATAAATTTCAATATATCTTTTTTTAACTACTTTTTTAATACTTCTTACGTTCACTTTTGTATTTTACTTTATATTAAAGTATTATATATATATATATATATATATGTGTGTGTGTGTGTATATATATATATATAATACTCATATAAAAATATTAAAATATTGTTCTGTAGCATTTAGAAATTCAAAAATTATTTATAAATTCCATTACGAAATTTATAAATAGTTTTTCCATCACATTTTTGATCATATTATTAGCTCAACCATGAATATTATCACATACATTGCTCAGTATTTTATTATACACATTTAAATACTTTATTTAATTTAAATTATGGTCACCTTAACAGTAGACCTTTTTGTTTCTACAAACTGCACTCGCTCAAGTTTTAAATTGTTTAACATTAAGAGAGGAAGAACTTTTTACATGCGTAATATAAATAAATGTTTGGTATAGTTATTTGTACGTAAGTTCCAAGATAAATATAGTTTGATTGATTTATAAAGACTTCAAATTTAAGTTGAGCAATGGAGTAATCTTAAAAAAAAAAAAACACCAAAATTATTGGACCGTTTTCTGCCAAAGTAAAACCGTTTCCTAAAATAAAATCGATATCGAAGTCTCCCACAACAATCAGACGAGAACATAAAGTATACCTATTGAGGTTGCTGCCGTATATTTTTGTATTTATGCATTGTATTACAACATTAATTTGACATTGTGGTGACCTATATACAGTTATCACTCTGACATTAAATATTTTAAAATGCAAGCATTCACAATGGCCGTTGGCAGCGCCTGGGTTATTTAAATAATATCTTTTACACGATCCATCTGTCACGGCATCCTTATGATTGCGACGTACATACGCAATACAATGTCGTCCCCTCTCCATGCATACAGATAAGTCGCGGTCAATGCGGTAACTACAATTATTATTATATTATTATTATTATTAATATGTAATTATTATACAATTATTATGTTTATAATTTTTTTTTCGCAACTTTAAGGCAATTGACCTAAATATTTGATATGAATATCAACGTGATACCTCTACGGGTTCATGAGTAAAAGGGTAATAATTTATAATTATTCAAAAAAAATATATGAGATGTAACTAAAAATTTAAGGTTTTTCCTTTATGTAGGCTATAAAACGTTGCATCATGCCAAATTTCAAGATTCTAGGTCGACTGGAAGTATCCTTCAGGTTTTGATTCCCTTGCGAGTAGTTGCGAGTTTTAAAATATGCGGCTTAAATTGCTGTTTCTTTTGATTGCGTTGACATAGAAGTTTAATATTGTCTTAGCTTAAAGGTATTATATACCTGAGTATGTGATATGAATTTTAATTTAATATCTCTACGCGTTCATGAGGAAAAGTATAGTAAGTTTAAAATAATTAAAATATTTTTGTTGTATGATATAACTAAAAATTTATGATTTTGCAATTGTTCCTTTATTAGTGCCAAAAGACGTTACTTCGTACCAAATTTCAAGTGTCTGAGTTCACGGAAAGTACCCTGTAAGTTTTGATTCCCTTGCGCGTGTCGAAAATTTGCGGCATAAACGGCTGTATCTTTTGAATGCGTTCGCTTAGAAATTTGATTTTTTCACAGCTCTAAGGAACAATAAACCTGAGTATTTTACATGAATTTCAGCTTGATACCTCTACGCATTCCTGAAAAAAAAGGTCTTGACATACAGACGGACGGACAACAAAGTAATCCTATAAGGGTTCCGTTTTATCCTTTTGAGGCACGGAACCCTAAAAAGGAGAAATTTATGTATTTGGCGACAATTTTAATATAACAGTTTTGAAAAAGATTATAACGTTGTGCTTTATGTACTTTCTACTTCATTTACTTACTAAATTTATTTCTTGTCTTCATTAATTTTTCACCCATCTTTCTACCTCCCGTATATGTCCACCAATCTTTCCTAGTCTACACTAAGGGAATTCAACCTAAATATTTTCTTTTTAACAATTTTTTTTTGTCGGTTGAAACGAACAGAAAATTGACAGGAAAAAAAACATTGTCGAAAAATGAATCACAAATTTGGAAAAACGTGAATATGTATCCTGTGAAGCTCAGCTCCTCCTCGATGAGTTCTTAAAACGTCGACAGTGGTTCTGTGAAGCCTATCTTCTCGCTTACACCGATATCCAATAGCATCTGTGCTTGCGCACTTTCTTCACTGTGTACATTGGGGTAGGTAAACTCGCTAGAAAAGAGTGTTTCAAGCCGCTACCGAATGCAAGAGCTGAACCATGCCGGAAGCTAAAGCCCGCATAACCGAGCTGCCTTGTCCCCCAACATTATGCCCCCTACTACCATACTGATTCTGCATATATCTGTAAAGTTTCGCTTACTTCATATTCACCTTTTTCTTTACATTTGATTTCGGCATCCTTCTTTTTTGTACTTAATGCATATCATTATATTTATTGTATATCGTGTCGAGATAGTAGTCACGAAACAACTGAATTATCTTTAAAAGAATAGTCATTAAAAGTTTAAATTCCTGCCCTGACTTCAATGAAACTTTTCTTCATATTGTAACTCGTGATAGACTATGTGTAACTATAATGTTCAAGTATTTTGTATATGGATTCTTTTTTCTTGTCATAACTATACAAATAATGCTACAGAAAAATAATAAATCCATCGCCAATTTATACGAATCTTTTTATATTTTGTATTTGGTACGCATCATATAAAGTCAGGAGATGAGATCCATTTATCTCTACATTTCTGTGTAAAGCGTTTTTAAAAGACGTAAATTAAGGAAATCACACGTCTTCAAGACTTCCTTCGACATTTTTATTATTATTTTTTTTATTTAATTTCTGAAGGAGATAAATCCTTTCAAGTTTCATATCTAAAGGAAAATTACTCGGCCATTGGGAAAATGGCTTATATTTATTTCGCTTTAATATTTCAATAACAAAAGTTCAAAGGGACTGCGAAGCAATTAAACGGATGAAAGAAATCCGATCTTCTTTAATTTTTGATTAACTTTAAATAAACGCTAACGAAAAAATGGAAATTTGTTTCACGTTTTTATTGCAGATTTGAAACGAGAAATAAAATTGTTAACAAATTCAGAATATGATTTTTGAATTGTTTACTTTTCTTTTTTTTTGTGAGCAAATGTCATAAAGTAATTCACAGTAAGTTTTTATTGTTTTCTATTTTTGTTACTGTTTCTGGTCTCAAAAATAAAGTGTTACGTTATTCAAACGAAATTATACATAGTACGGTGAATTGTTAAAACAACACAAATGCAATATTAAAAGTAACTCTCTGCTACATTTAACCAACTCGTTAACCTAAATCATAGAACAATTAAAAGAGCACGTTCAAAAAGAGTTTTATGTTCTTTGCTCATTATATTAATTTAAAATTTACGGTGTACGTGTGACTTATAACGTTTAGCTTATGTATTAATATGGTTTATATAATATTTAAAAATACCGCACTATATCTACTGCCTAAGTAAATATTATTTCATTAAGATTATCCATTCTGAGTTGAATGTTATTATTTTGTATTGTTGAAAATTATAAAATATCAAAAGAAGTGTAACTTGAAACAATTAACCTCTATGAATTTAATGATGTCTATTGTGTGAACTTGCAACGATGATAAACGGTTAGGAAAAAGTATGCCGTATCCACGATTGCTTTTTATAATAAATAATCGCGCGTGTTCAGCTCAGCGCAGCGTTCAGTTTTAAGCCGCTTCATTTCTTCAAATCGAAAACACACAGCGGCAAAATTCTTTCCATAGAGAACGAATTCATACATTTAAATCCCGGCAAACAGCGCACCCCCCGCGCGCGACGCGCGCTCTCGAGCGACTTCCTAACGGGGCGTCTCTCGGCGGCTAATGTCGAATCCGTGAATGGATTTAAATAAGTGAAACAAAAGACGAAGCAGCGTTCACAATAGAAACGGCGCACGCGCCGCGTCACGCCGCAGCGTCACGCGCGCCGCGTACGAGATTTCAATCTTTTGTGCCGCACACAAAGGTCGGAGGATAATCAGCCGGGCGCTCTTTTCTTCCATTCATTAACGCGGCAGAAAATGACGCTCTCATTTTGAGATCTGCGAAGTACTGTGTCGGAAAATTGGGCAGATGCCGGTCAAGCTCGTCCCAACGAAGTATTTGTATTTAGCGGATCTGTGTGAAAAAAAAACTATGTACGTAACTTGCATAAGCCATTAACACTTTTTTTTTAAATAGAATGAACAGGAAGAAATCTAAGAATCGATTAATATAAGACATTACACGCGAAAATAAAAGGTTTCATTGAGTTAAGAAATTATTTAGGAAAACTGTTAAAATCTTTAATAAAACAGAAATTTTATTGATTCAAATAAAACCTTCTTGAACCTAGAAAATCTTGCTTAGTTTAAGTATACTGTGGTAGAGCCATACCGTGGCCGTGATCCATTGGGCTTTAGCATGAAAATGGATCGGCTCGACCGGTGGAATACTATACTCTCATAGAATGCGGATGTAAAATGAGAGTGAGAGTTCCGATGGCCCACTTCTCCCTCTCCCCCTTCCAGCAACCCGACCCCTTCCATTAGGTATACTATTCATTCTCAAGGGGCCGGTTACTGGTGACTCCTATGGAGTTGCGATTGTATGTGGGCGACAGTGACCATCTGCTGTCTGATGGTGTGCGTGACCGTTTGCCATTCTATAGAAAAAGGAATATTTTTTATTTATTGAAAATAATGAATTTTCTTAAGAAAATTTCTTGGCTCGAGATAATTTATCTTTGCTCAATAATTGTTTCTCTTCTGTACACTATTTGTTATCTAAACATAGTATAAAGAAGAAAATCAAGAATATCTGAGAAAAAATTACTCTGGGAGGTATTAGAAAAATTGAGAAGATACATTTAGATGATTTGTAGAATTTTCGTCGGTGTGACTGTGAATTTGTTCGCGAACTTCGTAAAACCCTGAATGGAATTTAATAAAATTTGATATGATTACAGTTTATGCCCAGAAATAACATATAGGATAATTTTTATCTCGTTTCACTGTTATTTTTGTAATTCGTCAAAAATTTACGTGAATTACCTGAGCGCTCGCCACTGTCGCTAGTCAAGGACCGAAATAGAATAATTAACTGTCCGTAAAGACATCACGAACGACGTATCGTAAAGGTCTGATAGATTTGAATACCTGCCATGTATGTATATGCTTCCTTGGAATGATCAATCCACGAATAGACATTCAGTAACAGAAAGTGAATTTACTCGTAACAGTCTATAGCCACAGTGAATGCTTTTAGCGTGAAAACCCCGTGGCGATGGCTCAGTGGTCAAAAGCGTCGCCTCAGATCCAGAAGGGTCCTGGGTTCGTATCCTCACCGCGGAAGAAAATTGAACTGTTCGCTCCGTCAAGTCATCGCTTCCGAACGTTTTTATCGCATCGGTAATTTCGTTCCTTGACAGCCTCTCAGCCTGAAAATAAAGTTTTCGTGAACTCAAACTGAAATTAAAGAAAAATCGTGGAAGCGATGATAAAAATCTGACGCCAACAAAAAATAGCGAATCTCACGAGAATTTCTTATTCTATTTCGACAATCCAAGGAAATAATCTAGTCTGATAAATGGCTCTCTATACCATGTGTTTATAACATCACTCGCATAAGTACTGCATCCGCGGTGAGTGAGATGTTTGCACCGATACGAATAATTGGAAACATGCAGCTAAGCTCGTGACTATATTACTCATGGCTCATGAATTTAGGATCAATGAGTGGAGTACTAAGGCGTGCATGTTCATCGAGACGGAATCTGTGACTCTGTTGACGATTGACAGCATTCATAATCGAGTTCATTTACTTAAGTGATGTATAACTACTGTGAACAAAAACGCATTCGTAATAACGTGTCGAGCTATACTATAATATCCAGTTTTAATAAGACAAAATCAAGTTTCAATTTGCATAGCATCGCTCATCTAAATTATTCGCTTTCAGTTATAAATTTAATGAGATAAACTGGCAAAATTTGCTTAATATAGAAATAAACATGAACTTTCTTCTATTGCATACGTATATTCTTACTTAAAATAAGCACAGCAATGTGGATTATTACAAGAAAAATAGTTACGGTAACGAAAACTTTTAAATAATTATAAAGTTTTAGCTAAATTTTATTAAAGCGTTTTAAAATGTTTGAAAGTTAATGAATCACGATGTGACTAGAAAGAAACGAATCCCATTTGCATACGTTCACGTCTCGCAGTTTTGCATAATATTTACGTGACATATTTAGAAAAAAGAAACCTTTTCATAGCGGGCTTAGCTCGTTTAGTGCGACAGCGGTTACTGTTACCGAGAAAGGAGGAGTGTGACTAACTGGAATGAGACCGGAACAGAAATCTGACAAGTGGAACTCATTCCGGAGCGCCGCCGCTTGTTTCCGTCGACGGCGACTCCCACAATGGCGCAACCTCCGCGAGGGCAATGCAAATTAGCAACGCTCGGGGCTTCACCCGGACGGATATTTATAGAGGACGTTAATTGTTATTATCAGCTCGATCTTCCCGCTTCGGACGCTCTTCGTCGCCGACCTGGATTACATAATTGAGAGCTGCGCGCTTAGCGCAATCAAATATCTTTTCCATTCATAGCAGATCGCAATTCGTCATTCCCCCTAATAACTTTTAAAACTTCCATAATATCAATAAAAGAAAAAAAAACTGGCAAAAACAAAAGATGGCTCCCATGGTGTTTCTATTTGGCAATAAATTACCTGATTGTTTTTATTTGAGTCGGGTGTTATTGGTGCCGTGTAATAGAAAATAGCGACGATATTAGAATTGTGTTCAACAATCACCTCGCTACAAAAAAGAAGGAACTTTGTCTGCGTGGCAAAAGAGAGAATTAAATTTCCCAGTAGATATAAATATTGGAAAATGAACCTTACAAAGCAATATTGCATTTTTGTAATGTATTGTCAATTATAATGCAAGTTAAAGGCTGGCACTAGTGATTTGGGGTTGTGGCACTGCGTGGGCGTTCGCCGGAGAGCGGGTGTTAGCCGCGTGGGTGGCTAGTAAGCTCGTTTGCCTTTTAAAATGCTATACAAAAATTACAAAAGACTTTTTATTATAATAGGAAACAAACTTATTATTAACATTTCATTGGTGTTATGTATTCGCTCGTGCGTATTATATTTCAATCTATGAAATAAAACAAATACACCGTCATCTTTTCTTTCAACATACATACAAGAAAGTTAAATTACTGCGTATATATTTATAGAAAAGATGCGTTTTTATTTTGCAATTACTGTGATTGTATAATTATTACGTAATAATAGTGAATTATGATTTATATGATATCAAAAATTATAACAAAGAAACAAAGAACTTTTATTTGTAATAACGATTAAATAGCTTATAACTTAAACAAAGGTTTAATATTTATTATATATAGACTACGCCGTGGTTTGATTTTCGGTTCGTATTCATTATGAAGTAGAACGCAATCAGTAATGGGTTTAAATGGTATAGTAGAATCCAAAAAACATTAACTTATGCTTGAATATGACTTTACTTTGCTCTTCTTCAAACAGAAACTTTACGCTTTGCATGTATCTGGAGGCTCGAGATATTGTCATGAAAACAGATTCAATGGCAGTTTTTGTTTAGAGTCACAGGTGCGAATTATTCTTATACTATCCTATTCTCTGCCATCGCTGGAGCGATCTGGCTTTTGACATCGACGACCGGATGTGTTTGGGCATTACGTTTTAAAGGTTTTGTAAAATCTTCATTTTCAGTGCCATCAATACGATAGTCAAAGGAATCTAAATAAAATATTCTATTACGCACGGTGTTACTTTGCTGAAATTCGTGATTAGACGCATGAATCTACTTTTCCACAACGACTCCCCTTCTAACGAATTGATATTAATTCGGAAGAATGGACAATCCCGACAAAAGTTCTGGAACACGAGCGATATTTTTTATTTAATGCCTTGATTTTCAATCTTTACGGTTTCCTAACATTGTTGTGGTTTTGATGAAATACGCTCTAAACCAAAGAGATTAAATAATGCTCTAAACCAATAGACTGATCTTTTAAAATCGATTTGAAGGTCTCATATATTTGTACATTATAATGTATGCTTTAATTTTGACAAATGTCTACTTCACAGACATGCCACCATAACAATTTCATATATAGATAATGATCTCAAAGCATTAGTACCACTCGGCACAGAGACGTAGCATTATCATTGTATGCGCATGCTCGCTTTATTGCTGTCCGACTGACAAGAACGATTATTTCTGTCTTTCTGTGGACTCACAGTCGATTTGTCACGGAGCCGTCGTTGAGTATGCAAACGAGATCATTGTCCGTGGCCCGCTTTTAATTGCTGGAACTGAACGATCGCTGTTAACTTGCCCGAACACAATAACAACTACAGAAAATTTTCCATAAATCAACGTCGACACTCTGTGATGAGTCTTTAGTACCTTTTCGGGGTATTACTACAATACATTAGCACTACTACTATACGATCAATTTTTTTTTTAATTTTGTTGCAATCGTGTTAAAATGAGTTATCGCTTATGTTTCGAGTTATTTCTCGAAAATAGATTCTATTTATCAGTATAAATGTGTCACAGACTAGCCATTTTACACAATCCTAGTATATTTTTTCCGCATTTCAGGTCTATGGAAAAGAGACATTTATAATTTAATAGCAAAACATGAAGTTGTATATTATATATTTTTCTTTCGATTTTGCGAGCAGAGAATATCAACTCGGAGCAAAGACACGAAGGCGACACGACTGAAGGCCGGGTTGTATGAGATTTTCGCACACTGAAATCTCTCCTTTAGAGTGACTAAAATTAAATATGCATAACCTAGGATTCATTAATATTTACCGATAGTTGAAACGAAAATAAACTAAGTACACGATACTATATTCTGTGGACTACGAGGGGCGCGATTGTGTGCTACATGATTATCGACTTAGCTTACCGATCCACTAACGAGTGAAAATGGATAATTTTTATTAATCGTGCAAATCGAATTATTTTGAATCAGCCCTACGAGCGAAACACGCTCCATGAGATTGATTAGTTTTTCGGTCGGATTCCCGGCAGAGAGGAATTTTTTCGCAAGTTGTGTGAACTCATTAATGTTGATGACTCACATTCCCGATATAAGCTGTTTTTGACCGTCCACGACATCTGATTAGGCTTAGTTGTCGGCGGGTCAAAACGAGGTCCCGTCATCTCATTGGCGTATGATATACTTTAGACGACAACAGGCGCAGGCGTTCAGCGCGAAGCTGACTGGGGTAGCCGTCTTATTGTGTGGAGGTGTGGTGGTGTCTGGACAGAGCGCTGTTTCCCAGATAGTTGCCAGAATGATCAGTTTATTTTAAAGAACGCAAGCGTACCAACCGTATATTTCTTTGTTGTTGATGCACACTGATCTATCATAGTCGCATAGGCATTTTACACAGCGTGCCTTCACAAGGCAATTTTTGGACGAACGTCCACATAATTGACGGTTGTGACACTGTCCCGGTGCACTTGTATTGTGGTGAGGCTATACTTTCATCCCTTTAAAAGAAAACACCGTTCTAATTAAGCAAATTTTTTTACTTCGTCTTCGCAGCCTCCGCTTTCGCAATCAATGTTTCCCGTCGCATTGTCAGTAGCTAATACGAGATATCCGCAGGCGCAGTTCGTAACGCGGCGAATTACCTGCTCCGAAATATTCTGCATTTGGAAGTACTCTTTAACCTTTTCAACCGAAAATTCTTTCAGTACATCTAGTAGGGCTACATGAATTTATGCTCGTCTTTCGTCTAGAACGTATAATTTGCGATCTTTAGCGTTTTCAAAAGGCTTGAAAGATATTGATTCATGAAATCGTTTTAGGTTAAAATTTTAAGACTTATCTAGAATTACAGGCGTCACATACACCCTTATATTGCTCCCGAATTGCTTATTGAAGATATACACAAGCGGTCGCCTTTGGATCTTACGATTCACCGTTGTTAGTCGCTAAAGTCGCTGTACCTAGACCGTTAATACCGTCGTTACTCCTGCCCCTGGCTCTCCTACGTAGGTGCGTCTAGGAGACGAAAAGAAACCAGGTCGAATTGATTGATACAACACCATTTAAGACAAGTGGACACTTCGTATTATAATTTTCTCATTCTACAAACTAGAAGTTTATAGACAACGATTGAAAAATAATACATTCAATGAATCCGATAGATGGAGTTAGTAAAAACTGGTCCCATAGATCATAATTTACGTAATTATCTATATTACCGTTTACGTTGTCTTGTGGTTGTATGAATTTATTTCCGCTGCCTTTATTAATATTAGTCATAATATTTTTTCAACTTCTTGAAAAGAAAATATAAAAAATGCAGAAGGTTATATTAATGTCTGTCGGATTTTCGAAAATCGAGTATTCTTCGGATTTCAGTGTTTTGTCATAACTTTTACATTATTAAACCGATCTTATTGAATTTTAGATTTCGACTGTCGTTAATTTGTTACCGGAATAACCCATAGCTAAAATTAGTCCATTAATGCAAGAGATTGAATGTAATTGACTAGTTTCCCGCTAGCTTTTCACATTTTATAACCTTTTTTCAAACTATTTTATTACGAAAATATCATAGGTTACAGATGTTCTATTGAATTCAGGTAAAATTTGAAATCGTTTAGATATCGTTTTTGTGACTATTTGTTATTACAAAATTTGTTACAATTATTTACACTGTAAATATTGTATAGATCCTACCAAAATGTTAAATATCTTGTATAGGTGATATTATTGTTTCAATTCAACAAAAAAAGAATAAGATAAAAAACATCAATAAATTTTGTTTACATTAAGCATGTACGAGTTACGTTTGTTTTAAGGTTGCAAGAAAAAGTTATGACAATTTCGTCCACTTCTTAAGAGATGAGTCGATTTTTCAAACGATTAATCGTATATAGCATTATATACTTAAAAGCAAATAGAACACGAGATGATTGTTTACATTTAACATAATAAGTACGAAAAAAAAAACATAGTAAGTATAAGGCCGATGGATGCGCTATTGGGGAGGATCCTCCCTTATTTTCCCACGGGGTCTTCGGCGTGTTTTATTTATGATGTTGTGAAACGTTACGTTTGATTTTCGATACAAAATGGACTTTTAACTGCCTGAAGACGCAGTTGATAGTGACCCTCTTGCTTCACTCAGGGCGTGGGTTCGATTCCCGCACAAAACGAACATTTATTTGATTATAAATTAATGTTTCTCTTGAGCCCAGGTGTTTCTATGTATTGTACGTATTATATGTATTGTATGTATTCTATGTATTGTATGTACATATTTACAAAACAAAGTATATGTCAACTATCTGATACCCATACCACAAGTCTTGTCGCTTAGTTTGAGACCTGTGTTTATATGTCCGAAGATATTATATTCTTATTAATGGCGAATCGTAAAGTTATACACAGAAATAAATTCCATAAATGAGTGTTTCATTAGTAAATATCGTGATCATTATGGTAGATTTCAATTGCCTCATTACTGAGGTGTACCCTGTCACGATCTCATTATTTCAAATTGACGCACCGTCGTAATCGAATGCGAGTCAGGTGCCTTTAACGACCTTCGTCACCAGTGAGGTGACTACGTCTGATACAGTCGACTTAAAGCGCAGAGCTCAGTTCTAGCGATTTGATTTAACATAAGTAGCCTAAAGTCATGATCGAACCCGTTGCTTCCTGATCAGAACACAACGCTATTAACCACTAAGCTACCACAGTTCCGTTAGGTAAGCACTACTAAATATTTTTCTTTGTTGCCACAAAATATCAAATATATATTCTAATCTACATGTATAAGTTTTATATTTATAATGACATTTTACAGTATTTTAATTCACATACGTGTCAATGTATAATTAAATTGATTTAAATTTTTATTCATGAAAAAAAAAGTGTAAATAAATACCCATATTTTGATAAATGCAATTATAAGCGTTGGAAGAATAAATAAGTATATTCTGTTATTATCTGTTAATAGATCGATTTATTTCTTCCTTTTAAACTTTTTTTAAAATTATCCTTTATTGACTACTTGAAGTAATAAATCTATATACATAAAAATTTAATGTTAGTTTGTTCAAAATCGAAAATCTTCTAAAATTATTTATCAGCGGTTAGATTTTTTTACACTACGTTATATTCATATACGCGCATATTTTTATGAACCCACTATTAGCTCTTGCTCTGACTTTAGTAGCGGTAGCGGAAGTTAAATTGAAAGCAAGGCGAGGAACGGCATCTAGAGACGAAAGCGGCGCCAAAATTAAAAATCTAGCTAGGATCGAATTGGTGTATGAAACCGAGACTAGGATCAATAGCGCGACGGGAATCGTAATCAGGATCAGTGCCATAATCAGAATTGAAAGCCGGCCCAAGATTTGAATTAACAGCAATATCGATCGATGAAGATAGTATTGTATCTTCATGCGGTGAAGCCGCGGGCTGACAGCTAGTTATGTCTATAAAATTTTGTGCCGTATTATATACATTCATTGACAATAAAATTAATGTATGGTGGCATGCTACAAAAGCATATATAAAAATAATTTTACTACAAAATATAATTTTACATAAAGACACATTTGATTACCAAGTAAAATTGTAGATATATTATTTTGAAATAATTATTTTATTATTCTTAATTTTGCATAAAAATTATCTTAACCAATGATCGAGTTTAACACCAAAGATTTTTTTTGCATTGAAATAATAACAGAGAACAAAGTAAAAAAATTAGCTTCCCCGTTGATTTTATCTCCCTGTTATTTTTCTTTCTCAACAGATTTAATTGAAAAATTATATGTTTCCTAATTTACTTTATCAATAATTCGGTAACGGATGAAAAATTTCATTAACACGAATATAACTCGCGAACACATTTGCACTTCATTTTTGATCTAACAAACAAATCTTTGCCGATACAGTGTTTTTGATACTTCATATACATCAAAATAATGTAATACTATATTAAGTATGTTATATTTTGATTTCCAGTGGACATATACAGATATTTAAGCAAGAAGCAAATCTCTTTCATTGTATTTACTTTATTTGAAAATTAAATTATAATTTTGTATTAAATTTTAATAAACTGATTTAATTTATATCGAAACTTTAAAATGACTGTCATTATCACATAGGCCATAGAAGCTGGGATAGAAGTGTCGCGAACAACGCTCCTAAACTAAATAATTAAAGGAATAGAATAATACTGCTAAAAAAATGTTTGGGAATAGTACACTATATATATTATATTATAAATGTAAGCACCAAACCATTGTTTACGTTTTAAGCGAATTTTATTGGTTAAAATTGAGATTGCAGTATATTTTGTTCATTTGTGTCGGATGCGACTTGTTTACGTGTTGGTTTAATAAATAATATATGACTTTGTTTACATTTGAATAATATCGAGGAATACTAGTCGATTTGTATACCGATATACATCGGAATTCGAATGCTAAAGTTTTATTTTTTCGATCAGTGCATTGATATTAAATGCCTTCAACCATAAATGTTAAAGTGGTTCCATAGCGAATCATAGTAATATTTTAATGTTGCGGAATACATATTTTTTGCTTTTCTGGGTACGTATTTTTCATCCCCTCTTAATCTATGAAACCCCAAAAGAGATATTTCGTACTAGAAGGCTTAAAACGTACAAGCAAAGTACGTATCATTTAAAAATCTGTGGTCTCTACCCATCTCTTTGGGAAGTAGGTGTGTACTTGTAAATAAATAGAATTATTGAAATAAGATGAAACAAAAAAAAATAGTATAATACAAATTTTGGTACTTGATTTAGAAAATATCTCTTCAATTTATAAATACGTATAGTGATGAGATTTTAAAAGGCAAAAAAAAAATTTATTTATGAAAACACTACAAACTGCTTTTAATCAGTGAGTTCAATTCATTGCAATGCAATCGTTAATGACCGAAGGCTTATTTTTTAAAAAAACTAAAATAGTTAACGCATAAAAATCAGCATGAAATTGTAGCATATATAAATACAGCGCATTCAACACACAAATCCTATATTTTCTCAGCATCATAAAATATACATTTTAACGGCCACACTGTATCCGTGTAATAATCCTAACTATGGCGTAGTACTGAAGGAGCTTAATCGAGGGTCATTAAAATGTGATTCGAAATTTCTAAAATCTCACATTTGCATAATCCGCACATCGCGCCGTTACGCAAGAGCGGGTCGATAGCTCTCAGCATCCGACGCGCCGAAGGCTACGCTACGTTCTGTTGTAAAGCCGCTTTTATTGCGTGATTAACTCAAAATTCTTTGTACGCGTCTTAATACGGACCCGCCGGATACTCGTTTTTTAATATCAACTTAAGCTAAATGCACGATAAGTATCGAGTCGGTGGTTAACTTAAACTTATGAAAAAGGCAATGATACAAGTCGAAAATCTGATCAAGTTATCCTCCAGGCGTTTTAGATATCGTCGATGTTGTGTAGAGTGATGATTATTACAACGACGCTTTAAGCGATCGCACTTGATTACATAGCACCAAGTTTTAACAAGATATACCCATTTCGATCGTACTTCGCCAACGATGAGGAACTTATTGCAGGTGAATAGTCTGAATAGTCTTTATTTTTATCATTAATAAACCCGCTCCAATCTTCGCTAAGCACTGATCGCTTTGTCTCCATTCACTGGCGAGTGTTTCGCACACGAAACGGTCGATCGAACGGACTCTCCGGACCTGAAGTTCGCTTCTTACGATCGTCGATATCGCGGGTTTCGACTTTCATTTATGGCGAAAAGCTTTCCGAAGTCAATTCATCGATCACTGAGAAGCCGTCGGGTCCCACCATTGTCGATCAGAGTAACAGTACAACCGCTACGTGCTCTGTATTCGAACGTTTACAGGGCTCAAATGTAATTGGCTTCTTCGGTAACGTGTTTTGGGAATATTTATTAGTAATTTGCATGGCTGAATACACGAGGCCGCTCGAGTGTGACTCCGACTCGACGATATTCCTTTAGTGATGGCTTAAATATCTAATTTAGGAGGTTTTATTTAACTTTTTTGCTTGACTGTCTGCGAGGAATATTGTAAGTCAGTTTCTAACCAATTTCCAATACACTGGAGTTTCCAGATTTCTATATATACACATATATGTATATGTATAACTAACTATCCATTACTTGTCCGTTTCACTGAAAATAAATTAACATTTAGTAATAATTATTATTTTTTTTATAGATCAAATATGCCCGTGGTTTAACTCGCGTATGTATAGAATGAATCCCTTCCTTTTTAATATCAGATGGCTAATACTACAGCGAGAATTCTTTCGCTGTCAATTCTGACTTTATGGTCAAGTCCGATGCAAGTCCCGCTATTCTAACAGCGGTCTTGATGCCAATCTTGATCCTTCTTGGTCATGGATGTCAGTGGTAACAAATTACCACCAATTTACTAGTATTTATACGTTATTATACATAAAAGGTAATCCTGTTATATAATATAGTCTTATGTACTATTTGAAAACATAATCTATCTCTATGCAAAATTTGATTACAATCCGACCAGGGGTCGTCGTATGACAAACATAAATTCAAACTTACTTTTACGTTTTATGTATTAGAAATAGCCTATAACCATCTACAAACGATCCCGCCAATGGTCAAAGTCCCATACGACCACGTTCAGCAATTGTTACGTGATGCTAGGACAAAAAAAAAACATTTTCTTTATATAATAAATGTGATATAACAATGTGATGATATTCTCGTGACGCTGCAGTCACAAATTTGTTGTAACTATTTTTATTCTTTTAAATACTTTTCAAAACCATCATTGTAAAAGTTTCCTCATCCTCCATCCAAAAATTTTACGTAATTTTTTGTATAAAAAGTCTCGAAAATTTGGTAAGTTCCATCCTATTACCGATATTTATAAAGACGTTAATCCTAAACAAGTCACAACAAGATACCGACATGTGATGAAATAACGAGGCCAAACAAACTGTGACGAAGCTGATTCCTCTTCGTTTTATTTGATTTAGGTGAAAATATAAAAGCTGTGGGATCGCTGGTAACTACCGTTAAATGTCCTTTATAACTTTGGATTTTCAAATAAATGGTTAAAAAAAAACGAGTAAAAGGTAAACTTGCTTTAGCCTCTATGTATTTTAGACATCTTGAAGTTATTTTTCGGTTATTAAGATCTTTTATTTTTAGTTCCACTTCTAATTTTGTTTCATTAAATTGTGTGGACTTTTATCATTATATTCATACTTTTATTACAAAAAGAATCTCTGAAAAAATAAGCGTTAGATAACAAATGGAATTCATGGCATCTTCATATCTTTTAAATCTTAAAAATTCACGTTTCGTAATTTAATTGGTGTAAAATTGTTTACTTTATTTTTTTGTCGATAAATTTAACGATATACTATTTTTAATATTGTATTTAAGCTGATTGAATATTTATCGTAATGTATATTATTTAAACGTTTGAGATCTTAGATAGCTGAATTTTTTCTTTCAAATGAATCGACTCGATTAGCAGATTTGACGTCTGATGTAATCTTTTGAAGTAGCAAAACTCGCTGGGCAACTTACAGTTTGAATTCTAGTGGCTGGAGTATTTTGATAACATCTTAAATCCAGTTTGTGTTTTTTTTTTTAAACAGAGAAATGTATTTACTAATACTACAATCGCTAATCGATGAATATTACGTTAAATTTAATACCGTTCCACGCTTTCATGTGTAAAATTTAAGAGTGAACTACGAAAATGAAAATTTATTCATCGAACTAATGAGCATTTCCTTTTTCTAAGAACGTGTTTTATATATACGTATTTTATTTTGATGCATAATTTGATAGGACTCTCTTTAACATAAAAAAATGATTAAAAAATATTGAACGATTATCCGAATGTTTTTACACATTAAAATTGTATCAAAGCGACTCGAAACCGCACCGCGTAAGCGGCGCGGCCTGCAGCACTACGCCCGGTTACGTCACCGCGGCGGGTCGATACGGGTCGGGCGCGCCCTCCGGCTCTCGCACGATATTGACAAACCCAGATTTAGGGCGTTCAAACCCACTTATGTTACCTACGGGACCGATCGGGGAGAACCCCGCCGGAATAACACTGAATTTATCGCGGTGAACGCGAACGGGCACAGCTTTAATCCGATCGGTGTGAGCGAGCCCTTGCGGTTTCAGATCACACGCGGCCAGCCTCCACCTTCCTCTCGCTCTGTTCGCTAATTTTAATTCTATATGTCGATGTTTTGTTTCAGGTAAGTCCGTGATCTGCTGAATTATAGACACGAACGACGCCTTCGAAGCTACGTAAGTATTACGATAAAGCGACAATACTGAAAAAATTGTAATTTTCAATTTTTTCAAGGTACTACAATTTATAAGGTTTTTTGTTTAATTTGAAGATCAATGGTTAAAATTAAGGATTATATTAACTTTGTATATTTTAAATATTAGCTTAAATAAAAAAGTTGAATTCGATTCTATAATATTTTCACATACATATCTATAAAAAAATAGAATATTTGAGTATATAATTTTCTGTACACACAGTATTTTCTCCTTTTTTATTAAAATCCAGTTGTCACACTGATAGAAGCGTCCGGCCGTAAATTAGGAGCTTTTGAATTTTATGCTCTCTCTACCATTCGTTTCAATTACAATAATTTATTATTATACAATTATACAAAGCTTAAAAAGAGAAAATAAATACAGGATTCGAGTTGTGGTAAAAAAGAATAAGCGCGATGCTGAAATATGGCACCAAATAACTATGATGATTATTTGATTTGATATTAAATTGCTTTTTGTAATTACTGAAAATAATATTAATGTTAAAATGTGGACCCTAAACAGTAAAAAGTACGACAAAGCAACAAGCAACCTTGCTCTATGAGCACAAATATAACAGAAAAGGGGTTGAAAGCTTTTAGCAAACATTACTTATGAATTTTAAAACATGAATTAATTAGTGATTTTAACAGACGAAAGGAAAATATTAGGGGTAAGTATTTTCTTAGTAGAGACCTGTGATTTACTTTCGCTTTCATTTTAAAGATAGTTTAGAGGTACAGTAAGTAAATAAAAACATAATTGTCGCTATTAAGCTCTATAAAGAGAATGACGATATAAAGAAAAAGAGATCTTAGTGAGAAAAATATCCACATAAAACCGTGACAATAAATGATACTTAGAACTGTTTTTGACATGCATATCAGGTTTTCGATTACTATTTGCCTTCCAAGCTAGTAGTAGTCAGACATCCATCGCTTCATTCGAGAGTGCCTCAGATGAAACATTGAACGTCTGATGATTTCCTTCCGAGGCACCCTCAAATGAAATCAAAGAGGCCACCGCACTGCGCTCAATCATACGGAGTATGTAATCTAAGGACGGCGTTTACGCTTGCGCTCGGTCGTGCGCCGTAACTGGTTCGTTTTCCGGACGAGCGACAAGTTCGTAGATGAATCGCCCTAGTTTATTGCCTGGGTATTAAAATTAATTCTGAGATTCTGAGGCTGTCATTATGGCATCTCTGTCGTTATAGTTTTATTCAAGATTGAGTAAATTTTGCTAGCCCGAGACTCGAGGCTCGAAACAAGCCTATAATTATTATATAATGATGAAATTTAACGGATTATGTTTACGGCATGTAGAAAGAATAAACAAAATTTTCAGGTGGATAATATAAGTGAAAGCTAAAATATATTCACTTTGATAATTCAAATACTAGTACACTTACATCACACAAGCTCGTGTCTTAAAAATATATAAAAAATAAGAAAGTTATACGTATGTACGTATGCCTCCTCTATTTTTATGTAAAAAGCTTTCTCGGACAAAAGGCCTGTAATTCGGAAGAAAATACTACGAGCGTGATATATCGACTCTAGATGGTCACTATGATCTGATAGCTGTTCGGCATCGGCACGTATATGGCTTGTCCCTGTATCGGGTGTGTGGAACGTAAATCGTGAAACCCATTTATCACCGTCGTGGCTCATTCACGTTTCGGTCCGAGGTACATTAGGGAACTTCGTGACTTAACGATCGAAATTCACTTGCTACTACAAATGCAAATTACCAAGTTGACTAAAAGAACCTATAACCAAAGCTAATTATACATCACTGATTAGAGAGAACGATTGATCTGATCTATGCGTTAATGATCTTCACACGTGTCTATGCATCGACATTACAGCCGATGAGATTACATGATTTTATAACTGAGTATGAAAACATGAAAAAAAGCGTTTGGAACATTATCGAACCATACCCATATAGATATGAAATAAGTCGTCACTTTAACATATCTATTGATATTAATTTATCTCGTTTTTCTTTTACTTGCGCATTACGGAACGCGAGAGTCAGCTATAATCGCTAATGTACGAGGGAAACGCGAATCGAGCCCCAGGGAGAAACTGAATTGTACATCTGGACTGTCGGAAACGAAAGAGCGGAGGCTTTGCGGGCAGAAGAAGAGAGCGTGCCATAAATAGTACATTGGCTGGGAATCTATCACACCTGCATAAAATTCTAAGAAATAGTACATAATTTAAATTTTTCGAGTTAGCGTTTCATATTTCATAAATCTATGAAGTATATGAAAATTATGTGAAAAGTGAACAAATTTTTTATCTTCATGCGCTTTTTACTTGTTTCTAAGGTTGTGTTAACACATGGCGAGTTAACGCTGACTCAAGCAAATTATTGCGACTCGTATGCCCACAACACATATACATAGTGATATCATCCCAACCCACAAGCAAACGGCAGTTACATATAGTGATTTATTAATTTGACAGATGATGATATAAATGACACTAGGCTAAACGAGGTACAACGCGTTGGCAACACAAACACAACGAAAGGTTTTTATGTAATCCACTCGAAGCTAGATATTTGAAGTAATAGGTCATCAATCACACTATATCAGTAAACAATAGCTCCACGGACATACACTCAGGAGTATGCATGAGCATATATACATATACGAGAGATATATGAGCAGGCAAAAATCAGTCTAGATGAACATGTTTATCAATACGGCTTCGATTTTTATGCTGGGCCAACGTAAAAACTATTATGATAATATGAACAAAATAAAATATTGTTTTTCGTAGCAACGTAATACGAATTAAACTTAAAATATTTCAATAAAATTATTGCGATTCGTAAACCCACAACACAAAGTCCATTCAGATGTATAAGATTTTATATGATTTATTAAAAATATATAGATTTATATTTGTAGCTATCGAGGTCCAAAGACAGCTGGCGTACTAGTGATTATCTTCCGCCTGTAGTAGGATACAAAGAGACACGAGTTCCTCGCGTCTCCTTATTTTTTCCTGCTGATATTTGTTTGGAATACTTCCCACTTTTAATTTTTATCATTGTATAATGAATCGAACGGAATTCCTTATTTGATACATAAATGAAAATAACGAAATAAGTACGTTCATCTAAATCAACAACGTTTAGGAAAAGAATACTTACTGTTCACACGGAGCATCAAGATATCCGACAGTTCTATCGTTTTGATATTAAATGAAATACAAATTGAAAAATTACAAAATATAACTCCTAAAAAAAATTAGAAGCTTTTATATTGTAAAAACAAACGTATTGTTGTATACATGCCTCTAAATGACGCACAAATAACTTTTTGATAAATTTACTGCGAAAACATCGCAGTAAATTTATATTTTTAGATTTATGAAAATAATCTAAAATTCTGTTATGGCATTTACTTCTTGAAATCATGTATAAGAAAAACGCATTACCTAAATTATAAATTGCACGGAACTGCCCTCTTTTATATCGCAAAATATGTCGCAGACCTACCTCACAATACAACTCCAAAAGTTATCACACTAATTCAAGGATATATACTAACCATGCAATATGGATATTTGTGTAAAGCTACAAGGGTTTGAGCGGTTAAGACTTAACCACGTAAACAGCAGAATTAAATTTATCAGACAATTGATATGTATGGCGGAGCTAGGCTTTATTAATAGCGATCTAGAAGATCTAATACCACTTACATCTGCCACTGCGTACTGTTTCTTAATTGTGTGAGAACTAAATTTAGTTACTGCATTACTTGTGACTTATCGGTGTTCAACTTCTGAATTAGAATTTTATGGCAGTAACACAATCAAATGCTTTAGATGAAACACAAGAAACCTGAATGACATCATGAGAATTCTTCCAGGCTTTAAAAATGTATTCAATAAAGCAGGCCGCTACACCCGTTATGGATCAACCTATAATGAAATCAAACTGTGAAATGTAAAGTGATTTCTTGGAACTAAATCGGGAAAAAAAGCCGGAGAAGTGCGAGTCGAACTCGCCCACCGAAAGTTCCGTACAAATTTGCGGATATATATTATAAATAGTTCAGGAATCAAATCTCGCAGTTTTTTCCGAGCTTTTTTTTTTTAATTTTTGTGATGTGATTGAAAATATACCCTTTTTCGGATTTTTTTTGTACAAATTAGTAAAAGAATTTTTTAATTCTACAAAAAGATTCGGTTACCCATACAATTATGACCGCAAATGATTGATTACGCACTTTAATACTGTATTTTTTATGATTTAAGGGCAAATGTATGATTTTTAGTTTTTTTCCTATACCTGTAGTGTAAGACTGTATTACTTGCCAAATTTCATAATCCTAAGTCAACGGAAAATACTCTATAAATTTTGATTCCCTTGAGAATGTCAAAAAATACGTTTTTTGCGGCATAAATTGCCGTATCTTTTTTCACGTTAACTTAGAACTTTAACATTTTTACGACTTCAAAGGACTGTAGACTTGAGTATAAGGTTTTAATTTTAACTTGTTACCTCCACGCGTTCCCGAGATAAAGGGTGTTAATAAATAGACGGACGGACGGACGGACAATAAAGTGATCCTATAAGAGTTCCGTTTTTCCTTTTCAGGTACAGAACCCTAATGACTATGTATATTTTATTCAAATATTTTAATAAACGTATTTATGTGGCACAAAATTTTGTGGGACCAAACTTACCTCCAGCTTTAGATAAAGTAATTTACCTTACAGAATTTTATTAAATTCGGAATAATTCAGCTGATTTTCACAGTAAAAGAAATTAGCTAGATAATGTACTCTAAAAAATTTTGTATTTCTTTTTACATTAAGCAAACTATAGTATTATGTAGTATAGGACAAATCTATTAAGCATCGTAATTTTCTTTAATTAGCGATTCAGCAACAGTTTGAGAGTGTTTAAGTTATAGGTTCTCATTTTTTGACTCTCCTAGTTCAGTAGTGATTAAATTTAAGGTCCTTTTATTTGAGGTGTCTCGCCGGTCAGTTTTATAATTTTAATAATTAATTGGATCTAGTTACAGTCCGACTTTTTTGACTAATGTTTGAGATATTGAATAATATAAAATTGTAATCCAATTTTCTCGTATTATACAATTCATAAAGTTTATTTCTGCTTTTATAAACCCTACTAAAGCTCGATCGTAGTATTTATTTCAGACTTTATTTGAACATAAATTAACTTTGAAAACAGAATAGAATTTACTTTTAAATAATCTGAAACTTGCAAATGATTTATTTAGATCATTCATGGAATAATTAATTGTATTTCACATTATATTTTATTTTATTTTGAGATTCGATTAAACGAATGTAAGCAATAAATCTACATTTAAAGATATGATACGATGGTAATGTATTTTACCTAAAATTATTGTTAGTTGAAGGCAGTCATCGTTGATATAATTGATTCCACATGCACTATACAACACAAAAATAAAACGCAATAAATATTAGCAATATGGTTATATATAATAAGATTAACATCATAAAAAAGTGGGTAAATTCTCCAACAAATTTACTTTAGGTTGCCATAGACAATTGTACTTTTTTTTTGGGGCTTTTTTATGAAATGCATTCCTATAACAAAAGGCATTTATATAAGCATACCAAAATGAAATAATCCAACGCCCTACAGGCCGATTCATTTGTTTTGTTCACTACATAATTTTATTTATATTTTTATTTTTTGGATCTCAATTTATTTTTTAACCGATTTCAAAAAAGGAGGAGGTTAGCAATTGGACTGTATTTTTTTTTATATTTGTTACCTCAGAACTTTCGTCTGGGTGAACCGATTTTAATGATTTTTTTTTTTATATAAAAGCTGGTGCTTCTCATAAAGTACCATTTCAATTTGGTCCAGTTCTGATAATGGCATCCATGAGAAAACCATACAAGTCTTAAATTTGCATTATGTGCGCGACAAATGGACGAATAACTCAATATCACCCCAACAGATTCCGATGATTCTTTTTTTATTGGAAAGAATGTACTTGAAGGGTAGTTTGAACAGAGTTTGGTTAGGTTCTGATTATGGGATTCATGACAAAGTAACGGAACTCTTCAATTCTTAGGAGCAAATCAACAATACTCGGCCGAATCTTTTATAGGCTATCCGGATATTTGAGTTACCTACCGTAACGTCGTTATGGTCAAATAATTGTTGTAATGAAATATGATGATAAATGGAACTCCTTAACGGCTTACAGTAAAGGTGCGAACTATGAACAGCATGTTTAGTAGGTCTACCCATATTAGGACAAATTAGTTAGCGTACTTGAGATTCACTAAAAATCAAAAAATAAACAAAAAAATTACCAAAAAAATAAGCTATTGCAAAACAAATTAATATGCACTAAAAATCAACTTACTTTTTCTACTCATCAATATATAGGTACGATCTATGTGTTTACCACGCAAGAAGGTAGGTAGGTATCTACGCACTTCAAATTTAACTCAGCACATATCTATGAATAACAAACAATGACCGAAATATTTTTTAGAGTTCTCCTAAGTAAAATGAAATAAAAAATATTAGACTACTTAAAAATCAATCAAATTATTACGATAACATAATATAGTTACAATTATTGTTATTTTTGAAGTCGGTGTCAGCCAAGGAAACATTACGATATACCTAGCAATAGAAAAATAGCATTTTTTTGATCTCAATCGTTTTTTTATTAATATTGAAGAACTAACGCGAATAGCATCTAGTAAAAAATTTAACCGTTTTGTAATTACGGAAAACTTAACAATTTCATATCAAGCAATGCCTGTTAAACAAATTAAAAAAAAAAGTGGTGAAAAATTATTAAAAAGAGATATTACGATATTTTATAAACAACTCCAAGTCTAATCGCCTGCCAGGAAGGTCCATTTGTCGGGCTAAATGTATATCACAGAGTGTCCGCATTGTCTCGGCAGTTAGCTTAATTCTGATGTGGTACAACTACTAATTTTATGATTCAATAAATACTAAAATTATTGTTAGAAAGCTTGTGTGGTATGTCAGAATAATCAGAAGTTAATGTGCTGTTCGTTACATTTTGTTAATAACAACAAGTCTGCAATAAAATTGTAGGAATATTAATATTCCAACGTTACAGTAGTTTCACTGTAACGAGTTATTTGAAATATAAAATAATTTATATTATAAATCACTCATTCGTTTTTGTACTTTAAAGAATAAGGTCACGCGCAATCTATTATATTATTGATCCCCTTTTGTAAGATTCTTAGTGCTGTAGTACTAGACATCTTTGGATCGTTTAGCAGTACCTAAGCGCCGCCACTGTTTTCTTATGAATTTCAAAAAGGTCTGGATTGGGCCACTATGTGTATTATTTTTATTCTCCTATATATTTCTTAGTTAGTTCCCGTCAAAAATATACGTTTAATACTATTTTATCAATCTATACTAATCATATATTTAAAAAAGAATCACTTAATTTAATTCTTTTGCTACAAATTTATGTATAACGAAAAACAAAATTGTCAAGAGTCCAACGACACCAACGGCTTGCAATAAGATATTTAGTAAGTATAGCTAGTTAGGTCTCTTATTGCACGACTCATAGCAATCGAGAGTTATTTACGATCCACAATTTTTTTCATCGCCATTTCTATCGCTGTATTTATTATTTTAAGAAAAAACAAATTATATTGGTGACAGCTCTAATATATGTAAAAATGAATTGTTATTTTTAGAAGACGTAAACATGATGTCAGATTTCACAGAGAAGCATAAATTATATTGTGATTTAATTTTGATTCATTAATTTTTTTTAATCAGTATTACTTCAAATTAGGTCCAAATGTATATTTTCGCTAAGACAAAAAATTGTAATATTGTATAGTAGTTAAACATCAAGACTTATTATAGCCAGGGAAATACCTAACGATATTTTTTCTCACGTGCGACTGAACCACAGAACTAGCTAGGGTTTCTCCGTGATTAACTCAAGGTACTGCCTATTAAATCTCAACCGTGTATGCGATATTCAATCCAGGTCGCCGGCACTCGAGGGTGAGCACACGCGTCTCGCGCCGCTGCCCGCTGCACACGCCTTCCTCTAATGTTGCCTCAGACTTATAATATCGGATTACGATTGGGAACAATGGTTCGGCTATCGAATTTTAACTAGAGGTTCTATCACGTCAATGGCTCGATCGCGTAGTTCCGACGAGCGAAAATAACCGATTATAATGAATTAAGACAAGGCATATACCTGTACTAGCTTTTGCCCGTGGCTTGTTTACCGGGAATAGTGGATCTTGATTGATGATTATCAATGTGATATCGTGATTCTATTTCTCGGTTTCAACTCTTATTTTTTCTCTCGTTCTGACTCTTGATCTCGCTTTACCTTTCCTTCGTACTCTGTTTCCATATCTCCTTCTTTTCCTCCCCCTCATTCTCTTCTAAATCCTTCACCAATCTCCCGTTTTAGGTAAAGGAACAAATAAATATAGTCTTTGAAATAAAAGGAAAATAATGACTTATTTTTTTTTACAATTTGCACACATTCTATTGACGTAATACATAGCTTGCATTTTATACAATAACGTATAAAATATGAGTTATTAAATATATAAATAATTATGTATTATTATTTATCAAATTCCGAATTTTATCGAAATCGGTTAAACCATTGTCCAATTATAAAAGACATAAAGACAACTAGACAGACAGATAGATGCTTAATAACTTATATTTTTCGCAACGATGTGTTCTATCCGTACGATATGTGTCATTAAAAACCGTGTAAATGTTGCTGACGTATAAGAACATAAAGTATAGAAAAAAGTAACCCTATGTCGTTATTCCGCGTTCAAGCCATTTCTGTACCAAATGTCATCCAAATTAATTCACCGGTTTTGCCATAAAAACAGACAGAAACACAGAATTAACTTTCGCATTTATAACGTTGATATGTTATACTCTAATGTCATAAAAGGTTAAATTTTGTTTGTTTTATTTGTTTGTAACCTTTGTAACCACGGATCCGCTTAAATTCTTTTACTAAGAGAAAATTACATTATCCGTGACCATTACAAGCTATATTATATATATGTATGTATATGTATATAATATTGGTTACTATTATAGGTCACCAGTCAAGTGAAGTGGTTATCGGTCAATTGTTTAATCTAAATCCATTCAATAGTGTCAGGTATCTATATGACAAAGTTATATCTTCCAATCCAAACATTCACCCACCAACATGTTAATTACTTAACCCTATTTTCACATCTGCTATAATATATTTTTTAAGCCTGTTATATATTTATATGTCGTATATAAATATATGACAGGCTTAAAAAAATATATAACAAATAAATGTATTTATTAGTCATTGATTTCGGTTACTTAACCAGCAATCGCTTGGTAAATCATAAATATTACTTTAATTAAATGTATTATATTAAAAAAAATCGTATTTAAAGACATGCAATTGTGCCGCTCCTTTTACATTTAAAACTTTTAAGGCGGTATCTAAAATCGTTAAGATCGTTACGATCTATGATATAAATGTTATTTTATAATCTCACATATGTGTCTTAAAATATTTAAATAATATGACTAAGGAAAAAATCGTCCAGTACTATAAGTCTTGATAGTTTTCATCCACGGGGTATTTAGATCGTTAGTCGGACTAATTGGAACGTACGGCGTGGGGCCGACGCGCCTCTAGACACTCCACGTTGCCGGCGCCGTGAACCGTCAACAATAAAATGGCTGTATTGTTATGAAGATGGCGCAAATCCACAAGCGAGATGAGATTTGAAATTATTAATAAAATTAGTAATGAAATATATGTCATAATGTGCACATAAATATGTAATCAAATATTTACTAGGTTAAAATTAGCAGCGCTTTCTTTCAAAATTATTGGGATGTAGAAAATGAACTGATCGTTATTTTTCAAGTATTTTGTCAAATATATCTTCTGGAGGAAGCAACTCATTCGAGCCGAGCTTTTGGCAAATCAGTCAAGTGATCTAAAAGTTATCTAAGAAAATAATATTTTTTATCGATAATGATTTTTTAGATTTTTGTATTAATTTAATAGATTTCAACGAGATTTACGACTTTTGACGCAGATTTAAATTATTCTTTCACGATATTTTTTACAGAATTAAATCGATTTTATATAGACTTACTTTTAGTATGGGTATGGGTGTTACATTTTGATATCACTCCATTGAATAGTGTAAATATTTTACAAAAAAAATTGTTCTTTTTTTTACGATTTATCAAAATACAAACAATCGAGTCATGTAATTTTTTCTGTAAATTAAGTTTAGTCAAAGCAATAAAGTGGCGCGATTCTGATTTAAAATATATTGAAAGAGTATTCGAAATTTCATTTACAATGTCAAAGGCCTTCTGAAAACGGTCAAAGAAGCTTCCAGGGATCTCAAAACGTCGACATTTTATGAGATCACGACTTTCGAAAATCCGACTGACAACGAAAATTCTTCATAATTTTGGGAAAAATTTCAATTATCATAGCGTGAATATAAAAAAAAGAATGGCATATTGTTAGTAAAGAAAATAATGACAACAAATTCATTGTACTATACAATAAACAACGAAACATACTAGTAAATCGAACTTGATAATCAAATTTACTAGCTTATATTCACTGGAATCAGACACATTGTCATGATAAACGCACATTGTAATATTACATTTTAACAATAAATAAATTACGTATCTATGACAATAAACACATAGGGCGATAAACACTTTTTGTCCCTTTTTGTGCCATCCAATGCTCTATGGTATGTTAACCGATTGTACTAGTTAACTAGGGTTAGTTGAGGGTAATGCCACTTGTCTATGTTAAATACAGCGATTCAACATACTTGCATTTAATGAATTGACTGCAATGATTTGCTGTAAAATGAAAAGAAACTACATAACAGATGTACTAGTTTTGTACACTACTTAGAAATTAACATTCTAACGATGACTCACGTGAAATGTATATCAATTTACTTAATATTAAAATAAGTTCTAACATACTTATGTACTTATATACTTACTAGCTTCTGCCCGCGTAGACAGAATGAATACCTTCATCTTATATGTCGACCGATTACGACAATTATCATGACCCTGATTGCTATGCCGTTCTCGATTGCAATCCCGGTCCCGTTTGCGATGCAAGTTTGTGTCACTCTCGATTCTGAACCCCGTCTAGATTTAAATGAGACCGATCAATAGATCTTGATTTAATCGGTCTTAATGAAATAGGTTCCGATTCTTATCCCGCTTTCGATCCTGGTCCGGCTCTCAATTCTGATCTCTTCTTATTGCGATTCGGGTCACGATTTCATTCTTATTTTGGTTCCAAGGTTGATTATGTTTTGCGCTTCATCCCGTTTGCAATTTCCATTCCGTTACCGGTCACAGTTTCAATTTGGACGGAACCGGGACAAATTCTAGAATCAAAATAGTTTTTTTTTACTATATTACCACGAGATAGTGTTCCTGTATATGAGTGAAAGAATTTATGTAATCTGTAATATCACAAATATGCAGATAAAGTTAAAGCGAAATGTTAATAGTTTGATTTTACTCAAGGATTTTTTTTATTAATAAAGCAATACTTAGCGTTGATTTCGTTGTTCGAATCTATAGTACAAATTTGCAACGTCAGATACGAATGATAGTTTCTTTTCTTAGAAATCTTCCCATTTGAGAGTACAACATATCGTCAGTTTCATAGTACGACTGATTCAAGCACACAAAAAACTAACAAAATACATCCGTATTTTTGTACATTACACAACTACTCTCACTCAATCTATTTGTGAAAGACGCATCTTGCCATTTAGTAATCTTACCTCGCTCTACAAAAAGTTTCATATAAAATTCAACCCCTCCCAACAGAAAGCAAATTATGCACACATTTAAAGTTTTTAGGGATTTTTTTCGCTACTGTGTAAATTAATCAAGCCTTCTTGAAAATAATGCCCTAAAAATCAATTTCATGAACTTTAAGGAAATACCTTTTAAATATAGGTTCTGTAACATACAGTTGTTA
The DNA here is from genome assembly GCA_005406025.1 of Eumeta japonica. NCBI lineage: Eukaryota > Metazoa > Arthropoda > Insecta > Lepidoptera > Psychidae > Eumeta > Eumeta japonica. The sequence goes on from BGZK01000909.1 coordinate 111,126, forward strand.
TGCTATCCCATTAGAAGCGTACATTTTTCCGGGATAATATGTACTCATGTGCTGCTACAGATTATAATTTATCTTTATATCAAATATCATCCAGATCCGTTAAGCCGTTTTGGCGTGATTCAGCAACAAACATCCATCCAAACTTACGCATTTACGATATTAGTATAGATGTATTAATAACATGATATTTTATATAACAGATTTCAAATTATTTCTTTAATTCATATTTGGAACCAGATCCATATCTATATATTTATGGCGCCGGTCTATATTACTTTAATAAGTTCTTTATATCAAATTATATCTGTGTGTTTTACCAGCCCTTCACGATACATCGTACATACATCTCAATAATACCTACTTTCACAAATTCCTCTCTGTAATCCAAAGCCCCGTAGCCTCGGGTGCGTCCTTATCAACCGCTGCCGCTAAACTTTTTTTTTTGTGAAAGCGATGTGTCTCCTACGCTGCCTGATGATTTATGCGTTCTAGTTTTGAAAACATTCATCTTTTGTAAAACTTTCAACCTATTTATTATACATAAAATATAGTTACTGCAGTACAATACGCCTGCTTTACTACATATTTATTTTCTGGTACAAGTACACGTTGATATTTTATTCAAATAGTTTAAACTAACATTTTATTTGCCCTACGTTAGTAATAGAACACTAAAGTATTTTATTACGTTCATTTTTATTTTTGGATTTTTTTGAGTATTGCTAATGATTTAAAATCTAATAATCTCAATTAGCACAATTGACATTCTTTTTAGTCAGCAAGTTCATTAAAAAATATATTTATATATGAACGATTATTTTTGTTTTAATTTGATTTAAATGTGCAACATGACAATGTAATTTTTTCCCAAATTCGTTTCAGTATAGATGAATATTGAAACAAGTGATTAACAAAGTATTCAATGATGCTAATCACTCGTTTCATCAATCATCGCCAATCATGAATAAACACTATTTTACTGATTGTTGAGAAAGCTCAGAAAGATCACGGTAATTTTAAACGTTTCATATCCAAACATGTCAAAATAATTGGAAATAAGATCTACCACAGAGTTTGTAGTTTTAAAAAATACCGTAATTATATTATATCATGATTGTTATAAGGAAGTAATTATTGAATACGAATTATTTAAAGTAATTTCCTTTGCTATGTATTTGGGCGATGTTTGAAATAAACTAATTTTAAATAAGAAAAAGCAATTGTATATTTTTTAAATGTATCATAATCCATGTTGTTTAGAAATATAAGCTCGCTACTTATCTAGTGACTTACAGCGGTTAAGAAAATAGCCCACCTAATTTATCGGTCCAGCTAGTAAACTAATTACCCAACTGGACAAATTTCCTAAAACACTATAATTAATGATAACAACGCTTATTCTCCCTCTTGTCATTACTCAAACGTACTACTTTTTACATACAACAAGATCGGGAGCAGTGTATATCTGCGTAAATTGGGTGTATATATTTGGACATGCGCCGTGTCTATCTTATCGTATCTTAACCTATTCGATGCTTTGGAATTGGTTCTTAGCTCTGTTTGACAAAAATCAGTGTAATAACTGGTGAAATGTTTCCGGTGGAATCTCGTAGTCAAATTTTCCTCATTTGAAAGTTCCACGTAGTCTATCTTCAACGTCTGATGGTAACCACACGGAACAGATTGGCGGCGTCAGTGTCCTGTCACTCTTCGGCAGTGGGACCCAGTTCCACAAATTTATTTCAGATTGAGCGGTGAATGGCTACCGCCAAGTAACTGCTTATCAAATTATCTCAGACACTTCTTCAGAGAAATTCATCATTTCGGAGACGAACATCAAACCCGAAATACGTACTTGTTCCCTACGAATAATGAGTTCATTTCAATCGATTACTGTAGTAGTTTCACATCGCTTTTGAATTTATAAGTAACGAATATTCGACATCTCAACATAAGCGAATCGGTTTATAGCGGTTTTGATTTTAACTCAAACCAATTGCTTTTTGCTTCAAGGAATATTTTAGCCATCGGTCGCAGATATTGCCAAATGGCGACAACGATCAGTGTTGTCACCACCACCCGAGCCTCGATGAACCAAGGACGAGGACTTAAGGTTCAAACCACTCACTGTCAGATAAAAGGATAGAGTATTATTTTGGGACAGTAACAATAACAAAACCTACCTTTATAAAGCTGGGTTTAGGTTTTGTCAGAAATTCTCGTTACTTGTAAGTTACAATGCAAATAAATTTATTCCAACACACATTAGGGAACATACCCATACTACGTGACCCGTTTACGGGGGGGGGGGGGGTGTCTTCAAAATACTACGATTAGTCACAGGACGGGGGAGGGGCTTCAGGCTTTATCACGTAGTCAGAGAGTTTTCGCGCTTTTTCCGGAGATATATTCAAATTATGACGCGCAGCGTTTAGCACTTTTTTAAACTCACAGATGGCAACACTAACGCAAATATGCCGGGACGCCAGCTGATTTAAAACTGATAGTTTTTGTACTCATTAAAAAATTATGTCCTTATATAGTATTCTATTTGTAGTAAAACGTAAGTACCTGTTACAATATGTTTTTACATAAGTTTTTTCTCGTTGATTATATTAACTTTCTGTTAGCAAAAGAAAATGATTTAAAATCATATTTATGAATTACTACGTGAAAACTATGGGTTTCAACATATACTACAGTTGGTCACCGAAGGGGGCGGGGGGGAGTTGTAAAATATGTCACGTAGTATGGGTATGTTCCCTTAGTGTCATCCTTGACTGGACAACAATAAGGATTATTTATAATACTAAATTGTGACTCGAAAATTCTTTATTTCTTTTTCTACTTATTATAACAATACCTAGAGAGCACTATACAGAGATAACACAAAAATATCCATAAAAAAGATAGCAAATTCTGCTTACATATATCAATCCGATTACGCACAAGTCATGCAGGGAATGAAAAATTATATAATGCGATCGTATCCAACAAAATATTATGTAGACCAGTTAATGCACCATTATGAATTATTTTGCTCAATGAAGCATGACGCTCATGAACGATAATTCCATAAAATCGTTCAAGTCTACGCTCTGTGACGAGTATTCTTCCAATACCAAACCCGAATAATCGCTGAAAACAGACACATACGGCTATAGAGGTCTATCGAGTTTATTTCGAACAATCGATCTTTTTATTTGATTTTTTTAAAATTTGTTATATAAAAATACCTGAAAGTGTTCAAGACTTATGTGTCCAACATACCAATGCGTTCGATCTCAAACTATAATAATAAACAATGTTATATTAAACGATAAACTCATCTTACGTAATGTGCATTCAGATAGAAGACTAATTTCAAAATGTTTATTTAGACTCATCGCGTTTAGTCCATTTTCCTTTTCAGATCATAGAAACGAATTCTATGTTAATTTATACGTACTGTATGATTTAGTTATTGGTCTACTGACGTGGTAAGGGCTATCAGTGATGTTATACATAAAACAGTATCTGTCATATTAGACAATGGTGATGATTTTACAAAATCAGATGACGTAGTAGATGAAAACGTAAAATTATTTTCAACGCTACTGAATCGGAAAGACCAAGAAAGACTACTGGTCAGATAATTGGGAATTTGAAAAAAAAAATATTTATTGTTTTTATGTATTTTAGAACTTAATTATTAATTTTATTGATATGTTATTTGAAAAACGAAAAAAAAAATTTTTTTTCAATTAATTATAAGCGATTAAAAATTAATAAAATTTAAAAAAAAATCACGTGACTGTGAACGCGCCGCGATTGGCCACCATACTCGTGACGTCATAATGTTATAGCAATTCCATAACAGTGCAGCGTTTACAGCTAATATAAGTAACTAATGACAATATGAATATGAAATACTTACATCAAAGTGATCTTCACAACAAAAAGTTCGACTTTGTTTTAGGATTATCTCGGAGCACTGCTTGAAACCATTTTTTCGACGTTTCTCGTCTTGAGGAACATTTAAAACATTTTTCAGGTTGTCTTTGTAGTATTTGTACATAATGGTACAAAACAAGAGCGGTAACTTTGAGATTTGACATTTTATATATTTTTGAGTATTTAACAATGACAGAATAAAATAAATCAAAACTCAAAAAGCACTACACTTATTATCTCCGTATACTACTACAGTGACAACTAACACTATGACGTCACACGCACTCGGATTTGTTCGGGAGTTGTCGGCGCGTCTTCGGTACTGCATTCAAAAATTAATTTTTATTTTGATATAGCTTTTTAATTATTACAGAAAAAAAAATAAAAATTGTTTTGTTATAAAACTTATATATGATCTTTACATTTTTCAAAAAAAAAATTTTTTTTCAAAAACCTAATTGACTATATTTCAGGATAGGTTTCAAGAAAACTATTAAAGAATCTTAAATATAAAATAAGTATCAAAAGTCCTTTTTTTTTCAAATAAAAGCTTATGGTTCTATAAAGTGATTCTTGTAAAAGATGTGGGGTTTGTTTTTCCCAACTGTTTTTTCCCAACAACTTTTTTAACATTCGTTCAAAATCAGAAAAGATAAAAAAACACTACACTGAAGAAAAGGGCCACATAATAAATACTTCCTGATTTAAACGATGTTGGAATCATAAAAAACAAAATTTTCAAATCCTTTCTTGATTATTCTGATACCTTTCATTCTTAAGTAATCGTTTTTTACATACAATTTATAATCACCGGCTTCCTTTCATATATGCCATTATAACTACTAAATTTATTAATGTTCGCTTACATCAATGTAGACTACAAAATTATGTAAGACGCAAAACAGGAATAAACTCAATTTGCTTAAAGTTTGAAGTGAAGTGTGTGAAGGTTCTGGACGCATATTTTGTTTTGCGCTCATTTTATAATTTAATAGGTCTAGAATAAAGTAATACTTATATGTGTTAACCACTAACTTTCAAAACATTTTTTGATTATCATCACTCGAAATGAAGTAATTACCGAATTTAGTTTGTTTTACCACGAATTAAACAAATTTATTTAATAAACATACGAAATAAATTTTATTTGAGTGTCCATTTTTCCCAATTTTCCCCTATAAAGTAACGCGCCGTTACGTCGCCGTTGGTCGCGAACTTACGAAGTACGTACATCTCTTTCTAACTGCATAGCGCTCGCATTGCATTGTAATCTTATTTCGTCATAAATACTTAAATATTATTGGCTGTAGTTAATAATGGCACCGTATCGATGTTTTTTCCTTTATAACTTTATAAAGCACCTGTTAATGTCAAACCGCCCACTTTCTAAACACAGTCTTATCTAAACACGTTCACTATTATTTTCTTGCGTAGACTTTAAGGAGTATTACGAATTAAATTATTTCCATAACTCGTTATATTAGCTGACCTTGGCGTGTGCGCCGGGCCACACGATTTTAATCGGGCCTATGCACGTAAGACCTCAAGAAGTAAACTCAAGAGCGTTTCCGTGATTAAACAGTGACGGCAAAGGTTAACAACCTTTTTTGGTGCCACTTGGTGTATTTCGTCGGTTAAATACTTTTTTGGTGTTACTATTTTCGATTTGTTTTCGAACAATTTGTTTTTTAAATGCCAGCAATTTATGAAAAATAATTTTATTGTTCGTTTGTTTTTCCTTACGTTGTTTCGTTTATGGACCCGTTAATTATATATTTAACATTATAATATATGAAACATTTTAAAGTTGCCTCAGTAGCTTTACATGTTTTGCAGATTATTCATAAACCAATTATGTAATTATTTACATCGGTAGTTTAGTGATTCTAATAAAATATACTGAACTATTATAACGGTTTCGTTTCTTTTAAACTTTCGCGCGGAAATATTTTTAAATCAACAATTTGACAATCGATAACGATTAAATGTTGGAATGAAAGAAATAAAGTTGAGTTCAATCCGTCACCATATTCATTTTATTTAAGTGTTTTTTAATGTTACATTTTAAACTAAGAAAATTTTACGTGAATAAGTACGTTTCACCGAAAGAAATCATCTTGTATATTATTATACTTACACATCTATACAAAATTTAAGACACAAATTACATAACCGGTACAATTTTGACCACTATAACTACGTTTAACGCGCAATATCCAACTTTTCAATTCATCATGAAATTAATTATCAATTTGAAATGTAAAGGCTAACTTATCAATTCTAATCCTAAGTTATTCAAAGTATACCTTTATTGAACTTTAAAACAATTTTACTTTGGCACGTGATTAAATTACAATCAAAGAACACGAAATGATTTCCATTCATTTGTTTCATATTCCACGGGTAAATAAAATATTGAACACTTCAAAACCACGAGCAATCTGAAAATCTCTTTAATTATTAAACTTGCCGCATTGCTTGGAATCAATTCCTTTCTAGTACAAATGGTACAAATGAAAATACATATTTTCGATTGTTGTATTAGTTTGGCAACAAAGTCTTGTCCCAGTCTTGGAAGTACTCCCCCGATAATATTTTTTTATTAAAATCAAGGTGATTGAATCTTAAGCCGCCCATAGTAGTTGAGTGCGGGTGAAATGATTAAACACTTATTTTGACAGAGGTAGCGAGCTACTGGTTTAATTAAGCTTAAATTTGAATTTCATTCATTAAGTCGCGTGTTTCGTGAATTTGGAATCCTGTCAAAATTATGCCTTCTGATTCGAAGGTATTTGAAAGCAACGCGCTGTACTCGAGACCAGCACGACTCGTTATTGTTTTCTCTCAAATACGTGTCAGCTATTTAGGGATAGTAATTTTATATTTTTTCACATAAATACAAATAAATGTAACTTTTCAAGTTATGCGCTTGCGAGTTACAAATTTTCTGTTCATTATTTTAATAATCATCCCAAGACCCTCCGGAATTGATGATCTTACTTTGATTTTCTACATAGACGCTCTTAAGTTCTAAACTTGTATTTTTGCTCTTATTCTTAGCGCACTTTTCGTAATAACAGATTGGCAGGTTGGTAACGAGCGTTTTTAAAAAATATATTTTTTATGACTATTTCGATGCTTTTTGTATGGTATAATTTTCATGAGGAACACGATGATGAATTTTCAACGGGAAGGAAATCGAAGGGGGCCGCTAGGCGAGATGCTAGGTGAATTTTGGTGTAGCTTTTAATGATATGTATCTGGATCGGAATTGGAATCCAAAAGGGGGAAGATGTATTATTACCAAGTTCATATGTAACGATTAGGTCGCGGGCTTATATTGGTGATCCTCATTTGATCCTCATTATTGGTATTTATTATGAATAGGTGTTTTTAATTTCGAAATATGCACGTGTATTCCGCTATTGCCGTTTAATATTTATTTTACTCTTTCACGTTGCTTAATGATGTGTTTGAATGCACAAAAACACACCACTTTTTCGTTGCAATTTTATTTCAATTGTTTAAGTCGATGTATCGTATGGTCCTTTGCAATCTCAATTAGAGTAAAATCAAAAGTAGATACATGAATTACTATATTAAATGTCTTATTATATTATGTTTTCATTTAAATATATCTTGAAAATCTTAACATCCAAGACACTCGAGTTTCGTAAGATGAAGGAAAGAGTAACTTTAATACTGACGCTTTCAGAAAATTACCCCAACATCTACTTCGCTTCAGAGATATTACATGTTCGTATTACATTCCCTATATTTTGCGAAACATTCAAACGAGAGTTAGTCTTTCAAGAAAACCCTTCCACGTCTTAAGGCTTTAAATATATTTTTTTATGAAAATGGATATTAAGAAAAACTTGCTCTACATTTTAATTACTTCGTAATTTGAACTTATTAAGTATGTTCTTTCTCACAAAGTTATTAAAGACCGAATATATTATCTTCACTTTAATAATTTGGGTTTCTTACATTTACATTTTAAAATAGTGTAAAGATTACGTCATACATTTTACAAATTTTATTAACGTGACTCTATTTTGTCAGTAGTTCATATGATTCTATACAAGTTATTCTATACATCAATAATAATTACTATAATTTTTTGACACTAGTTTGCAACATAGAGTTATTAAAATTTTCAGCGTTAATTATTGGGAATACAAAAATTTAAATTATCGATAAGATTGATTTTATTGATAATGTCTAATAAATTTAGAAATTGTGTTTACGAGATTTACAAGTTTTATTCTGTTTTTGGAAAATGTCTATCGAGGAAAATCGATGTCAGATACTGTGATATGGCTTACTCCAATATTGAAATTCACGAACAAGACAAAAGCGCAGCTCCTTCGTAGTGCGGTAAAATGTGCATTGTATACCGGCGACAATGGGATAAAGTTACAAATTTAAAGTTAAAGTACTTTATATGGTTCGGAAGCGAAAATAATAAATCACTACGTATATCCACATGTACTGTACGGAAGTATTCGTAAAACAAAAAGACTAAATGCGAAGAAAATTAATAATTGGAAGTGAAATATTCTCATATTCCTTCAGCAAAAAGACAAAGCCTTCTTCAAAAATGGTTAAGTCACCACTTTTTCATCAGCTATCACAGCGTCGTTCACGAGAAATTGAAGCACCGAATGCTTCTCGAGTAACAAAATTTGATTTGGTTGATAAAATGCTGCATCACTTAAAAAATCTAAGCTGTAGTGTGAGCATCAAAGCTCAGAATCTCTAATAGTTATTTAGATAAATTTCTTGACATTAACGAAAACCATATAACCCACAATTTCTATGCGTAGAATATTTTGAAATGAAACCATATTCTTGTAAAAATCAATTTTTGTAATCTCATGAAATAGATTGGCCTGATGAAACCAGTAATTTTTTTGACATAGCTAATCTTATCAAACATTCTGAATGAAGTCTACGATTCCAGGTACCAAAATATGAGTACAGTACACATACTAATATCTATATCAAATAGAGCAAATGAAATCTTAATTATTTTAAGAACCCGTGAATAATTTTTCACTACGAAATTTTACTAAACATGAAATCTCATTCGCTGTCTTATCATATTTATTTTTGCGCTTTTATGGAATACTATTTCTTTATTATTAGATACCTTGCTCGATTAACTGGCTTCACAAACGGACTGTACTCGTGTTGCCTGTTGCGATGAGTACATCACTGTATTTAAAAAAATTATTATTATAGTTTAAATTACGACACAGCAAACACACATAAAGTCCAAAATGTTTATTACCCCGATAAATGTTACGAATTTACTTTATTGCAATCGAAATAATTTCTTGTTTAAGAATAAAGTATGCTTCGCTTATGCAATATTGCAATATTAGCTTCAGCCCGCGGCTCCGACCGAGTGGACAAAATGAATACCTTCATCTTATATATCGATCGATTACAATAATTATTCACGATCCTAATCGTTATTCCATTTTCGATTCCGTTATCGATAGCAGTTCAATTTGGAAGTAACCGAGGATAATCCTATGATAGGTAAGATAGCACAAATTTTATTTATCAAAAAAGAATTTGAGGATGGGGTTGCATTTTATGAGTGAAAGAATTTTTAGAATCTATAATAACACCAGATGCTTGCAATCGGTAGATGTAAATAAGCTTAGCATACCTTGTAGTTCCATACTTATTTACACCTAAATGACAAATAAATATAACTCGTCAAGAAATTATGATATCAAATTATTTTTTTATTTTGTCACGACATCTATTAGTATTTTTGATAACTAACTCGCACAAAGAACCAATGCAAAAATTGACATGAATCACCGCGAACGGTGTACGCAGGCTGCGCTAACGCACGGCCGGAAGCATAATCAGTCGATGCTTATGAACCATATTAAAGCGGTCGAGCCGTTAGCGTATAGACACAGTAAAAGTGTGTCTGTGTGCATGGAAATATGTGCGAGCATTAAGATTTTAGAAGTAGAGCTTTTTTGAGTTGCATTCCGTTACGTTCCATTGTATCGTAATTATCCGTTTTTTTCAAAGTTTTGTTACAATTGTTTTTTTAGGGCAAGTTATTGACTGTCTAGGTATTTGTTTATTAAAATAACTGTAAAAAAAAATAAAAATGTACCTGTGCTGGTGAAGTGTTTTTTAAATAAATTAAAATCTGCCGCTTTTTGGATACTATTTCTTGAGAAAATGATTGATTTAATGGATTTTTAATTTTTTTTTTTTCTAAATACGTTTTTAGCGAATTTTTTAGACAGATGTTCCGTACGAAATATTAGAAAAAAAGACCAGTGCTATTGTTTATTGTGCCCAAAAAATTGAAGGGTTTGAAACTTTCATGGAATTGTACACAACTGAAATTGATATCAACTATAATTATTTTGAAATTCATTTGCGATCGACCTAAAATAAAAAGTGGTATTGATAATAATAATAATATCTTCCGATACAAATACAACACCATTTCGTCCCAAATTAAGCAACGAGACTTGTATTGTCGGTATCAGAGACATGACAAAATACATATTTGGTTCTTACTGTTAAATATATACACATAATACATAGAAATATCCGGACTTAATAAAAATATTAATTTTTAATCAAACAAATAAATATTGATCTTGTGTGGGAAATGAACTTACGTCCACAGCGCAGTAAGTGGGGTCCCTAACAACTGCGCCAATCAAGGTATTGATAATATTCAAGAGGATTACAAATCTGTTTTGCGAGATTATAGATAAAATTTTGAAAGAATGTCCTAGTCGCTACAAAAATTTAAATAAGTGAAGTTTGTTAACCTACTTGCTTGTGAAAATTTTTCTTCCTATTTTATGAATTTACCTGAACAACCTGTCCTATAAGAAGAGTCAGGTAGGATAGATAGCTATCGTCAGTGCGCCATTAACCGAAACAATGCTAAAACTGAGAAGATTTTTTAGCCATACACACCTTGTCTGAAAATTTTCTACACGCCCCTGTACAAATATGCAGATGATGAAGCCAGAGCAAAATGTTAATAGTCTATTTTACTTAAGGAGTTTCTTATTAATGTAATCGGTTTTGTTCAATACTTAGTAAAAATACCCAGACAACGTCAGATACGAATGCTAGGTTCACTTCTCAGAAATCTTACCATTCGTGAGTAATTGTATGAATGGTTTAAGCACGTAAAAAAACCAACAAAATACACACTCATATTTATACATTACGCAGCTCCGTTTACCCAATCTATTTGGGAAAGACGCATCTCACCACTTTTTAAAGTCTTACCTCGCTCCATAAAATGTTGTTCTGGCGTGATTAAGCAACGAACATTCATCCAAACTTTCCCTTTATAATATTATTAAGATGCGTTGCAAGCAATGGATTTTTCTTTTAGCTTTAAAATCTACTCCATCTAGCTGATTACACCAGGCTAGTTGTTGTTTTAAAATAAAAAAAATTAAATCATTTTCAGCTCATATTTATGCGTTAATTTTGGAAAACGTTTCTTTTAAAATATAATAAAATCTCTATACAGAAATAAACCTTCAAATACTTTAAATACTTTAGCTTCGTCCATGCTTAGACATTTATTTCATATCTCCCTTTACAGGGTAATTATTTTAGTACATACATGATACATTATTTCAAGAATATTTTTTTTTATTTTAACTTTCGAAAATTATTTAGTTATATAATTTTTAAAATTGGCAATTTTTACTTTGCTCTAATCGTAATTCTAATTCTTGTTCTAATTACTACGTTCTTAGTGTTTATACCTACGTTGGTAGTTTTAAACAATTAAAACGTTATGGACGATTGAATATGAACTTATGGACGATTAATTAAGAAAAAAATCGATGAACATAGAGTCGGATTTTCGCATGCGAAAATTCATACGGCTATCACATCATTCTTTCTAAATTATAAATAATATTCTATAACAATATCGGCAGATTTATATTATATTGAAATTCACATGCATACCCATTCGGATTGGTGAATAGATTGTTGCCAATGTAAATAGAAAATTGTATATTTCTTAATAACGTATACAAATTCCTTCCAAAATATTTTTATTCAATTTTCATGTTGTAGAACTCTATCATTGTGGTTGGTTTTGAGTTTGTTAAAGCACATAGATGAAAATTTGAATAAGAGAAGACAGAATTGATGTCATTGGAAGCTATAAACAGCAAAATATACACCTAAAAAAGTGTGTGTTTGTCAGTTGCGGCGCACAACTGGAATTTACTCCTTAAGGGCGACTGTCTTTGAATATGCAATAGTCGAAAAGGGTAATTAAATACATCTTTTATGATACTGAAAGCACGTATGTATTTTTTTTTCTCATTTATATATATCGTTATTAATAATTGATAATAATAATAAATCTCAATATTAATAGACGTAAATAAATAAAGTTAGAAGCTTCCTCGGTGGGAATCGAACCTCGGTCTCTTGCGTGACAGGCGGGGATTCTATCCACTATACTACCGAAAACGTTACAATATATCTAGAAAATCAATCAATATCATGAATGAGGACGGAAAACAAACAAAGCTTTTGAGTTAAGGCTTGTAATAATTTCACTTATAAAATTTCCATACTTGTAGCATTATATGAAAATTGATTCTTAATGAGGAAACTCCAAAAATGACTTGAAAACTATTAATCTACTTAAAACTTAATATGAAAAGCAAAAACCTATCTGAGATCAATGTAAAAAGAGATGCAAAAACGATTATTGTCACAGTACTTCGTTTTTAAAGAAAATTACCCCTAAGTTTTTTTCCGTAAATCCATTACCAAATTGATGAAATTGGTGCACCTATGTGTACAATTTAATCAGCATCGACGAAAAAATGATATTATTGTAAGAAATTATACTGTTATAAGTCTTTATGTATCTATGGATGTACAACGAGATAGACGAACGTGATCAAACTATAAGGATTTCATTTGCTTGTCTTTGGCGAAGTCTAAGACTAAGGATTTAAATATGTTAATACAACTTTATATAAACCGTTTTTTTGAAGTACGGAGTCTTCACACTGATTAATTATTTACTAAAGCTTTTTGGTGTTTCTCAAGAAAGCTTGCGGTATAACCATTATTTAGAATTTGTAAGCATTTGTATTTTACCACGTACACTATCTATTCATTCGCTATTGCATTATTATTTTTGTATATTGTAATTTTAAATATCACTTTCTTCTTAACCGACTTCAAAAAAGCAAGAAATTCTATGTTCGTCTGTATGTATTTTTTATGTAAGTTCAACGATAACTTCCTCAATTGTGGACTGATTTCAAACATTTTTTTATGATTTAGTGATTGTATAGAGCTTTAAAGCATTTATATTTTATCACATACACTACCTTAAGACTATTGTTTTAAATATTATCTTATTTTAATATTTGTGTGTTTTTATGAATCGTGGTCAACAGCAATAAAGGAATATAGACACTAGGTACAGCCGTTGGAAAACCGATACTCACGATTTTTTAAAAAAAGTAAAATTTCTGTCTGGAATCTAATCTAATCTCTGAAATTACTGAAACGAATTCTAATATTTTTTGAAATTTGCAAAACTGTTTAATTGAAATGCCAGTTTGATTACTGTAATTATAAGATTGTCTAGTATCTATGGAACTATGTAACTTTTAGTGTGAATTAATGCGACTTTTCAACTCAGAGTTAACTGTTTATAGTTAAATTATGTTGCTGTTTTGTTACAAAACAAAAGAGCTTTATTGATTTTTTTGTTTTTACCAAACTCCTGTTTCCCGTTATATATTGTACTATTACAAAAATTTTGTAATAAGTCAATAAAGTAGTGGAATTCAGAAAAAAAACAAAAAATATGCACTTTACGTAGAAATACAATACAAAACTGTACAATTTTATGTAGGGATGCAACATTATAATCTTTAAAATTGGACAAAGACAAAGATTCACATTAATGTATTACGCATACGACTACTTAGCCAATCGACGAGCCTATTGTCTATATACAAACTATTCATAAAAACATAGTATAAAAAATAGAAAAACTCTTATAATATGAAATTCAACTTGCTATCTTACATTTAATATTTAAATCATACTATGGTATTAATATTATAAAAGTGAATGAAAAATTCTATTTGGATGTTTGTTAGTCAATCACGTTTTAACGGCTCAACAGATTTAGCTAAAGCTTTACAGTAATACAGCTTATACATCAAAATAACATATAGGCTATAATTGATAAAGATACTAATTTTGCTCCCAGTTTCGCGAGCATGATCGTTAGAGGAATTCTTTATTTAGTTTAATTGCTTATTGGTGACAATTATGTTTTAAAGTGGTTTAAGTTTAACATCGATTCTAAATCAGAACCACGAAACGAATCGGAATTAAGACCAAGAACGAAAACGACATTATTTCATAATAAAAAAAATGCGCACTACGTGTGTCACCGGTGTACGAATGTGGGTTGTCCTGGTATAGAATCAACAACGGGACCGAGATTGGAATGGTGGTTCATAAGGTTAATGATCTATATAAAAGATGAAACTTCGTTGTATATCCATGCGGGCGGAGCCGCGGGTGTATTATGTGCGTTTTGAATATAGTTATATATTCTTATCTGAATATCTCTGAAAGCTAAATATATGATTATATATATTTAGATTTCAGTTGAAATCTAAATTGATTTCAGTTGAAATCTAAATTGATTTCAGATAAAATCTAAATTGGGGCCAGAATTGGAATTAAAAGTGGAGCCAGGACTAAAATACGGATCAGCATGATCCGTCGATATAAGAGATGAAAGTGCTGGGCGACATAATATATACGTATTGAACTGAGACACTCTTGCACCGATCGGTTCGAACTTTCTCGCAGAGCGTGGATCCCAAATAAAACACCTAATATACTTCTATACGCCGATGAAGGGAAGGAGTGATCACAAATTTTGTTATTTATTTAAAATAATAACAAACAAATAAGCCGAAAAAATAATCATACATTTTGGCGATAGCCCATACGAGTAAATCTGTAAATTTAAGAGAGCGCATGTAGTTGCTGTGAAACTATGTGTTATTGCGAGCGCCTTCACCTCCCCGCACCGCCGCCCTCTACATGTTAGTCTTGGTTTTGATAAAAATGTTACATACGTATTACAGTAATTTTAAGATTAGTAATTGAATACATAAATGTGTGTTTTTAAATAAAATAAATCGAATTAATTTTTTTTTTTTTAGTATTTCGTCGCTAACACAATACATTGATGTTCACATGAGCGGAGCCATAGATAGAACCACAGGTGGAACCGCGGGCGAAAGCTAGTTCGCTATATATATATAATAGTGAACTAAACACTGTGGATTCAAAAAAAATATACACCCTACAAAAATTTAACATTAAAAGTTATACGACTGCATGTTTTACCGAGTTTCACCTAAAGCATAATTCCCATTCAATATAAAATCACAAGTAAAAACGACGTATTATTGACGTATCTATAATTAACGCATTACGCTCGTGCGTATTAGTTAGCGATATCGCTTTGAGCACGTGTAACTAACTGTAAAGTCTTCGGGACCGAACGCCGTTACCAAACGATTAAGAGTTAGCGCGGCTCATCCGCAAAACACGTACACTAACACACGTCACTTACATATGACGCGGGGATTGGAGCGCCCATCGACTTGAACGTAACATCGGTCAGTTTGTTTTTTTTATTTCATCATTACAAAGTAAGTTTGTGCACGAAATTAACTATTATACAACTATATTAAATAATTTTCGAATTAGTTTGATTGTTATGTTTTTATGCTTCTGTGTGTTAGATGCAGCTACCGGAATTCATTAGATTTTTAGCGATTCACCAGAAAGTTCAGAGAAATCCTAAACTCATAATGAGGTACATATTATTTATTACCTCGCCATAGATACCCATAGATATCAGTGTTTACGTCCATCTTAGTTCATAGCTCACGAGGCGTTTGTTTAAACGTAAACGGGTCGGCCGTATAATTAGTTAAATATATTGTATTATAGCTATATAAGAATTCATCGTCAATTCGTTATAATAATTATTAAATATTATTACCAAATATTTTCTGGCATTTTATCTTGGTAATCTGTTATATTCAATTTTGTACTTTGGTTCGGCTATTCCTTACCAGATTATACGTCCTTATTGTTTGTTTATTACATTTTTGTGTTGTTTTCGAACTTTGATCTTCGTAAGCCCGTAAGAATTGAAGGCCAATTTGTAGTCGATGGGAGGATTCGGGCAGGCTGACCAAATTTATAGCCAAATCCTCAAGATTGTAGTAGACCTCCGAAGGATATTTCATTGAATCAGCGTGAGACGAGCGGCGTCGACGGCGCTGGGCGGTCGCAGTCCGCACCCGGCCGCCGGCGAGTTCGCAGCCGAAGCGGAGCGTTCGCGGCACGCACGCATCGCCGACGCCGGCGAACGCGTCACAAACGTACCTAACGTTATTTGTTTATTGTACGCGACGAGTGCGGAGAGCGATGTTAAGTTCGCCACAGTATAAGAGGGTACGGCAGTTGACGCCCGAGTAACCGCCGATAAGTACGTAATTACACTACTGCAGTTTTGACTGTCGTCTCGTACCGTATATGCGCTGTGTTTGTTTTTATTTACGTCGCGAACGGGACGCGGCGCGCTCGCAAGAATCGCGGTTCGGTCTACATGAGCAGTCGATTAAATATTCATAATTGTTTTGCACGTGGCGTCTCCGGGCCGATACACGACGTCTCGACTCGCCGACGGCCTTGACGGTGAGATATACGATGATTCGTATGTTTGGTACTAGTCGATACGCCGGCGCCGCCACGCGGAAGTTAAGTTTTTCTTTTTATTTTTTTCGAAGAAAGCAAACTTCCCGTGCAGCTCCCGCCTGTTCGCACGCCCGACGCGAGTGTGCGTCAAGTCGGGACAAACGACGGCCGTTCATTAAGTGAGAGACGCGTTCTTTTTTTCTTGGTCACCGCGAATCGGAAACTTTTCACATAAATTCGGTTACACAAGAGAAAAAAGGAGAGGTACTCTCAAAAGTGGTCACAATGATAAATTTTTATTGGTAGTGAAAACTCCCGAGACTCGGAGGCGATTATGCTGCCGATGTAAGTTTTAAGCGTTCCATTCCAGTGTCGAGAAAAGGAAAAACTTATGGCATCATTTTGGCATATTCGTCTTTAACTTTTCATAGTAAATTGCTTAACATTAAATGTTAAAATCTGCGTTTTAGACGATTACGAATAAACGAGATAAAAATAGTAAATTTTTACGATAAACCTGAAAGGCCAAAATAGCCACGAAACGAATTAGATACTTAATTTTTCGAAATATCGAAATATCTGTTTAGTTTCTGTTTTATTTTTCAATAAAATTGCTTTTAATTGGCTTTCATTCGTTATAAGCAGTAAATTATTTAATATTGTCGAAATATATTGTCTAACGAAAATAGATGAAATTAATATCACATCAGGTTTTGTAGAATTCAGATATGAAACACTAAATGGGTATTACGTACCGCACCTCTTGGTGTGTTTTTATTCTCGCAGAGTAACCTGCAAATCGTTTCAGCATGTGAAGTTTGTAGATCTACCCGGATCTTCAGTTAAAAGTTACAATCTTGTTAATTTTTTCCTTCGACAAAATAGCGTAACCTAGATATTTACTTATACTCGGATATTATTATTGTTTCAACATACAAACATTTTGTGACGAAAACGATGAACAATAATGATACACATTAAAAACATCATTCATGTCCGATTACGTATCAGATAATATGTAAACGTACAACGAATAGTTGCAATAGGTAGCGTTGCAGTGCACAAAACATCACACCGATAATGATCGGCAACAGATTTCGATTAACCATAGAATTATCGCATTTAGTAGGTACTCGCGAAATACGTAATAATAACAACGAATTTTGGACCACAAAACATATATAAACAGCCAAACTGTGAAATTGGGGAAGTCACCAGACGCCTCATAATCATTTGTTAATTATGCACACAGAATATATTTTTTTATAATCACCAAACAAAACCTTTGTATTGATACGGCGACGTTTGCCGTACGTCGTTTCATATTGTACCCAGAACAAATAGTATGCGACCGAAATGGCGATCTCGATAAGGTATGTTAACAGCGATAAGTGGTCATTGTTCTTTTATTGGTGGTGCGACAGTTTCGAAACAATGAGCGTGTTATGATAAGTGAACAAAAATACGATTTTCCTTAGATTTTTCCATGTGCGTTAACGGATAACGAATATTTTGCGTCACACGAAACACTCCGTACTCAGCAAATCGGTGGTTTAAAAGAGCACATGGCTTATTTATTGAAATCTTCCGCGCCATTTTATGCTGAAGGTATTAAGGGAATACATTCACGAAGGCAAGTTAACGATATATCACCTAAATTCTTTTGAAAATAATGCAGTAAAGGTTTTTAATACTTATGTGTACGTAATTAACGCAATGCATTTAAAGTTTCGACAATTCAGTCGCTGTAATAATTTCGGTTCTTGTTTTAGTGTAGAAAATCATAAATTTCCAATTTTGCCAAACGGATTTGAACTCTCCCCTAGATACTTATATGGTTATATATTTTATCTCACAATCAACTCGATATAATTTAGTCTGTTAATACATAAATAATCACGAGGAGTTGGATGGCCTACCATAATCGTTATACATTTTTAGGCTCTTACTATAATTGATCTGCGTTATACGTACGTATGTATACAAAAAATAATTTAATCAGCAGTAAGTGGTAGGGTTAATTAAGATTGCGATGAGCAGCCCATACTTAGCCGGTTGATTGGTCATCCGTCTGCGACAGCATAAAACGACGACTCGAATTCTTAATTTTCAATGATTCAAGGATGAAACGTCATACACCGAATATGACTCTAAGAACATCATATTTAGTAGTAACTAGGTAATTTCTTCAATAGATTTTCTTTTCTTTCATACATTTCTTTTTTGACTAGTTGAAAAAAAAATAAGGTAGTTTTCATACGTGTGGACTTAGGTCTTTTTTTCGTTTGAAAATATCAAATTTTTAAATAGATAACACATAATTACCTTTCTTTATAGATCTGATTTTGGATCTCGAACATACACCACGGAACTCATCAACGACAAACAGCGCGTGAATTGAGATCGAGTTAGATATGGCCATGAGTCAGTTAAGTAGCGAATTATATGTAAAGTTTCAATCAATTTTGAGCTTGACATGACATGACACCATGCAATTGTTAAAAATTCATTAAGAAATAGCGAGCGGTGTGATAGTCGAGTTAATGTGGTATTTAGTATCTGAAGCGATAGCTAATTAGTTAGTATAACATATTACAATCGGTGATTAACTGGATAACAGTTAATTACATTTGAATTTAATAAAAAAATTAGAACGTAAATATAAATAGATAAAAATAGAAAAAAAAAACTCAAAAGAAGGTGGGTATGGCAGAAGAAAAATACGAGTTGGATCAATGCAGTGAAGATACGATCGCTACGTAGTATGTGTGGTGTCTCGGAAATGTAGATGTAGAAACAGTGATGGTTTCAAGTAAGATGTTGTGACTAGAGTAGAAACAGGTCTGCTGCGACGGTTTGTCCATCTGCAAAGGACAAACGAAAGCAGACTGACAAAACAAACCTTTAGAGCGAATGTGTGTACTGAAAAGGTCGGCAAGTGTCGGCCTAGAAAATCATATGTTGACCACATTAAAAAATTTGGTTGCCTGTAAAGTCGGTATACGGGCGAAAGTTTTACGTGACAACGACTTTGAATGGTAAAATCATTTTAATGTGAATATTCATTCGTATAGTAGGAAGAAGGATGAAATAATAGTAACAATTTAAAACATTTATTTATACAAAGAATTATATTTAAAACATTAATTTATACAAAGAATCTCGCACTGAATTTCATATTAACAAAATTTTATT
Organism: Eumeta japonica; assembly: GCA_005406025.1. NCBI lineage: Eukaryota > Metazoa > Arthropoda > Insecta > Lepidoptera > Psychidae > Eumeta > Eumeta japonica. The sequence continues at coordinate 131,067 of BGZK01000909.1, forward strand.
TTTACCTTTACACATACATACGTATTTATATACAAATATACATACAATAACTTGCAATACATTTGCAAGCTATGCACTAATTCTCTAGTGCTGCGCGCGCGGCAGACCGATCATAGTTGAGTGGGAGAGACGCAAGGCATTCGGCGGGCCTCTCTCTCGTTCGGTGACTCATCGTTACGTTACCGAGCGTTACATTTTTCATAAGTGACTCCCAGCCGCAACCTAATTTAAGACGTTGTCACGTCAAAAAGGGCCAAATTTTAAGCACCTGAAACCGACGAGCTTGCATGAAAAGATTGATGGATATCACTCTCTGCCTACCCTTCCATAGGCGTGAGTTCATATTATTTTTATTCCTAAAAGAAGGACTTCTATATAGTAACGTTACCTACATAATTAGTGTGTTAGAGTGATGAGTTAGGTTAGGAAGCGGTGTGACGGTTAGAACCGGCGATTGACTGGCTGATTGGCCGATCTGAATATTGTGAAAAATATTCGACTAGAACACAAGACAAATAGTTGAAAAAAGTATTAAAAGAAAGACTTAAAATTCTGTCTTCAAGAAAACTACATTACAAATTTAATGTGTCTGTATGTGCGGAGATGAAGTGACACTAAAAGAGTCCTAGAGTGTGTATTAACGGTAACCTCGTGGTTTCACTATATATAGCGACGCTATATATAGTGAACACTAGCCTTTTCTCAGAATTGAGAAGGAGAGACATGATTACAGTTTATTAAAAGATTTGATGACTATTTAGTTAAGCACTGTTGACTAAGCAGTTACAAGATTTTTTACCATTGAATTATTTTTATTTATTTAAATTTTTATGTGGTCTTAATATCTGTTCCATATAAATTTTAGTTTATTGAAAAAAGGAAAAAATAGATTTTTTTTATACAATAAAAAGTTTTTCAATGTTAAATAATGATCGGAAGTAAGAGTATTTTTTTAAGGGAAGAAGATGTTTTACGTTATTAATAAATTAACAGCCGAATGACTTAAAAACGGAAGTTTCATACACAACAGGAAAAAAATTAAAAATATGTATTATACTAAGACAAAGTTTACTTCTCACTTAGTTGCTGTTAAATTAATACTTAACATGATTTTATGCACAGTTACTAAACACTCATAAGTTTAAAATATATAATTAAGAAAGATAGAAATCGACTCCATAATATGAAAAATAAAAAATAATGCCTTTCTGTATTTTATATTTTGATTTACTTCGGAATTGATGCCATTGCACTGCCGCGCACGAAATTTATGACACCAAAATAAAAAAAAATCAAATAATATTAGAGAATATAATATTTTGAATGCAAAATAAAAGGTTCTATGTAAAATTGTTTACGCTTTATTTATTGTTTTTTTCCTTTTTAGTTTTTCCATTAGTTGTATGCCACACCTTATAGTATAGGTTCATCTAGCCGTCTTAAATGTCCCATACTAAATTTATCCGCAGTTCTGCATTCGTGTATGTTTAATTACCGCTAAATCGAGAATACATTTTTAAAAACTGAGTCTGAGTGTATTGAATATTTAAAATAAGGCTTCGCTTATAAAATACTCTGACTGGACGATAGCTATCGTTATTTCATTTACAATTACGTGCCAAAATTGGTCTCGTACTTTTAGAATTGAATTGTACTAATCTGTAGTTTTGACCTTTAAAACAAAGACAGCCTTAAAAATATTAAGTCCATTTTCTATTCGGCAGACCAATTATCATCTAAAGACGAAATTATATTCGAGAAATTAACAGGATTTTTGGGTCATTATTAGAAAACGCTTCGATTGCGTCATTAATTACTATACATGTCATACAATTAAATTATTCACAGCGTTTAAATAATATATAATAAAGATATTGATTTATATGATAAATTTCCAAATTATTTATAATATTTCATACTCGATTCTCACATTACATTGCAACAGGTAACTTGCCAATTAGATAATAATTATAAGTGTTAAAAAACCATTGGGCTTTTGGACGATTAATTAACTAGACGGTTAATTGTCAAAATGTATCGTTGCTTATTTTTGAACTTCTTCAATATAATATAAATAAAATATAATAAAAAAACATCAATAGTGCAATTAATGATATGAATGTTATCAAAAAGAATTTAGAAAATTTGCGTTGTTCTGAACGTATTAAACCTACACACGCTGTCGATTAGAGCACTTCTCTCGCAACTCACTTTAGTCATATCCACGTAATTTCCATACGACGATAAACTAAATTTCAGTTTTAATACAACAGGTGAAGTTGCTTAGACGCTTATTTGTATTTACACAGGAAGATGATTGTGATTTTATAATCATCATATCGAAATCATTTATTTTTGATTCTATCACATCCAGTACACACATTGTGACGGATAAACATAAAAATGATGCCTTAACTACACCTGTTTTACCAATTGTTTACATTATAAAGGATTCATTATTTATTCTGTACGTAGACAATATTTATTTACTTATTTTGGACAAAAAATGCCAATCGCTTAATATTTAATATTTATTAAACGATTGGTATTCTTATTTAAAAAGACTAATTCGTTTTAAAATTTGTCTATGACGTAAGTTGTTCCCGCCACGTATTGCATTCATGAAGTGTCAAAGCAGCCTTGTCGGTACAAGTTCTGCATTTTAATAACATTGTTCACGAAAAGACGTTATATCTGTATTGTCGCTGAAAATTTTACTAAAAATAACTTCTTTGTCTGATACTTTAAACCTGTAATATTTTATATGTGTATACATACATATATATATTGGAGCTCGGACGGTACCCCTCGTAACCGTTAGGAATACCGGGGACTTCAATTCTTCAATTAAAGATAAGAGGACGTTTACTGTGTTTATTTGATCAGTTCTTCACTTTCTCTGTTTATGAACCTCACGCGTCCTCAATATGAGACATCGAATATTTAACAATCCATTCTCATCAATGTCGAGGTCTTTGTGCTTGGGCGTGAGCCCTCGTCTACTCTTTTCCTATTTTCGACTGATCAACTGTTTTACCGTTATGGCTTCTAATATTGTATATGCGATTTTAATTTAAACCCAAATGGAACGCGAACCCACATTCGCGGGACTGCGCACGGGGGCCGGATGCCTCACACGCCACCTACACACCCAGCTCAGCTACTACGTTATATATATAACGTAGTAGCTGAGCTGTATATCATACAGCTATATTTTCGCTAAGCATAAAACCTGAAGAAATAATCCGCTATGAAAGATTTTTCTCAAAAGTACACTAATTTGAGACACTCAATCGACTCCGTAACCTTAAGTAATCGTGTTTCGGATAATTGCGTCTCAATTGATTAAATATATTAATAATTATCTACTTCAACAAGCTACTTCTGTTCAAATTACAATGCTCTCTTATTAACAAGGAAATTAGTCACGTGCCAACATAAAGTCGTACCAATAAGGGGGTCGTTAGTGCCCACTCCCGCTCGTGAAATAGCCACGCTCACCGAAATGAATGTCGCATTCATTGAGTGCCGGCCGGCGCTGAGCGTGACCCTCCTTCTTTATGGTGCCATTTTGTCATGTATGAAAATAATCCAAATGCAATGAATTTTTTATGACAATTATAGCGAATCGGTAATATCCTTATCATATTTTTTTATCGTAAAGGATGTGATATCATTGAACCAATGAAGGTGACAATGCGAGTGACCTCGTTCATCTCTTAGAAATACGTTTAAGGAAATTGGAATTTTAACCCTGGCATCTCAATTCATTTATGAAAATTTATTATATTTAAAAAAAAAATTCATAAATGTTTAAAAGAAATAGTAGTCGACATAAACTCAATACCAAAAATAAAAATAAACTGATTTCACATGTTAGTCGACTAAGTAAAATCACAAATTCATTTAGAGGGCTCTGTGTGCGCCTATTCAATAAGATTCCTGTAGATATACAAGATTTACCCCTATATAAATTTAAGAGTGTTATATTTTCAATCACTCAGTATTGGCTCGACTTCTTACCGGGCTGTCCGGGCTGTCCGGGCTGTTTCATTCTTAATGGTCTCGTATTTGTTCTGGCTATGTAAGTGCAAATTAGAAAACAGCTACCCTTAAGTTCCTTGCTCGTTCTTCTTGAGGGAAAACTGACTTCCGAACGAGCGATGAAGTGTAAATTTGCAAAAAAATATGACGTATTTCAAGTGTTATTTTGTAACCTATGAAATAAAGATATTTTGAATCGGAGCTTGAATTTGAATTTGAGTTCTAGCCTGTGCCTACGAGCACTGGGCTGGAGCACTATAATATCGGTCGTCACTTGCTTATATATTAACATAATTGTTTTGATTTTATATTACATTTTTTAAAATTCTGTTTCAGCGATATGTAAGCGAACGAAAATCGTTCAAAGAATTATTTAATTTTCAACAATCAGAAAAAAGATACATACCTGCTAGGGATATTTATTAATACTTAAATGAAATATTTTTATGAAACTTTTCAAAGTTATTTTATTTGATAATATTTAAATACTTTATGTTTACAAATATAAAATGAAAATATTATCTCCTTGTGTCACAGGTTTAATACACCTCTAATGTAGGCTAATGTAAGGTAAAAACACTAAAAAATCTTTTTTTATACCTTCCGTTATTACCTTTTATGTTAGACAATTTGATTTGAAGGTGCTTTAATTCGATGAAGTGTTAAATAAAACTATTTTTTTTGGTAAAAATGATGACGCACAGCCAAAAATATACTTAATATGTGTTATTTTTTTGATAATAATGAATTTTAATATTTGGGTTAAATAAATACGCAGAAAGCGAAATATAGTGGAAAATATAATTATAGAATATTTTTGTCGGCTATTAATTTAATATTGTACTTTTTTTGCTTATTTTTATTTTCTAGAATTCGCCTTTCATTAGATTTAGGTTTAACGTAAAATTAAATACACCACAATAATAAATACCCACGTCATAGTTAGCCGTTCGTTATTATTAACGAGGTCATTTATTTATTTACATCAAATACGAAGAAGGCGCATCGTAAGCTTAAAATTATAAACGTAATGAACGATTAAGATGCCCACCGGGCGCGAAACATTTCAGAATCAAATCGTCAAAAGCTCTCCTGCCGACGTCAAACCTAATGTTCTCGACCTTCGCCGGGCGTAATTTTACTTAAATCTCATTAACCGCGCCGAGTCACGGAAAACGCGTTATTACATCATCGGAATCCGTGAATCTATTTCACGGGTACACGCTACACCCGCCGTTTCTGGGCACGTTTGCTACAGCTATTTTGTGCCCGCAATTTATTAAATTCGGGCCTCTGTTTGCGCCGCTCCGCCATCGCGTACTTCTCCCGGGAACGAAGTATTAAAATCTTTACTTGTTCAAATATTTCAATTAGTGCCTGCGACACATTAAACGCTCTTCATGCGTGTAGTGTGCGAGGATTGAGTGTATAATAATATCCTTTAGAAATATATCGCCCTGACTTGGCCGGTCTTTAATTAAGAAATTCTTGTGTAAAGTTAATTACAGGAAAGCAGCATTAACGCCATAACATTCCGAAGTGAACGCGGTTTATGGCGTGACCGTTCGACTATACGTTTTTTATTCCCTTAAAAGATATAAAAGCCTTATTTTTAAAACTTCCCGTTTCTAGCCACTGTATTGTTTATTATTAAAAAAAAAGCTGACACACGATTCGTCGTCATTTGAATGTTTCTTTTAATTCTTGCATATACATTTCTATACAATTTTATAATTTTGTATAAAATACGTTCCATAGTTTGTTTGGGTAAAATTGTATAACGCAGTTCGACATCAACGATCGATGGAACGAACTATAGGTTGATAACTTGCAAATTATTTTCTTATTCCTTTTCTACTTGGGAAGTCAAATGGAACTATTTGGAACGGAAAAATGCAACCTTTTTGACATCTTTAACTTTACGCGCTAAGTCTCTTTTTGACGAATACCTATTTTAATATTCAAAATGCCAGCTTTCTCACTAAAATGTCTCAAAAAAAATTTTACACGCGTATTGCAAACAGTAAACTATAGAGTTACACATAGCTAACTAGCTTTTCGTTTTTCATATAAGCTTATCGTTTTTTTTTTCTAACTTCGCCGCGAAGCACTAAAATTACATACCACAAAAAAAATCGATTACTATCTTGTCTTCGTCTATGTCTCTACAGCATCACCGCCGAATCCTATTGAGATAATAAACATTACATGCTGGTACCTTTATGCGAGGTAATCGAGTGAACATCGACAACGATTTAAGCTATCGGCGTATTTATGGCAGAGGCTGCGCGAGGCGAAGACGCGTCCTAACGCAAGTAATTTAATCCACACAATCTTCACCGATGTAATATACAAATATTGAACGTGATTTTGACGTGACAACGTCTTAAATTAGGTTGCGGCTGGGAGTCACTTATGAAAAGTGTAACGCTCGGTAACGTAACGATGAGTCACCGAACGAGAGAGAGCCCGCCGAATGCCTTGCGTCTCTCTCCCACTCAACTATGATCGGTCTGCCGCGCGCTAGAGAATTAGTGCATAGCTTGCAAATGTATTGCAAGTTATTGTATGTATATTGTATATAAATACGTATGTATGTGTAAGGTAAAATAAAATTTTGTTAATATGAAATTCAGTGCGAGATTCTTTGTATAAATTAATGTTTTAAATATAATTCTTTGTATAAATAAATGTTTTAAATTGTTACTATTATTTCATCCTTCTTCCTACTATACGAATGAATATTCACATTAAAATGATTTTACCATTCAAAGTCGTTGTCACGTAAAACTTTCGCCCGTATACCGACTTTACAGGCAACCAAATTTTTTCGTTTTCTGTAGCGCTGAAAGACTACGAAAAATATGTTGAATTAAGTTACTGATATAATACTAGCATTTTTCTTTGTTTAAATAATAATAGTAATAAACAATATATTTTCAATTTTGGGTATTGATGAAAGACTCGTCTAAATAATATTATACTCACAACAATTGCATTTGGCTTCCACGTAGGATCGACAGCTCATGAGTTTTATTGTCGTATTTTTAGTGCTATGATTTCTGGTGCCATTGGATTGTTGTATTCGTGTATTCGTCTTTACTCATACTCCTCTAGAATTGACTAAGATCTACCGATTTACAAATTTTGTTGAATACTATGTTATACTCAATTCTCGATTACACATACATGTATAAAAAAATATCGATTACAGAAAACTCCCTGTAAAATTATTTTCATTTAAAATTCATACATTCGTATTGCTATGAACGCAGTCTTCATCACACAAACTTTACCAACTTAAGGAACTACACTAGTTATACTTATATCGATAAATCTAAAATCGATTGTCAGTTCAATATACATATCTATTTAGGGTAAACACTTAATTCGCTAATACGAATATTATTATATTTTCTGTATTGTTTAAATTTTATTCATAGCGTTTGCGGCCACTTACTTTGTTGTATTGATGCTTCATTTGTTTTATTTTGTTGTAACAAAATGAAACAAATTTGTCTAATACATCTATATTGATACTGGTTAATAGCCCGAGACAGCTGATAAAGGATAAACTAAAAAGAATATAAGACAAACCATTAAATCTGCTCATCTCATCACTGAGCTTTAGGCTCGTAAAAGCTGAGCACACGTTGTAAGCCTTTTGTATGGAGAATTTTCGAAAGTTTGTCACGAAAAGAATATTATACGTACCATAAACGCACATTACAAATAATATTACGTAATAACGTAACAGGTATATATGAACTACCAAAAAATAACAAAATCTTTTCAAACTTGTTTTAATTATTCAATGATTATATTACTCAAAATCGGCCGTATGAGATGCTGCGTAGAAAAAACGGCACATGCGCTCTCTATTTGTGGGTCGAACAATAGTAAAGAGATAGTTTTTAAGTTTAAACTTGCTTTATTGTAATGCAACGCAAGCGTTGTAGATACGCGATACAGCTAATTTCATTAAATTGTGTATACTAAATATAATTCCTTTACAAAGATATAAGGCAAACGGTCCTCTGTATATTCGGGTCTGGGTCGCGCTTGCTAGGTTTTATAGTATTACTGTATAAGCTAATTCTATGATTTATGGCACCTTTTAAAAAATATGAACGAAATCCTCATCAAATCTGGTTGCTCACAGTAAATTCTGTTGCGACATTAGCATTTATCATTCAACGAATTTCGGTTTAAAAGCTATAAATAATACAATTTCGTTAAAAACACCATGCGTATGCATAATTGGCGCCAGCTCTTGGGTCATATAAATATTCCGAGGTCGTGTGCATGCATTAAACATTTTTAGACGTTCCGTGTCACGGATATTGTTTGCGCTGTTTAGAAGCCAAAACAATGGGTTTTCAAAATTTAAATACATTTATTTTGTTTGGCAATCAGAGAGGCGCTCGAAGGATTTTGACATATACCCATTGGAAATGTAGCGGAGATGGAGTGGCCTATTTAAATTTATGCTCTTTTGTTATACAAACTTTTGATAAATTTTCATTATATAAACAAAATTGCAAGAAAAAACAAAGTAAATGTTTTAATGCTTTTTGAGATTTCCTTCCTATCTCAGCCTCATTCCATAAATGTTTTTTCTAAAATGTTCGCTATTGTGCTATTATAAAGATTCAAAAACATCTAAATTGTTGTAAATATTACAATGACAGCAAACAACGAGCTTTGAGATATAGTGATAGATATACCGAGAAATCTAAGAGAAAAATAAATATAATTCTTTGTAATGGTTCGTTTATTAATGGACTGACGGATGTCGCGAAAGGAAAAAAAAGAATGATGAGTGATGTTTATGGTCTGTAAAACTATATAATTGGTTTGTTTGCTAGAACGAAATAAATTCTTGTTAGAGTCTTCTGATTATCGAACCTAATATGTTTCGTTCATATTCTTTCTCTTTTTCTTTATTTTCAGTTAATTATCAAGAAACAAGATCACATGTTAGAGAAACACTAGTCATTACATTTTGCGTTGTATGTTGTTTTTAGAATTGCTCACATTCGAGAAAAAAACGAAACACTTATCCCATACTCGTATATTGATTCTCATGCTTGTTTTTCTGTCTACTTGTAAGTCTTTTTGTCTGTTTGTTACAGGCTGTATATTTTTGTTAATGTACTCAAAAAAATTTAATTCAGTATCTACATATAAAGTCAAATGACTCGATTACAGATATATGACGTAAATAAACAAATTCCGCTATTAATTTTGAGGGAAAATTGTGAATAAAAAACTTTTCTCAAAAACATCACTTATAAGGTCTTGTTATGAAAAACACAAATACAGATTTTTAATATTTTTAAAATACTTATTATAAGAATATTAAAAGACATAAAACCAAAATCGGTTAAAACACAGTTAAAAAACAGTCCCCTATTATCTGCGAAACTGTTCAGTGTAATATCTTGAAATACATATAGATTATAGAGCTTCACTCAGAGCTTACAGCAAAAATTGAATGAAAATCCTATGTCTTTAGCTTTCTTTGATGAGAAACAAAAAAATATTCACTAAGAGAAAGTGCGTAAAAATCGTGTTAAAAACGATTCACCGAATACTAATGAAATCAATAAGTTTAACCTACCTAGGACTTGAATTTAAGCCTACTAAATGAGTCAATTTAAATTCAAGCCTACCATAACTTTTTGTGTTATTTATCACCAACAAACTTAGGACTGATTTAAATCCAAAAATACAGTAAGTAATGCGATGATTTATAGCACTGGAATCTCTTAATGCGAACTTGTCCGACTCTCAGTTGACCGGTTTTGTTTTTTTGCTACTGAGTATACTAATTCGCCCATTATTTAATAATTAGTTACATCATTAGCAACTTTATTACTTCACTAGACTTGTGCACGCGTTGTTGCCTAAGTCGGTAAAAAAAAAATAGAAATAAGAGTATTAAAAAAGGTTTAAGTGCGAGAAGGACTCGCGTACTGATGGTATGTAGGTCATACTCAAAATTTCTCGACCTGGCTATTTATAATAACGTTATTAAAAAAAAATTAAAGTTTTTGAAAATAGGACTATTTGCGAGTAAGTTACGTTTTAGTTGATGTAGATTGTCATTTCGTTTTTCATTGTGATAATATTTTGAAAATTGTGAGTCGGTATTTCAATGAATTTAAGTCGAGATAATAACCACGCCATGATTTTTTAACATTTTCGCTGTGACTAAAGTCAACAAAGAACTTGTCAGAGACTTTACTCTGTCTTTGGTGAAGAAGCTCCATATCACAGCTCTGTGTATTCCCAGTTCAGTGCATTCAAACGTGGACGTGATAACCTTTTTGACGATTTACATGAAGGTCGGTACGCGACTGCAGTCACTAAAACTAATACTGATTTTGTACGGCAACTAATTGAAACAGATAAAAAAGTTACTTGTTAGCGAATCCGTAGTGTAATAAGTATTGGTATGAGCCAAGTACACCTGAAGTTCTGGAAGCCTTGGACTTCATGAATACCGCATGATTTAACGGATGATCAGAAATTACCGCATATAGAAATTACCGCAATTACCGTGAAACGATAAATTTAGTATAACTCAATAATTGGCTATATATAATATAGCCACAGCAATCGAGAGCTGCGTGTACTATTTTGGATCTAAAAGCAAAAAAAAAACAATCGGCATAATAGGTCTTTCCGTTTGCTTTGACGACGAATATTAAAAAGTCGAAGCATTGGCAAGAAAAGAGTTGCTTATTTTTTTCAGGAAATCAGGATATTATTCTGCAGCGTCTTATGAAAATCAAAGGGCAAGAACTGCAAGTGGTATATGAGTACAAGCGTGCCCGATGTTTGAGAAAATTCGCGAGTCGTCCTGCACAACGACGACGTGTCCTCACATTCCGTTAAGATAAGGAATGAGTTTTTGAGGGCCATAAATATACAACTACTGACACAGTCTCTATACAGCTCAAACTTTGCACTTTATGATTTTGTTTTTATTTCCAAAAATCATAGATAAGCTTAGAGAAGATAATTCACAAACCCCGAAACGGCGGTCAGTGCGTTCCAAGAGACCCTCGAAGACGTCCCAAGGAAGACTGAGCTGACCGCTTTTTTAAAATGGTTCCAAAAAATGCAAAAGGGTACAAATATTTAGGGAATATACTTCGAAAAACTATAAATATATCATAAGCATAATATGTAGACTTATCGATGAGAATTCACAAATTTTCGGTATTGCCCACATACCATTGAAATATTTTATAACATTGTGTATATACATAACAAGAGTATAATGTATGATATAAAATGTTGTAATCAAATGTAAAAAAATATACTGGATTCAGTTATGGCGTTATTGGCTTTCAATAATTATTAAACAGATTAATGTTTTTAAGTAACGATCAACATTTCATTTCTGATGATATACCTAACGCCGCCATCTGCATCGAACTGAGGCCGATGTACTTGCATACGTTTAGCGCCATATAACGGAAATCTCTAATATGTATCGGAACGAGACCCACATTTTACGTTTTTTATTTGTTTTAATTAAAATTTTGATAGCCTTATTATTAAGCAGAATTCGTGTACATTTCTTGTCGCTTGAGAAACAAAGTCTTGTGAGGTTCGGACGTAAGGTACCGTTAATAATGGGGTATCGTGTTACGTCCGTTATTTATGGTACCTTAGACAATTTGACAAAGTTGAGGCGTTATACGCAATGGAATGAAGACGTCAAATACATCTAACGAATTCAGCGCTACCGTGTTTTTATTTATGCTATTACGATTAAGTTTTTCTTAATACATGTCGTAAATATACCATTGATTGATAGGAGCTCGCTCGTAATAAATAGCCTTATTTTGACAACTCCATTTATTTTCTAATTTGTGTACGCCACACGAACCATATGTTGTAGATTATGCGTAAACTCTTCGGCGCCATGAGTTTGCTTCCTCAGAAATTACGATTTTCATTAAAGAACATTTTATGATTTCCACGCGATTCGCACTACAGAATTGTTTGTTTCATCAATACTTTTAATAATCCCATATTAATAACTATTATAAATGTACTTAAGACGAGCGGTATTTATGTGGACTTTCCAAAGTTTTTTTTCGTGCAATGGGGTTACTTCAGAAGAATGGAATTAAGACTTTATTGTACAATTATGTATTGCACTAGAAAATCCTTAATTTATTCATTTCCTGACCTTATTGTAATAAGTATATTATGGTTTAGCAATAAAGTAATAGCACAAACGATCACTGCAAAAATTGAATTTCAAATACTAATCACGTAAAGAACAACTTATATGGGAGTAGGATTCTGATATCTAGGATTTATCTAAACCAATGTTTCCCAACCTTTTTTGGCCATACCCCACCTTAACATTTCTAAAATTTTTATGCCCCCCATACATAATTTTTAACCTTTAAACAAACTGTCAAACGAAATTATACCTAATAATTATTTACATTTTACAGCATTTTCTTAAGAATTTGTCTTTTTTGTTAAATTTGTTAACACTGCATTTAAATAACTCAAAGCGAAAGGGTTAAAGTCGTGTCGAGTCCATTTTTTTAAATGCCCCCTCAACTATCAAATAGCCCCCCTGTGGGACGTGGGCCCCACGTTGAGAAACACTGATCTAAACATACTAATACACGAAATGAGTAAAATTTGCAATTGCACAAGTTTATATCAAACAGATATTCGATCACTTTTTACATTCTTCAAAAACTCAATCTAAAATAATATGGGCTCGAGTTTTTGCTTAAATTGTATTAAAAATCTAGACGTGTGCACACATGGGCCGGTGTTCGATTTTCGCTAATCACAACTGAAAGTCCTAGATATCTAAAAAGCTTCTGAGATTGTTCAGATTTAAAAGAATATATGGTACAAAAGTTAGAGAGGGGGAGATGCTAAGTTAATGATTGCAACTTAACAATCTTTAACGCATTTTCAAATATTTATCCAACGGCACACCACACTAAGTATACACATGAAAAAGAAATCCATTCCTCATTTACACATATGAAAAACTAGTTCGATTTTTTTCGTAACCACTTTACATAATTGTATGTCGGCTTACATAAGACCCCGACCTGAATAATTTCATTAAAATCTAAGAATAAAAGTTATCGGAATAAGAATACAAGAGTTCCTTTTTTGCCTCAGGCAACCGAATTTTAAAAAGTGATTGACATGCTTCGAATTTATTCTTTCTATTCTCCATTAAGAAGGAGGAAAATAAGTAATATATATTTATAAAAGTTGTAAAGTTTTTCACTTATATGCCGAAACAGCTGAACGTAGTTGGATGAAACCGATCGGACTGTTTTGAATAATGCTAACATCTATTAAACAATAGACGTATTTTAATGACGGTGATGATGGTGATGACAGTTATGTCGCTAACCTTACACCCGGTCACGATGAAGTCAAACTCGCACGATAGGAGCCCCCGCCATAACAATAATAAAATGATGTTCCGACGTACGCCAAAAATAACAAAGAAAATTCCAAGTTTATCCGTATATCAGTACGTGTATGTAAAAATAATGCTTTGCATGCGTGATATCTCAATAATATTGTATATATAGCCGATTCGCTCCCATCTCTTTCTTTTTTTTAAAGACAACGTGGCGGTCTATAATGTGGCGGTTAAAGTATGGTTTTTAACCGCAAAACCTACACAAGTGTATTGACGGTGAAGGAGACTATTTTTAAAATATGTAAATTTGGTGTGTTTTGCTTATACATATATAGTTTTCCTGTATCGATATTTTTGGAGTGACTTTCGTATATGTCACTGTGGTGATTCACATATTCAAAAATAATAAAGAAACAAAATAAACAAATGTTTTTAAAAGAACATTCCTGAAAAGATCATCGACAAAACATAACTTTGTAACATGGTGTTACTTTATAACTTCTTTTTAGAAACTTAATTGCTTAGGAAACAATTTGATACAAAATATCAAAAAACGAAAATTAACCAAAAATTTAAAATTATCAATATTGCGCAATCGACATTTAATCCGATACTAACATAAACATCCATTTTATTTATTTTGTACCGTCAATAAGCACAATTTATTCGCATATTTCTCAACAACTGAATGATTTACTCGTATTCGCTTTCAGTACGGACTGCCATCGCAAATCGAACGTGAAATTTACAAAGTCGCCGTAGTATATTTCCCGTCCCGTTTCGCAACAGTTCGTATCGTCGTGGTTGAATTTGTTTTTGAAAACGTTAAATAAAATTTTATCTTTGAAATTCACGCCTGTTCGCCCCCACTCCCTCCTCCCCGCTCCACGTTCGGCAAGATGGCGCACAAAGTTTCGGGAAAGTAAAGCTATTTGAAATTTTCTTTCTTTTTTTTTTAAGGTGGGAAAAAGCCACGATAACGCGGTGGAACTTGAAGTGAGGGCGTTCGGGATGAATTTCATATTCGTAGGCGAAGATGTGACCCTCGAGAAATCGCTTCGTTTCGGTCGCGGCGAAATTCGAATTCCCATCGTTTTGCTGCCTCGGAAGATATGGACTAAGCTTTTGGATTCCATTATCTCGAAATTTGTTTTATATTATGCGCAAACGCGGGTATAATTTAGACATTAAGGCTCGCTATGAGGAAACCTTTTGAAGACGTCTTTGACGTCAGCGCCGCGCAACAAATGCAATTTTCTTTGTTTTGTATAATTTAGTGTAGGAATTTGATGTAATAACTCTAAAACGAGTATATTCTTATATTATTTAGTGAGATAAATTTATCATCATTCCTGTGCGTTGCAAGTAAATTTATAAGCGAAACTCGTACTGAACCTGTATTAAAACCCTACAAAATCATTTTTGTACTATACTTGTGTATTTTCAATCGGTTAATAACAAATTTATTTTAATGAAGACACATAATCAAGAATGTTAAATCAAGAATACATTGTTTTAATCCTTAAAAAGATATGTTCCTTATTCAATATATTATTTTATAGATTGAAAGGATTAAACGTCAAGTACGCAGACTAGCACACGTTACAAATCATTTTATAATTTTTCTCTTAATTGAAATGGAGCGATTGAAATTCACTTTATTCATTAAAAAGTAATTTATTGTAATAAGAGATTAATAGATAATAAAAAAGTTATTCACCAATGCTCATACTACGAGTAAAAGCATTCGAGACTGTACATTGGCAACAAAGATGTCTTTGTTCGATATTTATTTTTCGACTTATTTAATTATATACTGCATACAAAACGTATGACTGATTATCAACGTATCTTCAAGTCATGTTTAAATAAGAAATAGCAATCCGATCGCACGCTGTAAATCCAAGAATACTTCTAACAAATGAAGTACTCACCGGTCGAAGACACGGAGTTTGCAACTCGTAAACTTTTTACGAACCTTCACACCGAAAGTTAATTTATTTCATTTCGAGTGCTCGCTGATGAAGAAAGTTTTGTTGTTTTGCCGGAACAACACCGGGGGGCGCCGGCGCGGGCCTAAGCAGTTAATATTTTGAAAACGGCTTCGCGAACTCTGCCGGATTGTGATTGTTGAGCGATTGCCTTATTATTTATTGCTATTCTTATTTTGGTCACTGCCAAATGTCTCCGGAGGAAAAGCGGGTCTAGGGGTTATTTTGTTGTTGTAAAACTAATTAGTACTTTAGTATACATCATGAACGTAAACATTTGTGACATTACAAAGACTAGTACGCTGAAAATGATCGTCTAAATTTCTCGACAATGAAATAAATATCTATTAAAAAGTTTTCGGGAGTCATCATCTATATACGCACATAATATAACATAATAATTTACACAATTTATATTCGTATACATGAGATCAATAATTATATATTAATATAATTATGTTCTTTATGAATTATCGATCGAGCATCGCATTAGTTTTCTTATCTAAACGAAAAATTACGATAATGTTTTACAGCACACCGGTAATACATAACGACTTCTCTTGATTCCTTTGAAATGTTTTTCTGAAAATTAATAATTAAGAAAGGAAAATTAAAAAATATTTTTTCTCATGAAATACTTGATAGTACACCCCTGCCACCCCTCAGTATCTCTAAGACGCCCTATTATATCCACCAGCTTTCCCTGCCTTCGTACTTTCCATCGCTTTCGTATTTTTTTTTTGCCTATGCTAATTTTATTTATGTTCTCATAAATCGTTATCTCTCTTACTAATTAATATTCGCAATTTTTATTCATAGCGTAGAACTTTTTTCTTTAGTCTACTGTTATAAATTTCGTTAGCTGCCCACGCCGCGTTAGTCCGCCGAAGCTTTCATTGGATCGCTTTAAATATTCGTGTTTAACATCGAAATCTTGAAGCTTGCCGACTATTATTCATTCGAGCACCGCTGTGACCGTTCCAGCATGACATCGCCGACGTTAACATAAATATTTGATTTGGAAAACTACCAACGAATGATCCATCCCTACGCCAATGCCACGGTATGTTTTCGTGGCCCCGATTTTGCTTTTTAGCGGATTAAGCATGAAAATGTGTCGTGTATTGTCTTTCTTTTTAATCCCACGTTACCTATTGTAGCTACTATTTATACCTTTCCAAACATGTATGCGTCACATATAAATCGAGCAACTTACGTGTGACGAATACACGTTTGACTTATAGAATAGAAGTTTCTAAATATATATTAATACATCAAAAAGTAGTTTGCATTTTTATAGGTAATCAATTTTTAGATTTTTCCTAATACCTGTCAATATCACACCGTTATACATCTCAATCCTTTAAATTATCTAACATGGCTACTCTGTCTTGTCCATCGCAATTCGCTACCATAAACAAGGACGGAGAAAAAGATTTTTCGTATTATATATGCAAATACAAGATAATTTTTCGTCATATTTCATTTACATTTAATTATAATATGTATATGCCGTTTTATTCAACAACTTGTTGCCATTTTGTACGTAGTGAAATAATCCCATTACTGTAGAAATTTTGGGACTTCTGATCAAAAAACTATGACAAGGAGCATGACAGTCCTCTTTTGATGTTAACCTAACACTACCTAAAGAATTCTGAAGAGAAATAAATCAAAATCTAAAGGTGCAAGGTCAGGGCTATATGATGCATACGCACTTACCAACCAAATTGTCTCAATATTTGCTGAGTGTTTAAAGATGTGTGTAGTCTGGCATTTTTCTTTTTTTATAGCAAAACTTCAAAATCTGTCAAATTTCTACGTTAGGTTCACTCATTTTGGTGGACCGAAAAACAAAAATGGCGGAACACCGTTTTAGCTTTTTAATTTTAATTGCATCTATTTAGTAGTGTCAAAACTTGCTCGATATAAACGGTATAAACAAAGGCATTTTATTGCAACTTATTACTTATAAAATATAAAAAAACCTTTTATCGACCTAATGTTTTAAGTAGGTAGTTTCGCAAAGAAGTCACAAACCACAAATCAATACTTAAGTATAAATAAAATAGAATACATAAAAACACCACAATGAAAAATTATCACCATCATAAAAAGCATACTTTAAAAAAATGAATTAAGCAATAATATATTGCTGTCATACATGCCATACCAGTTGTAATACCTAATTTAACGTGAAAATCACTCTTTTGCGTGCTTATGCTTAATGCAGGTAATTATATATGTGTATATTTTCACTTCAGTATTTTAACATTATCACGGCAGGCGGTATAAATTGTATTATTGAGACTAAACGCAGATTTGTGTATTCTTATTAGTTGTACTTTTTGTACAAAATTATACTTATAATGGCAGACGATTGATGCAATATCATTCATATAACTTTAAATCTAAGGGAAATTACGTGCGTGCATGCCAGCGTGCGTGTGTGTATGTGTGTATTACTGTATAGTATGATGGTACGACGACGTCTTTATGTTTGGTTTTAATTTTTTTTAGTGTGAAAGATAATACCAATATTATTAAATATATATCAGAATTAACTTGCAATTGTGACCGGAAATGAAAGATTTAAGGGCAATAACGAAATCTATCATAACGAAAAATGAAATTAGGTTACGCATATTTAAAATTAAATTTTAGCAGCTTTTTGCATCGGATTATTATCATCTCAATGTATGAGCACACCCTTCCGTTAACATGCTGGGCCCTGTGCGAGTTGGAGGCTAGTCCCAACTGTTACCAGCATTGCGATGATGCATTCATATATGTATATCCAAATTATTATTTATAGAAACTTATACTTTCAAAGCTTCATCCATTCAACACACGGTGTACGTATATTGCATAGATTAATTCTTACCGGCTATCTGTAAAGTGGTCGTCGTACGCCGCATCTTCCACTTTTCCACCGACTTATGGCCAACTTCATACTGCGCTACTAATTTCTAACTAATTTCTGTGCGTGTCGTGGGACTCCAACTTCCGCAACGAAGACAGCTTCACCTCGATGCGACTAGAGGGTTATCATAACTGCAAAAACAATAAATTGAGTACTAACGTCTGAAAAAATAGAGGACTTTCATTAAACTTATCATTGAATTAGATACGAATACCCATGTAAAATAATATTTGCTGAATTGTATTGACTGAAAACAATTTCGAATACATTCTTATGATTTATTATTATGTTACTCATTGAAAATAATATTCTCACTGAAAAATGTATGATTTTTTCACAAAAAAAACAAAATCAAAATGTACCTCTATTATACGTTTATAGTGTAAGAGATATAAGTGGTATATTAAAAAGAAGCTTTATTTGACTCCAAAAAGTGTCCATCAGCGAACAAATAACTAATAAAAGAATCATATAAATAATGTATTCGAAATACAATCAAAAAATTAATGAATTATTTTCAATATTTTATCTAGCCTTTTTAACAAATAGTCTATGAAATTTATTGACAATTAAAATCAATTACATTTCAAACGTATTTTAGAGAGCTATAACATGTATTTTGAATTAACTTAGGTTTTTGAATTGATTTGACATTGAATTTTAAAATAATATTCAATAATAATACATCACTCCATGGTTGAAATCATATTGATAAAAGATTCTAGTAAGGTAAAGACGCGTGAGCGCTATGAAGAGATGCTCATGGTGTTTAGGCGTTGTTCAGCCGTTTAATTTTTAACTGTGAGCAGTTAAAAATTAAATTAGTACATTCTTAACTTCTATTACATCTAGTACAATCAATATTTTTTATGACCATAATAGACGCGGTTTTGTATAAACTATTAGTTTAATTGTGAAAATTGAGATGGTTTTTCTTGACATCATCATACATTCCGTAAAGAGATTGCGATCGATAAAATTTTTGTTTTTTAATTTTATTTTCACCCTAAAAAAGAATACGGGGGCAGCTCCAAAAATACAGCCTCCACGGCGAAGCTGTGTGCAGTGATTCGTTTCATTTACCTTCTGGCTGAGTTTTACGGCGCGTGCGCTCTCGCCGACGGAACACTTTGATGTGCCGACCGACTTACATTAATGCGGACAGTTACAGTTTTATCTCACGCGCTCTCGTCAATAAAACCCGTTCGTCAGCGACTGCCTCTAGGTCGTAACGTAACTCCGTTCGATTTACGAACAAACCGAATTAAAATGCTGGAGTTACGTATGTTTTTCAATCGTAAATGTTGCAAATTTATAGTGGTGTCGATTGACTGTAAACTAATAAAGTGGTCGGATTACGATTTCTTCTGTTACGCTATTGATGTGAAATTTACGAGTTTAGAATCGTAAATTGAGTAACAAATTACCTGAGAAACCGTATAAATATTTGCATGTCTGTTTTTTTAATCTCAAATATATTGACTGCGTACATACCGATGAGATGGAATGTCAGAGCTAAACTAGATATTTATCTTGGTTCAAACATTATTTTAAATAAAATATTATTGCGATTCTAACGAAAAGAAATCAACATACCGATAAATGAAACCCTACTACGATAAACGTAGGAACCGTATTATAATAATTTTGAATGAATATTGCGCTAGTATGAATGTAGTTCATTGACCAAAAGTATGGAAGTATTGTCACGAACCTTTAGCGTAATTAAAGATCACCCTCGAGTATTTCGCCTTTATAATTAAAATGAAATGGTGCTCGTATTTACAAAATCAATCGAAAATTCCACGCGCCTTAGGATCTGAGATGCAATCCGGTGTTGCCATACTGGGGATGCACGTTACATTTTAGTACATAGTGAGCTTTCCTTTCTAATGGATAACTTAAAATATTCATGGCTTATTAAATGTATATTAATGTGAGAATATTGTGTCTTCCTCTTTCTCGAGTAAAAAAGCTTAAGTTAACGTGAAAAAAATACAAAAACTCCACTACTGCATATTTAAAAAAAGTTATTTTACAAATCGTTTTTCATTTGCTCTAACGAATTGGAAAAAAATAAGTAATTTGTTTTTTGCTATAAAACTTCTAAGTGCTTGACAATAATCTATATGTAGACATCAAAAATTACAAGTATACACATACGGTTTTTTAGAAAACCTGCCTAACTTAAAATATACAACTCTTAAAATTAAAATAGAAATAATCGTACAAATGCGAGTTGAACTCCTATTGGGAGGTTTCTGTATGATAAGTGTATTATCTAGCATTTTTTTCTAAAATCTGTCTCAAATTTGTTTTGGTAACTACAACAATTGCAAATATAAGTTTTTACACATAATATTGAAAGATATGTTATTTTAAGATTTCTTGTATGTTTACCTGTTATGTACCAAATAAAAAACTGTTTTCTGAATTTTTTGTTTCGATATTTAAGGTTCATTAATTTCAGAGATAAGAGTAGAATCATATATTTTCTTAAATAAAACTTATTTACTATAAATTTATAAAATAATTTTTTTTTTTCATTTTTAACCGACTTCAAAATTTTACATCCTCTCAACAAGTCATTTGGTATAATCACACAGTACTGTTCGCAATTTTTTTTAACTCTCTAATTTCCTCCCAAAGGACACTTACTTATAGTCAAAATTTATTATTTACGTTACACGTCCGTTTAGGTCGCTGATATTCATATCTGTACCGAGTTTCCAATTTATAGATTCGGAACGAATTGGCTGTGATAGGCGCACAAACAGACATACGAGTGTCCCTAGAAAAGCTTTACTTTCTTCGCACCCGCGGGACCCTAAAAGAAATTTTAATTGACCTCACTAAAAAACTCAAACAAATTACATAGTTAAATAGTTCATGACGCGAAAGCCCTTTATAGTTTTAACTGTGGCGTTTTTCTGAGAACTCTGTCTATTGTACGTCAGAGCGACTTATCTTCGTTCAAAGGCGCGTTCGCGTTCGCCGCCCACCATCCTGAATATAGTGAATTTTTAAAGAGTTAAAGCTTCGCCTTCAGAATAATACTAAGTTGTATTAAATTGAACAGTATTCGTCCAGAGAAAATATATATGGGTATTATAAGTTTACTTTTATTTATAATCATACATTGGGTAGTGACCAGTTATTTTCTACGACTTGTCTGATTGTAAAGTGGAGATGGATTTTTGGCGATAAATAGTAAACCTATCTCGTAAAACAATCTTTCACAACCTTATCGCTATTTCTGGTGTTTTATTGGCTATCATTGCAAAAGTTAATTTATTATAAGTTATGCTAAGATAAAAGAAAAACAAGTAAATCCATATTTTATAGTTTAGAATTAAATTTTTTATTTAGAATTAAAATTTTATAGCGTTTCACACACGATGAAACTTTGATTCTATTTTAGGTTTTGCATAAGCAATCACATACAAATTTTTCTCTTATTTTCATATGATTATTTAACTATTCTACTCCCAGAAAGGTTAGTATATACTGTTAGTCCCTTATAAAACTGATCTCCACGAAATTGCCTTGATTGAATATAATTATTAAATAATATTATACGTGATAGATTACGGAATCTTAGATTGCGAGTTTGAAATTAGTTCTAATAAATTTCAGGTGATGGATTCATCACAATGAAGTAGAAACACTAAGAAATCTTTACTTCTTTTAGTATAAAACAGTAACCATTGTCTTTGATAAAAAAAAATAGCCAACCAAAACCAAATGTGAATCGCATTCACTTGCCAAATGTTTTGGTGGTACCATCACATAATATATTTATTATTTATTTAAAGCATTTAACAAAATAAGTGTTTTTTTTTATTCAGTTGGAGCTCCTTAACACTAGTCCGAATTATACTATAATTTGAACGGTTTTATTATTTAATATTTTACTTTAAAATTGACACTATATTCACACTAAATTTAAGGTTGATATGTATCACGGTTTTTATGACGAGAGTAAAAATAAGAACACTTTTATTGCATTGAGACCTCTCTTCAATTTTTAGTCTTTGTTTTATTTTATTATTCGTTAAGATATCCATCATTATAAGCATATATAAAATTTTGTAAAGATTTAAACCAGTTACTTATTACAGATCAAAAGTTACAGACCTTTTAATGTACGACAGACGGACGGACAAACAGACATCGTAGACTTAGTAATAGCTTCTATCAGTATTTTTTTTAGGTATGGACCCCTAAAACCATGGAGGTAATTGTACAATGTACAAGGAGGAAACAATGTACAAGCTCATCTGTTGCTGTACGTTTTTTGACGTCTCTTATTACACCGTCTTCAAATTGCTAACACAATTATATGTACTCAGGGATACGACTCAAATATTAAAAAGTGTTAAATAATACTTTTTTCTGCTTTTAGCACATAAAAACTGTAGTTCTTACAATACCTACTTTCGCTAAGCATCGTATCATTCCCGAAAAATATTATATTCTCCACAGTCTGATCTTCAAATATCAAAGTTCTGATTTTAATATTTTAAGCCAACTAAATATTCGTCAACTCTGTATTCCAAAAACTACCACCACATCACCGCTCCGTTTTAAATTGTAGCAACTTGGTAGACTGTGGGCGTGAATGCCTGTGATCATTTGAACTCCTATTGAATTCGGAGCGGATTTGTGATTTAGAATTATGTAATTATTATTATTAATTTCGTGTGAATTGTTGTGTTTGATACAAATAGGGGCGTTTTGTGGTTTCAATCGCTTAACGATAAGCATTAATCACGTCGAGTTTGAAATGGATATTCGATATAGGTGCTACTGTAACTTAGAATAGATCGTTTTGTAATTCAGTGGGTTTTCGAAAACTTGTTAGATGTCGCTTTAGTATTTCATGTGGTGTGAACATTCGCCAGCACCGATGCGTGAACCGTACCGATGTAAGTCTTGGTTCAGTATAGATCAAAAAAAAACTCAATCGTTCACCTTCGATAGTTAAATGCTCTTCCGTTCCTCACTTAAATTGGTGAACGGAATTGGAAATTGTTTGGAATATGTTTAAGAGTACTGCCAAAGGGACAGGCCGTCGCGTATCCGACGCATACGCTTGTAGTAGAGCTGTATGCTAATATATTGAGTTAGTAGCTCACCCCCAAGACATTTAAGGGGGGGCGTCGAGTGGATTTTCCGAACATACACCTTCGTATATAGCACGCTATCGCAAGAACAACGTCTCGGGTTTTTTTTTTTGTAATTGGAGTGTTTTATGTCTATATAAATGAAAATTAATGTTTGTATGTGTGTCCTCTATGCTTGTCTAATTCATTTATCCAATTACGGTGAAACTTTGGTGATGTGTTGTACGCATACCCGGAAAGGTCACTATAAAAACTGGAATTTGTCGGCTGTTTCATCCGTATATTTGTACAACTAAACAGTTCTAATGAATCGATTTTAAAAATCCTTTCTCTATTAGATATTTGCACTGTTCTTGACTAAATTAGGATACTAATAACTCCGGCTTCAACAATGAATTTATATTCCTAAAATTTTAATAATTTATTGAATTATAAAACGCTACTCTATCCCCGCGTAATATAGTTTATATTTTTTGGTATCAGAATTTGCCCCCAGCTTGGTCCAATTTGGAACTGGGACTGGTAGCGCAATCGGAATTGAAAGCTGAACGGAAAATAAAATTGAGAAAGGAACCAAAATCAGATTGGAAAACGAGACCGAGAGCGAAATTGAGAACGGGACTAGGGTCAGAAACGACTGTGGGGACGGGATTAAAGACAAAAAAGTGACTGCGATAGAAATCGAAAATGAGGCTGGGATTGAAACTAACAATGATCGATACAGAAGAAAAAACAAATCATTTTTACCTCCATACTGGCGGAACTGGAGGCATTAACTATACGGGCAAGCCATCCACAAAAAAAAAATGCAGAACAACGTCTGCCGGGCCAGCTTTTAAATATATATAAGCGAAATACTAGTGGCGGACTTACTTATGACTAGATCAGCGGAATCATAAGCTCGACTGAGATGAAAAGTGGTCAGATAATATAGGGATCCATTCGTATAATATAGGGATCCATTAAGATAGGAGTTTTAGAAATTCAGCTTAAGGATAAAAGAGAGGTTCAATTTTGTGTGGAACCTTTTTGTTCAGCGGGATACGACTATGAAATTTGGTACAAATATTGATTATTGAAAATAATGATAGAAGTGCTTCACACTTGAAGAAGATAGGGTTATATATTGTGTGAAAATTAAAGTGTATTTTATTCATCTTCTTTGCCTACCTAAGCTATTAATCTTATATGAAAATATGGCGAGATGTTGTATATAGTAATGGGAAGGTTTCTGAAAAAAAAAAGCATTTGTGACCAAGTTCATCTGTGTATGTGTACTTAATAGTTGAACCTATTCTAAAAATTCTTTCACTAATCGACGCTATGCTATCCCTAAGTTGTAGTCGTATAACCTATATTTAATTTTGATACTAGCGTTTGCGCCTGCTGCGTTGAAAGCGAAACTGTAATTGATAGCGGAACCGAAATTGGGAGCGAGACGGGGAACGGATTTGAGAGTCCATACCGAGAGAAAAATCGAATGTGGGACTTAGATATTATGAACAAAAACTAAAATTTGGTACATAACACAAAATAATAGTTATTTACATATATTTAGCACAAATTATGATTGCACGTTATTCAATTTTTAATTTGTTTTTCATATCGCTACTCTTGCACTTCTTTTATCTATGATAATTCTCAAATAATCGTTAATAAATATTTAATCTTCAAGTAATATCGAAATGGCAAACTGTGTCTAAAAACTATATCTTTTATATAGGCATTGTTTTTAAAGTAGAAAAAATTCTATTTATGTAGAATTTTTTCTACTTTCATACGATAAATATTCTTATCGTATGACATATTACCACTTATAAGACTAGAAATTCAAAGCTATTGCTATCTCATTCTAATAATTTTGACTCTTGAGTATAAAAGTAAACTGCCAGGAAAATAAACTAGAAATCTTCTCATATATAAGGCTATATTAAATAATATATGTATACTCATATATATTTGTATGTATATCTAAAATTATGTTTCGCGGATAAGCGGATGAGAGAGATTATTGTAATATGTTGTCATTCAATTTTACTTTAGAATATGATTTAGAATTGAATTTTATGAAGTAGCATGTCGACTAAGTTTTTTAAATATACCTGTCAAGTTTATCAACGTATACTTTCTAATTTATTACATCGTTTTTTTTAACGCAAAATTTTATTAATCAATAAAATTTAATACAATAATAAAACTTATATTTTTCACTTACATTAAAATAATAATATATTTCATATTCACTTTGGTTATCCAAGAATAATATAAAATAGAACAAGAGATAGATAAGCCGATGGAAATCCGAAAAATGATCTGGAGGGATACATATCTCACTATATAATAAATTGGAGCAATAAATTCATATGATAGACTATGTTACCTCCCGGTTATATGAAGCTTTCAGCTTACTTTATCAAACATTATAATACTTCGGAATATGTACAAATAAAAACCTTTTATTATTACGATGGAACAATACGAGGGGAATAAATATATTATGTAGAATTAGATTGTTTTGCAGTACTATAAAATAACTTCTTTGTTTGTATTGATACAGAAGGAACATACAGCCAGTCATTCTGTGCCACTGTCAGTTAAAATCATTATCTTGCTTTTGATGCCGGTAACATTTCAGATCCAATCTGTATGTCGTTTCTTATAAAACGTCTATCCCAAAACTTAATTCTGATCGATATCCACATCGCAATACCGATCTTTATTTAAATTTCTTATTTCCGATCCCAAACCTTGATAGAAAAACCCATATTGGTCTCGTTTCCATAACGATTTTGGACCTGAATACCGATTCCTAAGCATTGCGAATCTGCCTCAAATTCTGTGTACTTAAAATTTCGACAAACCTTGAAATAATGTCTGACTGAATATTTTAGTATGATTTTTTTCAGTACTTCATCTTTAGTATTACAGAATTCTCATTGAAAAAATCACCTCATTTTTACCACTTTAAGAGTTATCGTGCTACATTGGTGAAATCGTTATTACTCATTTGTAATCCAGCTTTCAATTTTGGAATATGTACAATTTGAAATAAAAAAATACTAAACAAAAAAGTTTCCCTTTGTATATTAAATTTCCGAAGGTAGTTATAATTATACAGACGTAACATAAAAGCACTATTTCTATCTGTAGTTTAAATACCAGTGATTTTTGTGTTTCTAGCTTCAAACGTCATCACGTTTGAATTCACATCAAATGCAAAAACTAGAGTAAAAAATGCTATAGTCACATCGGACTATCGTACATTTTATTCTAGTTTTTACATTTAATCTGTTTTTTTTTTAAAAAAACTCTGAAATAATGTATAGTCAATAACATAAATACATCTCCATGGTTCTGACATGAAAATTTTTATTCACATATCCAACAGTAACTTAATCATAATAAAACTGTTTGTGGATTTCAAATAGTGACTTTAACACGTTGAAACTCAATTATAGAATTATTTTGTTATTAAAAATGTCAGATTCTTTTTTATTTAAATAATTCGTTTCCTCTGTAATTATTTATCCATTACTATTTTCTCATAATATATTTATAATCACAAAACTTGATATACATAACAATTTATATCATGTTTGGAACTTGGAAACAGGTTTCCGAATCGAAAGTGTGATTTCTTATATATTTGTGATTGGTGACTATTTATGTATATATAGACCCAGTAATTAGACAATGATATAATGTTGATCATTCGCATACTAGAATTAACTGTATTTTACTTCAACCGCATATTATTACCACTTCAATTTTAATAGTACAACTTGTATTTTTTATATTCCAATTTACAGTTCATCTTCGCCAAGCAGCGGGGCATATAGTCATCTCATATATGGTAGGATAATTGTAGTTCTTATTACTAAAGAAAGATTTGAAAATTTAAAGAAATCAAATACGGAAGATAATGGACTTCCAAATATAACTTTATTTCTTATTATAATATCTTACAGTAAAATTTCCGTAAAATCCTTTCTAAATGAATTTCTACGTTGTACTATAATTTCAACTGCCATGTTTAAAATTTGTAATCTTTATAGCTTTACTTTTTCATAGATTTCATGATGAGTGAGCGATTGATATTTATGTTTAACAATTAAATACGCAACTTACTTCTTTAATGTAAAAAATATAGTAAAATTCTGGTAACTTCACTTGATGTGGAAAAACTGTAAACGCATATCGGTAATATTAAAATATTGGACGTATTCCTAAAACATCTTTTACATTAAATTGCTAGCAAAAACCCTCGTCAAAGTTATACTAGGGTCGTGCCAAGCTGACTACTATGCAAACTCTTGTAGATCACATATTGAAGGATAGCAGACATACGAAATAATGCGTTAAAAGCAAAAAGTATTGTACAGTAGACATTGATATGAAAACTTAAATTTAATGCTGTTATTAATGTCTGTCTTCAATTATTTAAAAATCCGTATATCATGCCAATAAGCATGTATTTCGTGGATGAGTCTTTGCTGATGTGGCTAAATAGTATAATATTCCGACTGCCTCAAATAATTTTATATATACTGTCTCTACTTTTGTTTCATTCTTTTGGAAATATTATATAGGAGACGATCGATATAAGAAGCGTTTTCTAAATGCAATTCATAATATATTCCAATAGATACTTATTAAAATGTAATATGCGTAATATTATTTGTTTACGAGGGGCACATCGAAATGATCGGGAATAAAAAGAACAAGATGCAGGGCATAACTGAATTATTTTTTTCATTGTTTTGCGAAATATTCCTCTTCGGAATTATGCACTCTTGCATTCGATAACGCCAGTCATTGAAATGAAAGTTCCAGTCTGAAGTTGATGTTGCCAAAATGGCTGATCTGTAAGCTTGTACTGCTACTTCTGGGTCTTAAATACGCTGACAGCGTAATTAATCTTTCATTCTAGGAAATGTAAAAAATCACTAGGGTTCAGGTCAAGGCTGTACGGAAGATGGGTCAACAATTTAACATTTTCCTGTCTCAAAAAATCGTTTGTTTTTTGAGCGGTATGGGAACTCGCGTTATCGTGATGTAAAATGATATGACGTTTCGGGTTATCTGTGCAAAGTTCAGCTATCATTTCTGGCAAACAGATCATGGTCGTATCAATCGGCGGTGACCATTCTGTGTTTCTATAATAGGACTGTGTCAACATGTTCTTTTCTCTATACAAACGAAGTGACCATATTCTTAGACATGTTGCGGGAACGCACTACTTTTATTGTCTTGAGTTCGTCTTCGAAGACCCGAATTGTCGATTTGTGGTCTCTTTCAAATTCATAAGAATAAATGCATAATTCTTCATCTGATGCCATGTTATAAACGGCTTTGAATTTCGCTTCATTTAAACTTTACGGAATACCAGTACAAATGAACCCGAGCCGTCTTTTGCGGAGTGGAAAATTAAGTGGACAAACTATGGAGTGGAAACTAGCTTGCTGACTCTTAATTCATTGTGCAAAATAGTATAAATTGCTGTCATTTCAATACCCATAGTTGCCTAAATCTGCTCATATGTCGCATGTCGGTCATCTTGTATGATTTTTACACAGCAGCAATGTTTTTAGGCGTTACAGCAATTGTTGGTCGTTCTGTAGAAGATATGGTGCTGAGAGAGGCACGAACACGTCGGAACTTTGCATGTCAGCGGTATATTGTCGTTTGATTAGGTGCTTCAACATCATAAATAGGAACAAGCTCAGCGACACACTCATCTAAAGATATCCCTGTGAGAGCAAAACTAGTGATAAATTATGGCACGGAAATTTTCCAGCGTGTGCTCCATTTTCTTATCGCCTTCTCAAATTTAAATTGAAACAATATTTTTTAAACATTTTCATATTAATTTTGTAAACGTCATCAGAATCCTAAATGGCCAATATTCACGTAAAAGTTCAAGGTCGGAGAAGTTAAATACTTACTTTCTTGTTCAATAACTGCAGATAACGTATATGTTAAATGACTGCTTAACACACAATGTGAATTCTGACGAAACGAATTTTACGTTAGTTGTAAAGCTTTAGGTTTCATATTTTAAAATTAAGTTCAGTTTAACTTTTGATTGGCTTAGTAGTTTTGACTCTCTTTCCATTTTGTTTATTGGGAACTTATAGGCTAATATTTTTTTATTCTATTGTCACGATTGACACACATATATATGTGGGTGTGTGTTTGTGTGTGCGATTTTTCAACATAGTAACAATACTTGTAATAGTAACAACAATTTCCAATTATAAAAAAAATTGGTTGTCTATAAAGTCGGTTTACGAGCAATAATTTTACGTGATAACGTCATAAGAAAACATGATGAAAAATTGCATACTTTTATGAATTGAATTGAAATATTATCACTTGCCGCAATTGTTGTTGTAATAAACAATGGAAACCACATTAACTTTTCGCTTCACTTGATAAAATAGTTGACAAAACAGTTCACGTGTAGGTTGTGAGCGGCCGCTGTCTCTTCTACTCGGACGCATCGGCCGATGGAGTAGAAGAGAGACCACTCGTTCCGCGCTCTCGCTCGCGCGCTCTCGCTCGCGCGCTCGGCTTAGGCGGAACGCGACAATGAGTCATGGTTTTTCGTGTATGCAACCGGCGTTCATAAGACGTTATCACGACAAAATATATATCGATCAATACTGTACTTCAAAAATGAAATAAGAACGAAATGGTTTCAAACAAGTTATATTATATAACATACATATGAAACATAAAATCTAGATAAAAACCCAGGCAGAGATGCTACTGGGGAGATATAAAATATTGAGTTGTCCCTAGCAGCGGGCGGGGGCGGCGGGCGGCGGGCGGGCCGCGACCTGTCCGAGATATACGGCCGCGATAATCTGCACTCACGGCTCATGAAAGCGAAATCGCTGATCGCCCGCCGCCGGCGTATCGCCCACGAAGCGATTTTGCCGCCGTTTCGCTAGACTGTACGAAGTACCTAATGAATCAGGTTTAGCCGGTGAAAAAGCTTGCTTGTAAATAATTGTAACTGAGTCATATATAGCTACCGTCGTAATATTATTATTGACACCGGTAGCAGCTTAATTCATGTAGATTTGGATTTTTTTTTATTAACTTGTATCCATGTACGCTTCATAAATATTAAAATCTATTTTTATTACGTAAGAAAAAATTGAAACACAGAAAATCAACTGCAGGTATCATAACTTTGACACTCATCATTCATACTCTTATGTAAATCTTTTGTATTGATCAAGGTAATGCACCTCTTTGAAAGAGGGCACTCTGTTTATTTATGATAATCTTCTTTATAGCAAACAAACTGAATTTTGCTCTCAAAGTAAATTCGACCTATTTATTATTAAAGCGAGAGTATTCAACTTAAACATACGTACTCTCTATAAGTAGTAATTGATATTTTAGACCAGTTATTTTGTCACATAATTTCGAAAGTTATTATCGATGTGAGCGAGTCCTATTGTCAGTGTCGATTTACGTAAAATAGTGTTGAGTTATTCGAAGACAATTATTGGATTACAAGTTAAAAGTTAATTAATTAATTTAATAAAAATAAGAATTATTGCATTGATACTAGCAGTCACAAATTATTTCATTTAGTTATTATTCATCTTCAACATTATCAAATAAAAAAATAATCTTATTGTAGCAAAAAAGAATGTGAACAATACATACGTAGTATGAGTTCAGCGACGCTCTATCGACGTAATACCAATTTTAGCGAGAAGTCTATTTAATGTATAAAATTAGACATACTTCAGTATTCTATATATTCATATTCATCTATGCTTCAGTATATGATTTTGAATAAAATAAACTATATGAAACTAAAGGTAAATTCTTCTTTAAATTGTAAGTATTTTTATTGTAAGGTGATCTATATTGTACTAACGTTCACCTGCGGCTCCGACCGTGTGGTCATAGAATATATTTTTTTATTTTTAATATTGAGCGTATCTCTTTTAGATCATGATCTCGATGTCAATTTCATTTCCGACCTTAATTTCAATTCTACTACTGTCTGTCTCAATTCTGGGTTTCGCAATTTCAATTCTAATCCGGATCTTTCCAACGACAATCTCACTCTGGGTTCTGATCCTTATTCCCGTATAGATTTCGATCCCGCTCTCACTCTGGCTTTCGATTTGGGTTAAATTCCGAACTGGAATTCGAGTGGAATGGAGATCTAAAGAATCTCAATTCTTCTGAGAATCCTGACGGACTGACCACCGGTCCACTCGAAATCCGATGCCGCTCTCATTTTTGTGATCGACTGTCTCGCTTCTGATTCCAATATCGATCGCGTTCTTGGTTCCGAAGCTTGTTTTCGTTTTAGGCTCGACCCGACCCACGTACTTATTTTTCTAAATCTGATTCTGGTCTTCTGCCATCGATTTCGAATCTATTTTCATTTTAGGTTTTTCCGATATCCTATCTTGCTCTAACCCCGATTTTGGTGCTTCTCATGATTGTGAAGTCGGTTCCGTACTAGGTTCTCCCAAACATCATTCCATATTTGAAATGTGAGTCATTCTATTTGATAATAAGAGCTTACAAAAAAATTACAAATTTACATGACTATCACATTAAAACCAATGAATCCATCAATAGTGTTATTTGCGTATAATAAATTATATTTTTTTTACTACCACTAAGAACCCTATAATATGATAATTAATATATATCATTCAATTTTAAAAAGTCTATTCTAGAGTTTATCTCTTTTATTTAATTTTATACCAAATAAGAAAAAAAAAACACCAATGCATCATGTACTCATAAAATTTTCTAAGAGTAGATACACATAAAGGCTACGAATAAAGAATATCCAACAGTCAATAAAAATCCAAAACATTTTTTTTAATTTCTATTTTTTAAGTTATAGCGATAATCCACTTTTAAATTAACTTAATTTAATGACCAGAATGCCAATATGTAATGCCAGCGGGATTAACAAAAATAAATTCAACTACAAATTACCCAGAATTATGTATTTTTTGTATATTCACTCTTTTTATTTACTACCCATGATTTAATACACAAAGTATCACCTTTTCTTGCGTTTAATGAAAATTATTAAATTAAAACTTACAGAAGATTGTCTTTATTGTTAATAAGGTATTATATATTAATATGAAATTGCTTGTTATTTACAAAATCAATAGATTCAATAATATTATTACATTTTACATTTAGCCTAATCCCTATATATTTCGTCGTTAATATGATGTAGCAGAAATTTCTAACGTTTCTTTGGAGATGATAAATTATATAGTCTTAAATTGATTTTAAGGATAGAAAGGCGTTTTATGAAAACATCAAACATTTAATAGCTTTCGTTCAAATGTTAAAAAACGTATATAAAATATTCACCTTCTAAAAAATTATGATTTGAGTGGAAGTTTATCTTCAAGCACTTAATATTTGAACTAAGTTCAATTCGAAGTTAGCTCACTTTTGAACCTTTATTATGATTGCGTCGATTCATTACAATCTTTTATGCTGTTTAAGTTGCCGACTTGCTGTCTAGACCTTAGGTCTAGACGGTATTTTTCCCATCCAGGTACCGTCCAATCGCATTTTGTCTATTTCTGTATTATTGTTTGTATATCTTCCAGAACATGAATCTCTTTCGAAACAAATATAATACTTATATTTTAAAAGACTAAGTAGTTATTTATTTTATCTCCTGATAAATACTGATGTGCAATAAACAGAAACAAGAATCTATGCTCCTAGTCGTAATTCACATAACCATCATTTTAATATAATATTTTAATGTTGGGATCATGGTTGAACATGATCCCAATTCCGATCGCACTCTCAACTTGCCCCGGTTCCACCTTCAATTTCAAAGCTGGTCCTGATCTCTATCCTCTCAATCGTTCATCATATCGGCTTTGCATCCTGCTACATAATTTCTTACAAAACGTAGGATTGGGAAAAAGAATTAATTTATTGTAAGTACACGCGAGTCAACCTGTGCGTCAAAAAATAGTGTTTATGACGGATATGGAAAAGTTATTCTCCTCGAGCAGGACTTTATTAAATTTAACGTTGACTGTAAAGTTAAAATAGTATAAAAAAGATTATTGTTGCTCTAACCATTATAAAGAAAACGGGATTACTAGATTGACAAGCCAAAGCCCTTCGGGCCGGCGTGGGGCGGCGGGCGCTGCCGACCCGGACGCATTCGCCGAATGCCGAAGCGGTATTATTTATTATTCATAAAGCGAGACAATGATGAATGCGATACTCCAAATTGTAATATCTTCACTCTGGGCCGGCGCCCGCGTCTCTGAATTACAGGCACGTTCCCGTACCTTAATTGAATTATCAGTACTTCGTTTTCGTGTAGCGGCATGTCACGTAATTTTCATTCAATCAAGCTTAACGACGAGCATGCGTGAAAAGGAATAATCTCGAATGGTTATGAAAAGGAACATTTTTCGAACAAGTTCACTTCGACCGCCACAACTTACGTGTGTTTTTATATATATATAAGTTGTACTGTGAAGTAAATACAAGTGGGTGGCGTGTTCCTGCGCCGCTACCACGGCAGACGAAACCTCTCGGTTTGTTGCTGATTCGGCGTGTGAAATATGACGTTATAAATAAAAGAAGTGTAGTTAATGACATTGTGTATATAGTATTTCTCTTGTAGACCCTAAAAATATTTATAGGTCCTTAGAAAAACTACTGTGTACTTTATCGTCTATTATACATCCAGCAATGAAAACAAACGGTATTATTTTATTTTCATTTTAATTGATTTCAGTAATTCAGTATTTTAGACCACACATATGACACCACAAATACTCGCAAAATAGTAATATTTTCGATACCGCTTCTCTGTAATTTGCCATAAAGAAAAAAAAAACGCAAACATATAAAAAGCTTCTAACCAAATACAGAAGACAAGTTAATATCCCATGTAACGAGTTTCGCGGTTGTTAATAAGAGATATGTGTTAAAACTTTCCTAATAATAATACGGGAACGTGCAGCACGAGCCCGTCACGTCCGCATCGAGGCGGGCGCTTATTCCCTTTTTCGTGTAAGGGCCCGTGGCCCGGAACGTTTGCGCCTTAAATCCGCTTTATTATTGACGTCATTATACGTTAATAAAAATTCTTGTGCTGGCGCAATAGCAAAAAAGATAAATCGAGGCGAATCTCCGGAGTACGTATTTTTCATGTAACCGAATTAAGGAAGGTTAAACGATTAAGACGAACGCCGAAGTCAACATTACTTATTCAAACTTGGATAACAATAATGTCATTCCTTTTTTTTATTTAAGAAATTTATAAAATCGATAAGTAAGAGACATGCTTTTTGTAATGAGCTCTAAAATGTAAAATAAAGAAAGATATTATAAAGGTATAGTGGAACGAACGATATAAACAAAAAAAAATAGTATTTTCATTTATGTAAAAACAACGAGCGACTCGAGACACTCACCGGCGTCAAATCAATCATTTAACGAAACAGTATCTGACCTTATGTAAAATATACGAATAATATTACACATAACAAGTCACTTTCATTAAAAAAAAAGATATAAGTTCTATTCTTTCAGCTCTGACTTTTAACAAAAAGTCATTTTAAAATCACTTTTGCGTTCCATGTCTTCCTTTTAACGATTTTTAGCCCTAATAACTGTTAAAAGGACGTGTAACGCAATTTTTATTTTGTTGGAAGTCAGTTTAAAAGGAGAGGATGAAAGAGGCTCTTAATGGTGTTTTGAAAAAATTAAAAAATTCAACTGAAGCAAAAGGTCTTAATAACCTATTTATGTCTGCAAGGTAACTTTAAATTCCAATGTAAGAGGAATTTAATTCAAATTATAAGTTAATTTAAATTAATACTTGGATTTCCGAGATTAATTGAAAAGATATTACGTTTGTTTCGGCGCAATACAAACTTTATCAAATGATTTTCAGGCTTCATATTGTTTTTCGTAATTTAGTAGCGCGAAACAAATAGCTTTTAAATTCGATTTTGAAATCGTTTTTTAAAGAGAAAGCAATGAAAAATTACTACAGAATACAAAAAAAATGTTTACACATTATCGAGTATAATATTTATGGGATTAGTAGTGTCGTATATCGGTAACTGTGAATTTTCGCTTTTCCAATTCTCATGCCTCTTTTTATGTCGCTCTTATTACCAAATGCAAAGGCAGCCCATGTGCGGCGGAGACAACTGTATTCGGCATTTCTTTACGATATGAAATTCCGAACGTGCGGAAACTGATAGAAGTATCGGAATAGGTGACCTAGATCCCAAAGCGGGCAAACCGAGTAGCGATCGGCAGCCACATCGTTTGCGCAAGAAAGAATCTTGAGTTACGACCTCGGACCGAACATTGTAGAGTAGGAAAGCCTCAAACTAGAT
Source organism: Eumeta japonica (assembly GCA_005406025.1). Classification (NCBI taxonomy): domain Eukaryota; kingdom Metazoa; phylum Arthropoda; class Insecta; order Lepidoptera; family Psychidae; genus Eumeta; species Eumeta japonica. The sequence continues at coordinate 166,997 of BGZK01000909.1, forward strand.
GAACTGGCGAACTGGTGAAGATGTGGTTGGTTGCACATGGCACACCTTTGGTTGCAGTTAGCCCAAGATCGTACATCGTGGAAACTTACGAATGAAGCAGCTTTATATCCATTAGAGGACGTTCAGAAAAGCGGAAATTATTAATTGGTCATTATGAACATGATGTATAAAGTGTAATTTGACTTTTGCTTAACCATTTGTTGTAACAATCGAGCCGATTTTTATGTAAATGCCACTACGTAGTGTAGTCAAAATATTTTCAGCAGCCATCCGTAATGGAAGACAAGTTGCCTTTCATGATATATGTATATAGACATACTGTTGAATTTTTATTTCGAAACTTAGAGTTTGAATTATGTACTTTACTTCGTAAACTCGGAACGTTAACGTTAATTACGCGATTCCCTTAAAGCCTTAGAGCGGTCGTCTATCAAGACCACGGCCCTAAAGACCCTTTTCAAGATTATTGTTGATTGGATTAATAGTTCTTGCGCTGCTTCAGCGGAGACGTTTTTGCTTCGCCGTTCCCCAACGTTATGATTTATCAAAGTTCACTCTATCGATCCTTTATAACGTCTCTGGCTGTGACTTCGTTTCTTATCCGTTCCATTATCTTTGTTATTGCGAGAGGAAATTTAGGAAACGATCCAAATGATGCCTTTTAAATGAATTTTAATCAGTCTCACTTCCGAGTCGACATAAAAGAACAATGCTACATCTCTTTGAAATTCGGCGTGTTGACCATGAATAAGGCATTACCGGAAAGGAAAAGGGCAACGTCCACGGTAGGTAGACACTTACATAGAGATACAGACGGGTGCTTCTAAACGTCTCTGATGGACAAAAGGTCGACTTATTGAATGAACACAATGTTTGAAATCTGAAATTCCTAAAGAAGAATAAATCCAAATATATTTGTTAAACTTTCTTTACGAACAAAATTATCAAAGTCGTTTCTTTATAAAACTCGCTAGCTGTACGCACGACTACGGGAAATTTATTAAAAAAAAACATCTAATTCTTGGAACCGATTTTGATAAAATGAGTCTATATATATTATTATGTATTACCTGACCTACGCTCAACCTGTGAAAAGTATGAAAATACATTTAGTGCTTTTAAAGATTAGTACGTACAAACCTGAAGAACATACAGGCAAAATATTATAAAATCTTTTTATTGAATTGTATATTTCCTACATTCGATTTTTATTTTTCAAATATTTTCAACGCCCAGAAACGTTGATTTATAATTTTATTATATATATAGATTAAATTGTGCTAAATTCACTAAATGTAATAATTGGAAAATTAAAAATTTTTTGGTGATTTAAAATGAATTAAATTTTAACTGAGCTGTGTTAAAATTTAACCTTTTTAATTAGCTATTTCTTGAAATCCCTATTCTATTTGACTACGAAATACAGCACCCTATGTTTTCTTGTACTTTTATTTTATTTAAAATTATTGTAACCTAATGGCTATTCATTGTACGATAGATAAGTACCTAATTGATATACTGCCTTGTTTTATCCCGTCCAAATTTTTATCATAAAATATTTAATATAGACTAAAATGTATATTTTTTAAAATATTCCTTTTAGTAAGTGTGAATGTACGTACAATGTGCTTTAATCGGAATAAAATACTATCGTTTCATCAACATAATTTGTTTTTAATTTATTTAATACCTATTCAGAAACCTTCTATTATTCAATTGAGAAATTACTAAAAACAAACTTTTAAGTAGAGTTTGAAACAATACAGTAAGTGTATCAACGGCGGAGTAAATGACCCCAGTTATAAACAAGATAGAAATAAACGAATGTTACACGAAGCGCCGGTACCCCAGGGAAGCGGGACAACCGTTCAAGTTACTCGGACCGGCGTTAAATTACTTCACTTAACAACGCAATGCCTAATTACAAGTTCCCGACACCTCCTCCATTGTTAACGGCGAGCGGCAAAAATAAAAAAAAAACCATCAGGCGGCGCCGCGACTCGAGACAAATTACAATAGGCCAGCTCGTCACCCGACATGCAGATTCTATGTACATACACCGCCACGTGTTGTGAGCGTGCAGCTGTAAAAGTTTTAATGAACTCGAAATATGCATTTCGTTTCGACAATCACGATAGTTGGCTTTGTCATAAGTTTTCCATTAGTGTTGATCATAACAATGTTTCCATCAATGAATATCTAGATGAAAGGTTAAATCTCGAATGTAGTGTATTTCCCTGCATTATTATTTTTTATTTTTATGTAAAAAATTACGTATAATCGATGGTGCGGAATATAGATTGCAATAGGTTGACTTAAAAAATTATCGCAAACTCAACATGGGTTGATTTAAGCTAAAAGTGTTTTTTTTTTATTGAAAGATGTTAATTTATACACATGTTACGATCATAACCTTATTGCAACATCTTTTAATTCTTGCAATCGATATGATTACTTAAAAATTAAAACGAAACCGAATAAGTGTGAGTTTAACTCGTGAAAAAAGTGTTCTAAGTTAATTTTTTTCTTATTTGGACTTAATTAGGTTGATTAAACTTTTATCATTCGACGAATGAGGATAATACAAATATCAATACAATGTGAATTTGCTGTAAAACAGAACGGAACAACACAACGGAACAAGCTTTTTGACGTGACAACGTCTTAAATTAGGTTGCGGCTGGGAGTCACTTTGAAAAAGTGTAACGCTCGGTAACGTAACGATGAGTCACCGAACGAGAGAGAGGCCCGCCGAATGCCTTGCGTCTCTCTCCCACTCAACTATGATCGGTCTGCCGCGCGCGCAGCACTAGAGAATTAGTGCATAGCTTGCAAATGTATTGCAAGTTATTGTATGTATATTTGTATATAAATACGTATGTATGTGTAAAGGTAAAAATAAAATTTTGTTAATATGAAATTCAGTGCGAGATTCTTTGTATAAATTAATGTTTTAAATATAATTCTTTGTATAAATAAATGTTTTAAATTGTTACTATTATTTCATCCTTCTTCCTACTATACGAATGAATATTCACATTAAAATGATTTTACCATTCAAAGTCGTTGTCACGTAAACTTTCGCCCATATACCGACTTTACAGGCAATAAATTTTCTTTTGTTGCTAACTTCATTTGTCGTTAACGAAAAACTATGCAACTTAATGCGATTCTGATAACTTTCTTTCAAAGTACGTTATTGTCTATGTTCAAGATTTTTTCCATTTTTTTGACGGATGTTTTAGGAGGTTACCTCGGAAAAGTCGTTATGAAAAAGTTTGCATAACTTATAATTTATACAATTTATGCTTCAAAAGACTGTCACTATGACATCCTACACTACATTATAAAAAATTAACAACTTTTAAATGTGAATTTAAAATATTACTTAAACAATAAAAGCAATTACTACAGTATATAAATAATATTTCTAGATAAATAAAGACTCGGGGAAAAGTTTTCTCGTATTTTATATACAAATTCAAAATATTTTTTTGAAGTTATACTTCTTTAGGCGCGTTATGAAAAAATGATGAGAGTGAAATTTTAAGATGCGCGCGCATCTGTGACACAAAATAAAAAGTATGAAGCTGTCTGGAAACCGCTCATTAAGTCTCGAAAAAGCTACCAACAAATATAGAACTTGAACCTCGATATTGGTCGCGCATGTTGGTACGCTCGTCACCTCTGATCACTGTTTTCATATTTATAATATTTATTTTAAATTTAAATGAAATTTTACATACGATACAAATATGATGATGACACAATATTATTATGACGTAGAGCTGATCTGTTGATGTGGAGCTGGAGGGGCATATGAACTCCAGTAATTAAACGCACGCTACATCGAGTTTGGGCTCGTTTAATTCGTCTTGACAATACTTTGATACTATATGGTAACCAGGGTCTGTTGATGGAGCTGGAAGGTGGCCATAGGAACTCCGTAATTAAACGACGCCCCATCGAGTTTGGGCTCGTTTAATTCGTCTTGACGAGTACTTTGATACTATATGGTAACCAGGGTCTGTTGATGGAGCTGGAAGGTGGCGGAACTCCGTATTAAACAACCTGTATCGAGTTTGGGCTCGTTTAATTCTTCTTGACGAGTACTTTGATACTATATGGTAACCAGGGTCTGTTGATGGAGCTGGAAGGTGGCCATAGGAACTCCGTAATTAAACGACGCAACCCATCGAGTTTGGGCTCGTTTAATTCGTACTTGACGAATGCATACTATATGGTAACCAGGGTCTGTTGATGGAGCTGGAAGGTGGCCATAGGAACTCCGTAATTAAACGACGCAACCCCATCGACTTTGGGCTCGATTAATTCTTCTTGACGAGTTCTTTGATACTATATGGTCCAGGGTCTGTTGATGGAGCTGGAAGGTGGCCATAGGAACTCCATAATTAAACGACGCAACCCCATCGAGTTTGGGCTCGTTTAATTCGTCTTGACAGTACTTTGATACTATATGGTAACCAGGGTCTGTTGATGGAGCTGGAGGTGGCCATAGGAACTCCGTAATTAAACGACGCAACCCCATCGACTTTGGGCTCGATTAATTCTTCTTGACGAGTTCTTTGATATATGGTAACCAGGGTCTGTTGATGGAGCTGGAAGGTGGCCATAGGAACTCCGTAATTAAACGACGCAACCCATCGAGTTTGCTCGTTTAATTCGTCTTGATACTTTGATACTATATGGTAACCAGGGTCTGTTGATGGAGCTGGAAGGTGGCCATAGGAACTCCGTAATTAAACGACGCAACCCATCGAGTTTGGGCTCGTTTGATTCGTCTTGACAATACTTTGGTACTATAACAGAGTCTGATGATGGAGCTGGAAGGTGGCATGGAACTCCGTAATTAAACGCAACCCCATCGAGTTTGGGCTCGTTTCTTCTTCCCGAACAAGTATAACTTCTCACGCGCGTAAATTTTTACACTTTAATTTTCCGTCATATTATTTACATTTAATTATTATATATATATATATATATATATGGCATTTTGTTCAACAACTTGTTTTTATTTTTGGAGGTAGGGACATTACCCATTGCTGTATAAATTTTAGGACTTCGATCAAAAACTACCTATACAATTTTGAAGAAATTGAAACAGGTTAAATTGAGGTTGCAAGGTTGGGACTATATGGTAGCTACTAACACTTTCCAACTAAACTCTCTCATGTTTACTGAATGGCTAAATTGTTATTATGGTCTGGCGTTATCATGGTGATAAACCACATCCTTTATGTTGATCAATAGCTATCGTTTTTTCTCTACTTCTTATTTTAGTCTCGTCAGCTGTTGTCAGTAGAGATCCGAATTGATGGTTTTCCGGCGGTAAAACTCATGATTAATAATACCTTCTAATCCCACCATAACCATAACATCGACATAACATAACTATCGTTAATCCGGGTTTCCTTATAGTCCGTGGAGTTTACTTTTTGACCGTGACCTTCTTCGTACGTTCTTGTCGTGGGTAATCCATTTTCATCACCAGTGACCAATCTTTTGAAAAATAGTTCGATTTCATTACGTTTCTGTAGAGAATCGCAAACATTTTACTGCAACTTTTACTTATAAAATACGATAAAACGTTTTTCCCCACTAATATATATAATACAAGGACGATATTGAAAATGATTTTATCTACGGTTCAGTATTCAATATTAATTGAGGTACAATCTTGAATACTTTTCATGTAATAATTAATTAAATTTTCGTATTAAAGTAGTTTTGTGTGGCAGTTTCGATTGTGAAGGTTATTTGACAGATGAAACAGTTTTCTGTTTTCTAATTTTATTCTGAAATAGACGATACTCCGCATCTACGATATCTCTTTCTTTACACCACTTAACTTTTGAACAAAATTAAACCTTTAAATGGAAAATTTGACTTTTGCATTTGCTATTGTTGTTTAGGTATCTGTTTATCTTAAATATGTAAAATTTTAGAAACGTGCACCTAAGTGACTTTATGATGACAAAAGATGCTGAAGCTGTCCTGTGCGTGTTCTGTTTTTATAAGTTGGCGCGAAAATCGTTCAGGGAAATAATGAAAAGCTTATTTTTTCATGCATGACAGAACTAAGAAGTTTTGCAGCTGTTGAGACAGAGTAATTAAATGCTTAACAACTTAATGAATATAATTAAAAACTGGAAATTTATTTGCGTTGTCAGTTACGTGTCGCATTTTATCATCTCACATTTGAGACATACCAGGTGTGGGTATGGCCATCACGGTGGCCCATGCTACTCGGGACTACTGATGACCGCTGTCATGACACGTTACCAACGTCATGATAGTGTCCTTAACTGACTACTTAACGTGTCCTCTGAGACATGGGGAGAGAGTTTTAATTTGACTCGAGTTAAAAGCTCATCAGTCAGCTCGTTCGAAATCAGAATTCCAACCCGGTACCTTCACAGAATTCAAAGGGTTAAGGGCAATGACGAGAGATCATCCGGATCCGTGGTCCGCATGGATATACCATAGGATAAACCTTGGCCGCTTTCTGTTTTAGTCTTGTAAACGACGTATCTAACCTTGATAAAATATTCATGAGATTCTACTGTTTGCAAATGATACAAACATTAAAAAGAACAACAGCCCGATGGTGAATATGTGTACATTGCTGTCTCAAAAGTAGAGTTGTTGTTATTTTTAATGAAATGAAAAAAATATGCAAAATACTAACTTTCAAATGTAAGATATAGATACAGAGCTACTGATATTTCGGTGTGAAACTAAGAATTGAATTTTTATATTACCGTTTTCCACACCATTACTCTAGACTCTAGACGAAAAGATTTAGCTTTTTCCCTATGCAGTTGAAAATTCCAAACTCATCGAACATCAAAACCGCTCGATTAGTTCATTTTGGCTGTTTCCATAGTCTGATGTCGTATGACATCATTTTCTGGGGACATACCGCGCATATTTGTAGAATTTTTGTTCTGCAGAAGCAGGCCATTCGCGCATTTTACAAGCTGATACCTCGTGAATCTTCTACAAGTAAATTTAAGGAAATTGGAAATTTGTCTCTGGCATCTCAGTTTATATTTAAGATATTTATTAGTACTTGTAACACTTGTAAATAATCCAAAAAAGAGGGATCGACATAAACTCTAAAGTCTCTAAGGATATACAGATAAATTTATAAACATTATTAAACAAATAATTAGTAAAATAGAATACATCCCAAATTAATTTCGAATATTCAGAATGCCGGTTATGTTCGTCCATATAAGCGACCAGCTCGAGTTTTTCCGGGTCGTTGCATTCTAGAATTACTTATTTTTTATTATTATTTTATATTATAAGTTTTGGGTTTTTTTTTTTTGCTGGTTCTTGTTGAGGGAAAACTATTCCTAACGCCTGGCGATAAATGTATAAAGTATTATGACGTATTTCGAGTGTCATGTAATGACCTAAGAAATAAAAATACTTTTGAATTTGAATAAAAAAAAAAAGTCAGGTTCAAAAACGACGCCCAACCACTCGTTCAACGCCTCTATTACGTGTAAACACCTTCGACAAGTAAAATTGGACTTTATATCTTTGGGAACATAGCACATTTCGTTTTTCGTTTGCTATGGATTTGGATTTTTTGCGAAATAGCGATTCTTTTTCCTCCTAAATGGTTTTAAGAACGATTATAAAAACTGTTACATATAATCATATTTTTTTCTATAAACTCTGTGCATCTTTTTATGATCTCGGTGAAAAATAGAAAAGATTATTTGGAGTAAATACTTCTAAAATGTTAAAAAATAATTATAAACGACAATTACTTCCATTAACATGATAATTAGTCCACGTGAGCAACCGCTTGTAAAATTGGTGTCCATCAAAATTATGATATAAAGGAATATCACTAAGAGTTATTCAATATCAATATGAAGGCACATTACCAATCACAATAAATATCTCAACACCTTTGTCCAAATATATTTTTCAAACAGAGCTTGACGCAACCTCGAAACACGACGCTGGCGTATTATATTACACAAAGATTGTTTATGAAAATTACTTAATTTTACAATTGTAATACTGGCTTTTATCAATTTGTATTATTACTGAATTCCTTTAAAATTATGCGTATAAGTTTACTTAATACTTTCATTTCATTATTAATGAAGTAAAGTTTGTTTCGTAAATTACCGAATTATGAATAAACTTCGAAAAGTGCAAAGCAAGTTCGCTTCGAACATGTTAAAAATATAGATCAAAATTAGCTTTATCAGTGGGTGCCTTGGTATCTATAGCAATGCGTATTCCCCTAGTACGTAGATTATCAGGTTTTTGTGATTCTGCTACAGAGGAAAACCCTCACACAAACTTTTTATTTCAAATTGAATGGTTAATTCCTAAGCCAAGAGAAGATACTCGTAACCCCAGAGAAGTCATAACTGCGTTGCCAGCTTCATGGGTAGGAATCTGATGTTGAAGTGACAATGATGAAGGGACAATAGGGAGATGTTGGGGAACAAGGATGACGAAGGAGGTGGGCTACTGTAACTCACTCACTGGGCGAAACTCAACAACGGAAGCTGCCACTTGACGTCTGTATTGTTGACAGTGTGGTATCTCACCGGTCAGCCGGCCAATTTCGTGATCAATTCGGCTGCAACACATATAAATGGCTACTGAACTTTACTTCCAAAGCTATGACAACGTCCGAAACTAACAGTTTAATGCTATTTGCTCCGAAATACGGAGGGAGTTTGATTTAAGTTAGGGACTCGTTGATCAATTCGCTCGTGGTCGAGAATAAACCCGCTACCTTTTGGAACTAAGACTCGCTCTTCACTATTAAGCTATCACCGATTCTCACTAGAGTTAGGTTAACTTAAATATGCAAAGGACGACAACAATTCCATAAAGTTATTTCTTATTGCAATCGTGATTTGAACATTTGGTATTAACGGATACCTAATGTTATAGAATCATTATTTGGCATGTGTTTATTATTGGTATGATTCCGGGTTGTTTTTCGTTATATTTAATACTTTATCTTAATAAAACACTTTCAAGAAATAAGCTCAATTTGAAACATTAATTCAGATTGTTCTTCCAATTGCCCAAATATCTTCTTATACATAGACGTATCCATGTAAAGTTAAGACTGTATCAAGAATGTAGCAAACCAGAGTTTTTATCCTATGTTACGATCATCCCAAAATACATATTTTACCTGAAACATGATTTGTTATTAAAGTGTCAAGAACACAATAGGGCTCATATGCATCGCATATTTTCTCCGACACAGGCGTTCAGTGGTGAGCGGCGGCGCGCGGCTCCCCGTCAGCTCGTCATGTCCGAATATATTCCCGGGCTGCGTGGTCCATATGAATACATCTTCAGTGGCTACCCGGCGATGTTTTATTCATGGGGCAGCGGTTTTACAATCGATACATTCGGAATCACGCGCCTCACCCCTTCAATAACGTCAAGCGCGCGCCTTATCATGTAAATGTAACGACAACGTGCCGAATACATTATTTAAAATTATCGTCTTTGTCCGTCCGGAGGACGCTGCGTTTCGTCTAAATGAATACTAGATTGTGTTTTCGAACGAGCGCGCCTCGAACGAGCTCCGTCGCCTCGACTGCGCCGGCGCATACCCATTTCTGTTCTTTTCCACTGAATAATTCCTAAAATGCATAAAACATTACGAATGATTCTGTTATGCTAATCGAACGGAGCCGATGTACGGAAATTTTTAACATAATCAAATGCGGTGTAAAACAGGTTTGAAGTTTTAAATTATTAGATACCTACTTATATTTGAGTAGGTACGTCCGAGACGAGAAAAAAAATTGAATTCTTTCAATTTAAAGTTTTCTTCAAAAATTATTTTTTGCTATTTATTACCTTGTTGTCTGTCTGTACATTTGTTACGTACCTTTTCAAATTCCTTATTTGTCTGTCTGTCTGTTTGCATACGTCTTTGAAATTGCTGAACGGATTTTAATACCGTTTTCACGCGTAAATAAAACTTAGCTTATAACAGATTTTAGATTTTGTTTTATTTATATCAGATGCCAAAAAAAAAAAAAAAAAAAAGTATCTTTAGGGGTTGTAGTTGTAGTTGGGTTGTGTAATGTATAAAAATTCTTTCCCAAATAGAAAGCTACGCTATCTCAGAATAATGTAGCAATTTTTTAAACTAACATTCGTCTTGACTTCGTGCTAGTCGGAACAGTGAGCAGTATCGGCATTGAAATCGGGATGGGGAACAGAATTAGAGCCAAGAACGGGACAAAGGTCGAAAGCGAGTGTCGGATAAAGATCAGAGTCAAGAGCGTGAGCGAAACAGAAATTAGGAAAAGATCTGTAACCAGAATTAAAAGCGGAAACGAGATTAGAATTGACAGCAAGGTCTTTCCATATCAAATATGAAACACATTCTATGTCCGCGCGGACGAAGCCGCGGGCGGAAAACTAATAATAAATAAGCCTTATAATTATTCCACTCCTGATACTAAATTCCTCTCATTATCTCGCAGTTTAGTTTTCTGAAGGTTCCACACTTCTACGGCGTGTTAACTGCACACTGTATATTAACAGTTCTTGATATGAAAAACGTTTTCACATCAGGAACTGTAATATAAAGTATTGAACTGAGCAAATAATAGGATTAAAGGACAGAATTGAAGACTCAGACGACGAAAGCCGTTGAAAATTAAAGAAGTTATTACAAAGTGTCAGAGATCTTATTGGAAAAGAGGGTACCGTTTAAAAGAAAAATAAGAAAAAGTAAATTACTTTAACGTCGTTCTCCCTATCGAGCTCTGAAACTACTACTAGTCCAACAATTCCAGAAATCATTAAATATATTGGACAGTAGGCACGTCTGTATAAAGCCGTAAAAAACCTTTATACTTTGAACCAGTGTAAACTATTTATATATGCCGTGTTATGTCACTGAACTGCGTCGTGAACCTAATAAAGACCTAATAATACAATCTCTTCGAGGTGGCGTAACTTTAAACACGCGAACGTGTCCCTTCGTGGACTTGTAAGTCTATCCAGTCGAATAAATAGTTCAACTAGCGCAACGTATCTACGTTGCGTCGTCACAGAACCGAAGACGAGCCATTACGGCTTCAGTCGCATACGCCGGCTCCTGAAACCGGTGTCGTCGGCGCGAACGCACGCGCCTCCGCCGCCGCGGGTAGTATCGCTGTCTATTATTTACGTTACATGAAACAAAGAACGAAGTATTCGCGAACGGAGCGGTTAGAATTTCAATCACGTACTGCCTTCAGTGGGAAATTCAATCCGACTCGGGCTGAATTTCGGCTGAACGGGAAAACTCGGTTACAAGACGTAGTGAATGCCGTGAGGTCAACAGTTCGATGACGAAATAATTTCGGCGACAAATAAGAGACAAAATATGTGTAGAGCGAATAAAGCGTGGCGTGTCATTGAAGCTATTGTAAAAAGCTATGAATTTGTCGCTATTGTCTCATTCGCAGATGGCATCGATGGCGGTTAAAACAGTGGATGTGTAATTTTCGCAAAAGCGTGTGACGTTGATTTTCAAGGTCCCATATCTGAGAAATAAATGACGATTCACACGATGAGATTTCGGTGTCTGCCCTTTATTTAACAGAGCCGTTTTTCTCAGGGACCATCATTACAATCGATTTTAAATGTAACACAATTGCACAAACAATTTGCCCACACCAATTGGTTGAGAAAAATTTCAATTTATTATGACTTTAAATATGGAGGCGTTTTTCAAACTCGTTTTTTTGGTGTCATTTGAAATATTAGGATTTGTAAGTTCAAAATACCTTTTATTTTATTTTTAATGGTATCGGACTTGCAAATATATAAAATAGCCTTATTTCTCCATATCTCCCAAATTTGTAATATAAACATATTAACACAATTCGCAACCATAAAGTTTGTTTTATTTAAAAGATTTATTTAAATATCAGACCAAAGTTTTTGGACAAAATAAAACTGCTATTTACTTTTATATTTTAATAACTCCTCAATTTTTATTAAGAACTGATTCTAAAGACTATGTGATTCAATTTATTTTTAAATTTTTTGTTGTACAGATGTTACAGTGGACAACTATAATTCTTAACCTATTTAGTATTAATGATGGTATAGTTCAATTAAAGTAAATCTCTTGATTTTTTGTCTCATCAAATTTCACCTTACGCGTAGATACATATTTAAAGAAAGAATTCGTGCGACGCTGTTTTTACTAAATTAAATTTATCATAACTAGTATTAATACTTTAGTCACTTATACATTACGACACTTTAACGTACTACTAGGTGTCTCATATTTATTTTATATTTGAAAGGTATTTTCTAAAGCGCCGTATCGTTGTTTGGATCTCGTGATTATAAATTTTAGTTCCATTACTTATTTGAAAGTCAAATTTTTAAATAAATGCGACAGGCAAATGGACGACGGTGACAGGAATAGACCATTGTCTTTAAAAATAATCACAAGAAACTCACCAGAGAATTTGAAAAAGTAACTGAATAAAATCACTAACAGTTCAATTTCAAATATAATAATTAGATATACGCAAGCTAAGTTTTAATTTCAAGAATTACGTATGTTTTTTATGCTTAATAGGTACTGTATTATTTATTATATTCATATAAATTTCATATTATAATCATAAATTACATACTAATACAAGTACGTTTTCAAAAATTTTATTTCGTCTTTTACATAATCTAAAATTTTTAAAGTACTAGTAAGTCTTACTTAATGGAATACACAAAACATTTACAATATCAGTAGGTATTATTACAACTTTATCTCTAAACTTTTGACATTTTTTTAAACAGAATGAAACAAAGGTGTTAGTACTTTTTTAAAATAATATATCCTTAACGTATTTCAGTTTCAGTTTTAACCAATTTTGCTTTTTTATTAAACATTTTTTTATAAATATGTCTTGTATACTTTTTTTTAATTAAATATGCGCTAGCAGATATTAACGGCAACTTTTGGATAGATATAGAACAAAATCTGCCCTAACTCATTCCAAATTGCTTTTTCGATTCTTATGTCAATCCCGATCGCTGTTCCGTCATACACAGGTAGAGGCATTTAATTTAAATCATCAATATGCATTAAATTAAATGCATGTTGATGAACGAAAATAAATGAAATAAATATTATGACACTTAAAATCAGGGAAAAGTTAATTTTTTAAATAGATTTCTCTCGATTCACGTTCATCTAGATCAGCTATAAAAGTCTAAAACTACCTTAACTAACTTATTTGACAGATGTCAATATGAAATATAGTATGAAGGAACGAACCGAATTAGATAATTCGGTTCGTTCCTTCATACTATATTTCAACAGCTTTTAAATACTCATCATTGTCCCCGAGTCATGTTTTATTACGTACATAAACAAACATCACAGCACAGAAACAGAATACATGTGATTGGACAAAAGGGCTTTTACATTGCCCTGGCTTTCAATACATAAAACCCCGTTTTGACCTTAGATAAAGGACGCGAACCGCATATAAATGCATACTTTAGTAAATTGAATCGATGTCGATGGATAAAGGATAAGCTAGGGAAATGGAGAGATAAAATAATAAGGATATGTGTTTTTAGGAAATTATTGCAGTGAAAAATTGTAATAATAGAAAGGTCATCGCGCGGGTATGTTTAACTGTTAAATTAAATATATGTTTTTAGGTAATCTGCGCACATATTAAATTTAATAGCATATTATTAGGTACAAATTAATCGCTACCTTATTTATTTTTTCAATTAAAACAATGCATAATAATTGCCGTAATATATGAGCTACTTTGCTGATATAATAACAATTTTACGCTTCTCCCAAACTTATAAAGTAAAAATATTCATTTACATGAACATATTATATGCAAAGTGAGGTGACTGTGTTGTAATAAGTACAGTAAAAAATGCGTCCCCTTATGAGTAAGTAAAAAATTGAGATGAAATGAACGTCGAAAAAAGAATGAAACACTAAACCCAATCACGTGTGCGCTGTAACAAAAGTATTAAATATATGTAAATTAATAAATGTCCAACGATATATAAACAATAACAGATTGTCAAAATGTATGTGCTTAGTTAAATAATAAATTATCATACATTTCGGTTTTTAAAAGGAAACAATTTTTTATTGTTATCAAAAACATTGTAAAGAAAGTCACACTTACACCTAAGGGCAGATAAATATTTACAGCAATTTAATGTGAAAATGCGATGGGCTGGTAATCTGTAGACTTGGGCTCGAATAACTATGATACGTGAATAAGCATTGAATTCACTGTCGCTAGCCACATCTTGTTTGAAATAATTTCGTAAACTTATAAGTAAAACATCGAATTGTAAGTTTGATCACGAAGTGTTACGCATTAACCGATTTCGGCTCGGAAATCATTTATGGACAGAAACGGGAAATATCCGTTGGCCGGGGAAAATTAAAAATGAAAACGTTTATTTGGAAAGAATTCTGTATCAATTTGTTGCCCCGGCGAAATAGCGAGAGTATCCGATAGATTATTCAAGGCGAGTCGCGGCGGCGCGCGCGCCGGCCCCGTCCCAAATTGTATTTTCTGCATCTTCGGGAGGCTCATCCTACGGAATTCCCTTTGTAATCCGATAAATAAAGCCATTAGTTATTTCATGAGTCGGATTATTGTTTTAGTGGGCATCCGTTGCAGCATGAGAAAAAAAATACAACACACCAACACCACAAATCATTTGACCATTTTAGCCGTTTGCCTCTGAATATTTGTTTGGAATAGCTATGTATATAATATCTATCCAGTAATATCGTTCATTAGTTAAATATATATTTATTGTATCATATTACAAAACATCTATAAATCTCACATCATGTCTACATTACATTTCTGTTCTACAATGTATGAATAGTCCGGTTCTTCTAAATCGACTTTATTTAATAAAGTTAGAAGCATTAGCATTCATCCACAGATAGGGACAAAATGAAATAGTATACGCATCACTAAACGGGCCGCCCGACAACTGGAATGTCGGGACTAGTCCTTTTTCTCGGAGCCGCAATACATTCAAGATCCTAAAACGTCAGGTTAACGTAACTGTAGATTATTTATTCAGCATAAGGACAGTTCAGAAGGACTGTAGCCCAAATTGTGGGGCAAAGAGAATAAAATACGCCAATGGAGTCGTCGTACCAAAAACTATTTTGGGTACAATACATCATATTTTATGTATATCGGGACGAAAGCAAAATTCAATACATAATATTGTTTCCTGAAAAAACAATTTTACTTAATGTTTACACGTTACAAATACATCATGATGCACTATATGTTAAAACTTTCTATATCGTCGATTAGAACTACGGTGTGTTCCCTTTATCATTTTTTAAAACACTTCATCTAGACATCGATTTTCTATAATATCACACATTATGATTATAATATTGATAGGTACTTTGGGTAAGCATTCACTACATATAAATAAATAATTATTACAAAAAAAAATCATTTCATATCATCGATTTAAATGGAAAACTCTGTGGAATCCATAGACCTCTGTCTGCGACGTTTGGTAGAGTCGGCGCCATCGGTCTATGTGCCGATAATATTTACAGAAACGAATTCTATGTATGATTAGCTTCGCTGTTTACATTGTCAAACGACGAAGTAAATTTGCTACGTTATGAAGGATATTCTATGACAAACAATCAAATGCCTGTGTAAACTATATGATTGCTTGTTTTATCTGGTGGAGATTGAAGACGGAATTTATTTACTCGATGTAGGTCGAGCTATAGTATGTCACATTTTGCAGGACTTACGGAATAAAAGACTATTGATTTCGCCCAGTTATTTATATTAAGAGTATTTCAATATGCCACATTCGTATTGCCATATGATTTTCATTTTGTAATAATCAAATAAATAATATAGCGCCATTTAGCATATGATCAGCATTCAAACAAGGCGCTTTGCTTCCACTGTGTTCTAGATTAAACTAGATTCGCTTTTTAGATTTTTTCATTTCTTTTTACCAAATATCTGATACTTAATTTATTCCCAAGATTCATTCCACCACAAAATCGATGTGTAAAAGCTTTATATGACCCTAGGCTATGGTCAGTTAGAAGCCTCACAATCGAGCAATTATGTGCGTCCGTCTACATAATAGGTTCAGAAATAAAAGACTAATAAAAAGTTAATGAGCTTTTCTACCTTATTTTATGGTATAAGTAGATAGGGTTTATTTTTTGATAACATTCAAAATGTAAACTACTGAACACCGAACTAATAAACCGATCATAAAATTTCTTCACTACAAGAAGTTCGCCTAGTAAAATAGACTATCAACATTTTCCTTGGCGTCATCAGCATATTTGTGCTATTACAGATTCAAAAATTCTTTTCTTATGAAAAGATACACTATTTTTCAGTAATAGATGTATCCTTAATTTTATCATTTATCCCAACTTCGTACAAATAGAAATCCTGACCAGTAAAAAAATCAAAATCACAAGAAGAGGCACAGGGAGCAGAATAGAGCGTAGAGGCCGGTAGGAATTGAAAGCGAGAACGGGACTAAAGTTAAAATCGATTGTAAGGCCTAAATTAGAATCAAGAGCACGACCGGAATGAGGAACGGTACCGAAACCAGAATTGAGATTAAGACTGGAGTCGAGAGCTGATTTAGAACCGGAATCCACTTAGATCGAGATCAAGACCATCTGACTAGGAAACGGAATAGCAATCAGGATCATGACCGTTGATGGTCAGCCGATGTACAACATGAAGGAATTTATTGTATGCCTACGCGGGCGGAGCCACGGCCGAAAGCCAGTGCTTAATATAAATGTTATTTTTTCACAATAACATAGAGACAAGAATAATGATAACGGTATTCAATTGAAAAAGTGATATGATTAACAAATGATACAGGATCAAGTTATTATTTATATTAACTCTTAATCTGGTATTGTATACCATTAAAAATAAACAATATATTATTAAATATTTTAGTATTTTTTTAAGTATATATAATATTTGTGGTTATACCCAACTTTAGCAGAATCTGTCATCATTCGTTAAAAATAAATTTTGAAATGTTAACTTTCTGTATAACATAAAATACAATCTTTGTATTTATAAATACATTTTTCTTTTATATTATAACAGCTCCTTTCACGTAATGCTCTACTTTCCTTTAGAAATAGTACTGCTCGCTGTCCAATAATAATATTTTTCTTTCCATATTGAAAGTATCGCATTTATTATAAAAATTTCATGTTTATTTATAAACGTAACCACTGTTTTATCACTGGATTTTGTTTTTATATCAAATATAGACTATTTCAAAACAGGGTTTTGTTTTCTTTGTAAAAAGATCTTTGACGCCACTTACCTACAAGAATATACTTACTTTTTTGCGTATTCAGGCGTTGGCGTATTAAAGATGGCGTTCGTAAAATATTTTTCTATCTCATCAAAATTTTTATATGACGAGTACACTTACATTATGAATACACTTTTACATTAAAAACACATAATATTATACAATATACTGTACTTGTATAACGACTAGCTGACCCGTGCCCACTTCGTTGGGCGGTGAACATTTTTACTTTGATGAAATTATGAGTGTGGTCAGATTAGTACTGAGTACTATGATTTATTTCCTGAATGCCAAAAGGAAGGTTATATTTTTACTGCATATGCATGCATGTATTTGCATGCCAATTTGGCTATATGGCCGGGTTTCAAATGAGAGAATGATATGATTATGATTAAATAAATTACATTCATTTTAATTGTTCAGGATTTCTCTATGTACTATATTAAATTTAATGTTATTATTTGGTGTCAAAATATATTGTCTTTCACGAGTTCCGACCCAGATAAGCCACGATATAACTGCTCATGGGAAAAATATTGCTTTCTCAGATCAATGCCCACCAGAGACCCTGGGACTTATTAATAGTAAGAGCAAAAGAGATCTTGACGGAATACTGTAGCCTTTTTAAACGGTACGGGTAAATCCGTCGGAATCATGGATATCCGCGAAGTATAAGCCAGTTGTCCCCTGCTGACCCTGTGAGAATGGTCGCCAAGATTATATTCTCCCGCAACTCTTTTATGAACAGCCTTGTGCCATTAAACATGTTGGGGGGCTCGAGTTTCTTAATAGCATGATAGGAATGCTAACTTTTAACATAAGGTCGCGAGGAGCTAAGCCAGAAGGGCTTAAAGAATTTAAAACTTGAGGATAGTGCACTGTATCCTCAATATTACACACCGTGTCAATGGACTTGTAGTGTTTGACTTGACCGGGAATTTTCTCTAAAATCAGTTTATTTATCTCATTCACTGTGTCGTTTCTGGGTGGCACTATTGCCCTAGAACCAAGCCAATGATAATCTCTTTCGAATAAATTTTCGAGAGCGGGACATATTGCGTCTATCAGATGTTCTAACCTATGTAATATGTGACCTAATCTATCATCAAAATTAATGTCATCGCTAGTACTATTGGTGTTAGCACAGCTACTTTTTCCTTCTCCAAAATTCAGTAGTTGATGCGGAAAGTCGTTATCGTAGTTGTCGCTCAAATCGGCTTTCATGTTTGTTCGCAAATTGAGAATTTCAACGTAACTCTATAAGTAAGATGATTTTAAGCATGCCCTGATGACATCGGCGCGTGTTCTTTTTGTTATTACAAGTAGTTTTTGACAAAAATCGCCCGCAAAATCAAAAGTAGCCATAGCAGCATCTCAGTTTCTGAGGTCTTTGATCGTTCGATTTACTGCTTCAATATGAGCTCTATGACTCATGGTGTATTCGTACCATATAATTAAAGATGTCTCTTGTAAAAGTTTCCCGAGCGATCCATTTTTACGTATGGAACATACTGACTGTTGCTCCAATGATACTGTCAATGGCACCTTAAAGGTGGAGTGGGCTGTTTTCTCATCATTTAGTAGAGTTGCTGCAATCTCTGAAGAGACAACAGCTAGCCCATTTTTCCCGCATTGTCTTACTTTTTGCAATACCACATTTGTGAGGAACGTTTTCCCAGTGCCTCCTGGGGCGTCCAGAAAAAATATTTTACCGTTATTTAGCACATTGTCAATAATTGTATCAAAAGCTTATCGTTGTTCTCTAACTAATTTCGGTAAATTTTCATTAATAAAAACTGACAACTCTCCTCTCGCACGCAAGCAGCTTCTTTGGTAAACTCCGTTCACAGTTTTTAAGTGCCGGAATGAGATGTGACCAAATACGTGATGAAGCAAAACTTTAATGTAGAAACATCGTGACTGGGAAGGATGGGCACTGTATACTCTTCCCAAAGCAGTATCTGTTTTTATTCCGGAATGCCCAACGATATCTACGCGTTTTCTTCGGGAAAATTTGTTATTATCCCAAGTATAGTGGTGGGGAATTTAGTGACAAAGTAATGTTTTTGGAAAAGTTGTCGCGATTGTCAAATCAAAGTACGCGGTGAGAGTTGTTTTTTATGGATTTTTGTCAATTCTTTGCACATTGCCCGATTAAAAGTATATTCTTTGGCCGTTATCCGAATGTACGGCTAACTGCACTACAGTACTTCGTAGACGTAATAGGCCACGCCCCTTCCCCAACAGCGATCGACGCGACGCCACCGCGCGCCATCGCGTTGGCCAAAACATTAATAAAATTGTTTCGCGTATTTGATATTTCAAATTATCTCTTAAACTATTCAACCAAAAAAGATACTGTATAAAATTAATTTTGTCTAAATATATAATTTCCTTGGCGGTAAAGCAATTTATTTCTAAAACGATTGACATGTTGTGTTTGAAAAAAACCGTCTAATAGAAATATCATTCAATCGATTAGGACACGTACGCTGTTCCATACCTATGTCATATTATCTCTTTAACCATTCGTCCAAATTATATGCAGTAAAAGGGAAAAGTCTTTTGTTTTAAACACTTGAGACGATAAATTTACTTATTTTGATGAGAATTCATAATTGTCAATAATGTAACCAATAAACATTACGTAATGATAATTTTTTTTTTTATAAAAAAAAAAACTATTTTTTGTGACTTAAATATAAAAGTTAGACATATGCTGTCGTTGACTTTTTTGTAGGCATTATCAATCTCTAAAACTTTTCTCTAGAACTCAATCATATATCTCTCAACGTTAAGGCAGCGCTCGTAAGAAATGTTTTCGTTCGACCATTGTTTCTCCAACTTACTTTATAAATCCGATTACCAGGAAAAAGGTTTTTTCATTTTTCGTATTAATAGTAGCCTATGACACTCACAAATAATGTGTCTTTCCATTGGTAAAAAAAATTTCAAAATCCATTCTGTAGATCTAGAGATTACCCCCTACAACCTCACAGACTTTACCTTTTCGTAATATTAGTATAGATATACGTAGTCTCACTTTCGAAATGAATAGCGTGAAAATCAAAAATTATTCTCCTGCTCAATTCACTAAAAAGAATTTGCGAGTCCTAAACTCACGCTTTGAACACTGACATCTTCTAAAAATTGTATATAAATCGCGTCATAATCCCGAAAAAAAAAATGTAATATATAATAATTGTGAGTAAAGGGCGAGGGAGGAGGGGCCGGATTGAGTTTGTTTGCGAGTGATTAGGGGCCACTCGAGTAGGAAATGCGTTGATAACGGGCTCGCGTTACGCTGGCGGAACGATACGGTCCGCTCCCGGCCGCGTGATAATGCTGCCGTTTTGGTGACGGTGCGTCTTATCGTCCGTAATTAAAATGTACACTTGTGTTGGGCGCGCGGGCGTGTGACGCCCCGTGTTGTGTATTCGCTCTTTAGGGTTCCGAGCCAAAATGGCAAAAACGGAACCCCTGTAGTTCCGTCATGTCACCGGCATTTTACTCAAAAACTACAAGATGTATGTTGATGAAACTCGAAATATATAGGTGTCTCGTACAAGCCGCTACTTGATTTCTTAGTTATATAACAAAAATAAAAAAAAACTATTTTTTAGCAATTTTTTTGACATGCCAAGTTGACATACCAATTCGTTTTTCTAGTTATAGGCAACTAAAGTGTTTATACCCATTATGTGCGGGAAACATGGAAAAAAGTGTAACAACGTAGTTTTTTCATCTGTATTGCATCTTTTTGTAGTTAACGGCTTCGAAACCCTATAGTGAGCATGATGGACCATGTTCTTAGCCGGTTTTTTTTAATTATATACATATTTCAAATAGATATTAATATCGACATTGGCATAGCAAACAGACGTGTGTTTGTAGCAAATTGAATTTCGATTAAGGATCAATATTTATGATCTTATTAGACGAGCGACGGCTGTTATTTCAATACTTCATAAAACCAGTTACCTGTTTTGACGAACACCAAAACATTTGTTGTAATAGGCATTTATCTATAAGACAGCAAAGAGATACGTACTAAAAAAAGCCGGACATGTACGAATCAGAAATAAAATCAGGAACTGGACATAATCGAAATCGAAAGTGGGATATGTTTCATAATACAATGAGAAATCAGGCTGGAAATCTAAAGAGACCTGGTTCAGAATCAAGAACGGAATAGGATTAAAACTGCGAACGAGACTGAAATCGGATGCGTCAATGGATTCGAAATTCAAACTATAACCAGAACCAAGATCCGGATCATGATCGATTTTTTCCGACGCTTCGACCTCGTTTTACTTTAGTAGGCAACTCCTCAAAAGGAAACACCCACTGAGCAGATTGTTCAGCTTAACCCAGCTTTCACCACCTATAGCTATAGTCTAAGAGCTACCAACGTTTTCGAGCAAGAATTTCAGGTCAGCTGATTTATTGATATGTCGTCTCTCTTGCTCTTTGGGTTAGGGTCTGGGCTGTCTAGCCGGCGGTGGCGGTTGCGTTTACCTGTGCGCATCCTATCTGTACAGCTAAAGATGCTAACTTTTAAAATCATTTTAAGAAGGTTCATTTTTAATATTTTAACTTTAGATAAGCTTAACAAACATCCATCTCTTATTGCCAGACATTTTTGTCATTGCTAACAATGAGCCAGACACCAATTTTGATTTATTTTTTTTGAATTAAAAATTCAAAGTATTTCAGTTTGTCTGTAATTTTAATATTATGTTGTTCAAGTATGAAAAGACCTAAAATTAATTTGCCAGACACTAATTCAGTTGTTAAACCGTGTATCAGCCAAATATTAAAAATGATTATAAATCAAATTATTTAAATATTTTTTAATCACCTTGTCTAATTAGGGTTTTTTCTATCTCGTTCTCAGCAATTTATTCTGCAATTGTTTCTCTTTATCCAATAGTATCATACTATACGAATTTTCAGGACTTTGTCGTTCTAATACACGGTTTAACAACTGAATTAGTGTCTGGCAAATTAATTTCAGGTCTTTTCATACTTGAACAACATAATATTAAAATTACAGACAAACTAAAATACTTTGAATTTTTAATTCAAAAAAAATAAATCAAAATTGGCGTCTGGCTCATTGTTAGCAATGACAAAAATGTCTGGCAATAAGAGATGGATGTTTGTTGCTTATCTAAAGTTAAAATATTAAAATGAACCTTCTTAAAATGATTTTAAAGTTAGTATCATTACCTGTACAGATAGGATGCGCACAGGTAAACGCAACCGCCACCGCCGGCCAGACAGCCCAGACCCTAACCCAAAGAGCAAGAGAGACGACATATCAATAAATCAGCTGACCTGAAATTCTTGTTTTCCCGACGTTGCTAGCTCTTATACTACTATATCGTATACAGTATTTGAGTCACAAAAGGCCAACCGAAGTTGATTATGACCTTTTTGTTGGCTTGAATGGCAACGAAAGTTATAGAAAATCATTCAACGAAAATTTTCTCGCATTAAATTCATACTGACTTTAAAAAACCATTTTCTTGTTACCGCCAATTTGTAAAAACAAATAAGGATGACAGATGAATGCAATATAGATAACAAGTATGACAAAGAGTTCTATTTTTAAAATTTAAAAAGTGTTTTTATTTTACTGTTTGTAAGTGGCCCGTTCTAAAAAATTTAAGTGTCACCTATGTAGATTTATTTAAAACATGAACAAATACATTGTATGTCCAAGCAGGTAAAGTCGTAAACAATAGCCTAGTATTTCGATGTAATAATTAAATTTGTAACCTCTTTTGTTTATAACTAGTAAAGAAAATTACCCATAATAAAAGCGATAAATCGGACTGGAATCAGATCTGTTCACGGCAGTGGTCAATTAAAATTATTTTAAAAACCTTCCAAAATTTCATAAATTATACAATTAACATATATTTTACATTAAATTAAAATTCATTTAATTTCCATTATAGTTATACTCATACTAAAACACTATAAAGTTGACTTTTAAAAGACTGAATTGAAGATAACATAAAAAACATAGTAATATATGGGCTTTTTCGTGCTACTTAGGCGCAATATAAAATATACCTAGGAGTAAAATACTTCTCGAGTTTGTGTTATACAGAGCTTCCGTACAAGACTGACTGTCTTGCTGAGAGTGTTTCACCGTTTCTACATGATACGCGCCGTGCGCGCCCGCGCACACAATCCCGCGTACTCAAAGAATAAAGTTTCTCTCAGCGGACCGGAAAAGTTCCTCCAGCAATAAATCTTGCAAAACAAAAGCTCTGTGTGTGTAACATGTCAGGCGATTGCACTCAGCGACACGGGTCGCCCCGTCCAGCCCTTGCCGCGTTCGCCGTATCCACTATTACAGCAACAATTCCTTTGTAGTGTAGTGTGCAGAAAATATCTTATTTCTGACATTCAACGTCGCATCATTCTTATAAAGTGTGCATTATGTATGCCACTACCTTAAATATAAATTCACCAACATACAGTAACTAATTTCTCTGCTCAAAAATTATTTTACTCTACCCATGCCGATTCACAACAAAATAAAGCCGAGCGTTAACGACTTTTATATTCTAATGTATTTTATTAAATATGTAGTTATGCATGACCACTCCACTACAGATGGCGCGGTAGGCAATAATTCCGCGAGAAACGGCACTGTTCATAACCGTCATACAATGTAACGACATCCCACATCGCGTTATCGGATCGTATTTTTAAAGGAGATACTTATAGATATATAGAATCCACGTCTGTCTAGATCTGTCCTTTTGTGGGTTACATGAGCACTAAACTCCAACATCCGTACAAACGAAGCCGATGAAAACCTTTAATTATCTAGATAATATATTTATAATTTATAGTGTAATGTACATTCGGTTAATATTATTACATAACCGACATTACGATAAATATGGGTTATGTTTATCACAAAAAAAAATGTAACGGCGCAGCCGCAAACAATCATTTATTATGTGTGACTTGAGGGTGAGCGCAACCGGCACGCTGTAATCGCCTGTGTTTGTAAACAAATCGAGGCTTGCCGTCGCGTCGCTCGTGTTTACACACACGCCGTTTAACACTATTTTACATTGTACAAAACGCTATCTGGCAGTGTAAATGTGCGCTTTGAAATTACACGAATGAAGAATTAATGGTAAAAAGTTAATTGAAGCTATTTCTATTATCTTGACGTTTTTAATGCTAAATTTCAAAAGTATAAAAAAAATTATATTTCGTATACTTTCCGCTTACGTACAGATTAATTTATCAAAAAAGATTTCATAACTTCAATGTTCTTAAATATAATACATAAGAATTGTGTTGACATTCTCGATCGATCCTGTCCTATCTCACTAATATTATATAAATAATCTTCATGTAAAAATACATTAGTATTAAAATTTCATTGTAAGCAGTAGATCGTCTAATCTGTGATAAAAGTACTCATAAATCTATCATTTCCAATATCGTAAATTCGTCAATCCATATTTATCTGATTTACCCGGTGTGTCTCAATAAAACTGCATTGTGTTTATTAATCCATAGAAGTGCAGTAATGCGCTCTTTATCATAAATCAACGTAATATCATTATAATAAATCAAAGCACATAATTTAAAATTGAAATATATTAATATATGGGATAGGATTAGGTTTCTTTTTTCTCTAACATTTTCTTTGTCGTTGTGGAGTAATTTATGAAGTTAATGGTTTTTGCCCAGAACTTCATGCTCGGGCATACAAAGTAAATCTTTATAACCTTTACATCAACCTTATCTCGAATTCGCACTCGATTTCAGCCCCAACCTCTGATTTCGCTTTTGATTGTGATTCTGATGTCAATCTTTGTTCCAATTCTAGTTCCGTTTCATTCCTGATCGATAACATCAAAAGGTCTTGAAAATTGTTACATCGTGAACATCTCATGAATTTTACTGACGAGCGGATAATTAGTTTAACCGCGATAGTATTATACACAGACAAACCTATTTTCACGTGTTTGGATTACTACTAAAATTTTTGATCTAAATTTAATAAAATTATAACTTAAACACGTATTTATTTTTCTTCAGCTAAAATGTAACTCTTAAAATATAAATGTGTAATTGGTGGTGGTTATAAAATATATGGATTTACCTATGCGTTACCTCGTTGGCGAAAAGCGGTTAATCTTAATAAGATACAGGCACATTTAATTATTTTATTAATTTTACGTGATAAAATAAAATTATTTGATAAAGATCTTGAGAATCCTTTATTAATTTCACTCTTAGAAATATATTTCGGAGTATAATGAAATTAATCTATATTATTATATCAATCTGCATTTATTATAAATATGAACGTTTGTCTGAATGTTTATAAATCAATTATGCTCAAATATTTGAACAGATTTTAATGAAATTTTTCAATGAAGTAAATAACATCCTAAAACGACATAAGTAATGTTTTATACAAAAGTCATATTCTTAAAATAATAATCGTAAACCGTTACTAAACTTAAATAACAAATTAATTGATCACTTCTAAATTCCAATTTACAGATCTAACAGACAGCATATATAACTATTATTCACATAAGTCTTTTTGATTTAGTTTTTTTGCAAAATCTTACAGAATAGATAAAAACGGCGGCTGATAGACAGCGCGGAAAGGGCATAGTGGATGTTGTAAAATGCAGTCTTTCAAGAAATTTGACCTTTATAATAGATAGACCCTTGGCGATAAAGAAAAGCGTTTCTAAAAGTAACCCGATTCGCGAAATCAGTCGGTCATACACGCTCAAATCAATCGGTCGTGTAGTTAACTCTTAAAAATGTCGTCGCTTATGGAAAATTTTTGCAAAAAAAGTCAAAAAAGAAGGAATTTCATTCGGAATTTAAATAAAAATATGTATTGTGTTATTCTCACTACTATATGCTGAGTTTTTAGAAATGAGGCAAATAATATTGTGCTTTATAAAATCCTGCTCCAACTCTTAGCAACTCGAGTATTTATTGTTCTTGTAATTTTTCAGGCATTATATGGAACGAGGCTATCTATTAAAGTATTGATAGCCTCGTTCATTCAAAACAAGATTTAAAAGCTCAGCTTTTCATTTATGCTACTTTCTGTGAGTATAATTTTATTATCTACACTTATGTAAAACGCGCATTAATAAGTATTTATATTTGTAAAATATTCTGTTTAAATAAGGTAAAAAAAGTAAGTAACAATTGAATGCTGCAGCCTCCACAAAAATGTAACAATTTAGAACAATTATATTTTATTATTTATAGCACCAAAAAGCACTGCGTTATCAAAAAAAAAAAGTTTAACTATTTCTTAGCATCTCTAGGATGACTCTAAACCTTAAAAGAAATATGTACTTTTTTAGATGGTAAATATGAAATTGTTAGTGTTTTCTGTCTCTATATATTTAAAAAATATTAATGATGTCAAATCCTATCCATCGATAAAGAAAGATTCTATTCATATTGAATTCGTTATCTAGATCTCATCTCTTGGGAGACTCGGTAAAGGTGCAATAGAATTTGTAGCGTCAAAGTATTCGGAATATCTGGCGCCACGTGTCTTAGGGTCTTTACATGGGGTTGTTACGATAGCCCTTTCCAAAATATGCCGCCTCGACCCTGGGCACCGGACTGTTCTGTAGTAGTTCAGTGCGAACCGAAACTTCACGTTCTGGATATAATTTCAATTATTAGAGGTGTAGTTAATGCGTGGGTATGTGGTTCCGGTAAATAGAAATGTCACATGCATTTTTATTTAGCGACACTGGATATAAAAGTTTAGAATCGCAGATCATATCATATTTTAGGATAACATTAGATTTTTAGAATTCCAAATCAGAAACACCGTGTCACAATGTCGTATTGAAGGAAAATGAACAATACTGAGGGTAATTAGTAGGCATTATATATATCCGGGAACTCGGACAGTAGGTGGCGCTCTCCATCGCCTTGCAATGAGTGGGTCCCGCGCATGCGATGGACGTTTTTACTGACGCGACGTCGTAGTTCCTTTTACGATTTCTAATTCCTTCCTACACTTTTTATTAATATATCAGTTATAACAAAAAGACGATGTTAACATCGTCTTTTTGTTATAACAGCGTTAGCTGTTACTTTAAAGTAACAGCTAACGCTATGTTAGGCGGAATAAACGATAATACAAGGTTTTATGCCCATGGAAATTGATTACGTTTGTTTTATAAGCTTTTGTATAAAAAAAATATATAACCAGTAAAGTAAGGGTCGGTTTCACCATGCATTGTCAATCCGTCAATCACATTAATCGAGCGTTAACTTTCACATGATCAACCGGCCAATTGGCACCCGATCAACGCTTGATGGATTGTTAAAAATTTAATAGTGCATGGTCAATTGGATCCTTAAGTACATTTCATGACAGATATTACAGCAAGCTGTTAAAGGTAGATCGTATTACGCTTCACCACTGCGTATACGAGCATCCTGTTTGGTTAGGCGCGCGCTGGACATGAACAAGCCCACCCCTTTCTCCTTCCCCTCTCGACTCCAACTAAAATTATCCCAAACAAATATTTACATATATATTATTTCAGCAAAAATGGTCGACACAGTTATTCGATCGCTTGTATAACGGGTTTAGGGTGGCCTATTATTACTTGTGGATCGAAAACTCAACACCTTTTATTAGTGAATATATTTTTCATGTTTTCGTTTATCCAGATCGTCGAAAGTTATTTCAAAATACAGATTTCGCCCGCGCCTTCGCTCGCACAAACGTAGATTGAATTCCTATGTCATATCAAAGCGTTTAAGAGTATTGATCTTCGGAGTACAAGGTACTTAGAGTTCAATTCTTATCGCAGACGAATCGACCGATGTGTTTTCAACTTAAACCAACTTAAACCACACTTTTCGTGCTTCGGAGAGCACGCTACGACGTCGGACGTCGATTTCGCGTCGGTGACGACCGTCGTTAGCCATCATAGCCCCCCGCACAACCTAGACAAGTCGCGGGGTGTAATGCTCAAGCTACTTAATCTGAAATAAAACCTACACTATATAATATATACTTTCACTATATAACCAAAAAGATATATCAATTGTATCGAGCAATCTCTTTTATGGCATGCACATTTCTTAATTTTATGAGAGACTGTAAGTTGATTACTATTTTAAAATCGGGCAATAAAAGGGCCACGCTTACAGGTTGTTGTTACCTGTGCTGAGGGCGAAAGATTTTTTGCGAAGGTCATGCCCGATCAATTACTTTCATATTTTATATCTACAGCCTACCTATATGGAAAATAATTCGCACCACTAAAGAAAGATGCGGTAAAATAAAATTTCCATAATAGAATTAAAGAAAAAGAAATTTTATAATACTTTAAAGCTTAACTTGTGAAATAAGTCTACTACATTGCATAAATTAATTTCTCCTATCATATTTCTGCTTCTGTCTAATCCTGTTGTCGGTTTTCAATTCCGACCTCGGCCCTTCTTTAGATTCCGATGCCAGCGTCTCTCTTAATTCCGATGCCGGCGTCTCTCTTAATTCCGATGCCGGCGCCTCTCTTAATTCGGATGCCGGCGTCTTTCTTAATTGCGATGCCGGCGTCTCTCTTAATCCCGATGCCGGCCTCTCTCTTAATTCCGATGCCGTCTCTTAATTCCGATGCCGGCGTCTCTCTTAATTCCGATGCCGGCCTCTCTCTTAATTCCGATGCTGCGTCTCTCTTAATTCCGATACCGGCGTCTCTCTTAATTCCGATGCCGGCCTCTCTCTTAATTCCGATGCCGGCCTCTCTCTTAATTCCGATACCGGCCTCTCTCTTAATTCCGATGCCGGCCTCTCTCTTAATTCCGAAGCTGGCGTCTCTCTTCATTCCGATGCCGGCCTCTCTCTTAATTCCGATGCCGGCCTCTCTCTTAATTCCGATGCCGGCCTCTCTCTTAATTCTGATGCCGGCGTCTCTTTTAATTCCTATCCTAATCCCGCTATCTATTGCGGTCCTGATTTACTTTTTGATTTTGATCCATTTCCTACACTTGATGCTCATCCTGTAAAATTATTCTGTCGAAGATACGTTCGACGAAAGCAACTGATTTGAAGGAGGCCTGCGGCATTGGTTTTGTATTTTTAACTTCAAATTTTTTAAGTTTTGCCAATTGGTCGGTCTATAAATCAGGAATCAATAAAAAAAATGTATTTTATTAAAAAAAAAACTATTTAATAGATTTCAATTAGACTTGCAACGTTAAATGCATCTTTTAAAGCAATAAAATTGATTTCATTCTAAAATCGGTTTTAAGAAACTAAAACTTATTACTTCTTCCAAAAAAATACTTTGAAAAATGTTCTTTTGATATATCTCTTGAAGAATTTAATCGATCAATTTTGTAGCCTTTAAAGCAGTTTTTAGGGGTACAGCTGATTACATTTTGGAATCAATCGGTTTAGTATTTTAGAAATGATTATAAAAAAGTTGCATTTCTTTTTCTGAAAAAAAAATTGGTTGCCTGTAAAGTCGGTATACGGGCGAAAGTTTTACTTGACAACGACTTTGAGTGGTAAAATCATTTTAATGTGAATATTCATTCGTATAGTAGGAAGAAGGATGAAATAATAGTAACAATTTAAAACATTTATTTATACAAAGAATTATATTTAAAACATTTTTATACAAAGAATCTCGCACTGAATTTCATATTAACAAAATTTTATTTTTACCTTTACACATACATACGTATTTATATACAAATATACATACAATAACTTGCAATACATTTGCGTACAATGAAACAGCGTTTACTACAACTTAACTTGTTCCTATCTGAGAGGAAGGGACGCGTGCCTTTCACTTTTTATGTCTGTCTCTCTCGCTCTTAGGCGGGCTAACCATGCCCGAGTGGAAGGGACGCGTGCCTCTCACTCGCTCTCATTGTGAGCGCATAACGTGAGCGGAGCGTAACGCAGTTTCTTGAAGTGTCACCCGGCAAACCAATTTATAAGACGTTGTCACGTCAAAAAATACCTAAGCAATTTATGTTAGTTTTAGCAAATTTCAGTACACTTAAGTCCTTTCAAATGCCTGAAACCCGATGTCAATTAGTTAAGTAGTATTGAATATGGTTTAAACAGACAGACACAACAAGCGCGCTCGCACGCATGCACGTACGCATGCATGCACGCACACACCCAAACACTCACTCTCACTCACCCATGCATATACAAATACAAAGATACATCCCTCTACAATTTGTCAGACGATCTTCCTATATAAGACCTCAAACATGGATATCTTATTAACGATTTTCAAAATTTGAACTAAAATTTATGATTTCCTTAATTCTACAAAAAACTAATTTCTTAGCGAATAATTAAAAGAATAAATTATTATACATAACATAACCAGTAGAATTTATCGATTTTATATAAGTTAAAAATTTTGTGACGACTCTGACTATCGATTCTAAAAAAGAATCTTTTAAATTGAGATTAGTGATTACTGAGAACTTTGAGATAAATCTTATGTTTATAGTACAATCGATTTTAATAGTGTCCTATTTTAACCTAACGCCAACCCTATCCGAAAATCTTCCGTCACGAAAATACAGTAGCCCTAATCGTTCCAAATGAATATTAAAATCGTTAAAACATTACGTCCACGTCCGGACACGGTTGTTTGGGCATTATTTAAATGTGTTTGGGTGCGTTCCAATAAAAATAAATTCGTTCATTTCCATAAGGGGGATTCGCCGAGCTATGGACTTGAACGCGGCCGGCCGCTATCAAAAAACTTATATGGTCGACACGAGACTATCTCGACACTTCCACACGTACCTCGTAACCACTTACTTTGCAGCTCGTTAATGTGTATATATATTAGGAGTACAAATAAGTTTCCGCCGTTTTGAGAGAGATGGCATGGCACGAGGCTTACGTTAGAATCCGCGGATGATAACCGGCTTGAAAATTAGGTTGCTCATTCAAGAACAACATAATCTTATCATATTATTAACTTCATATTAGCATCATATATTTTTTTTTATCCAAAAATGTCTAAATTTGAGCCAAATAAGCGTCATTTGCGGGAATTTTTTATTTACTTCTTTAGTTTAAAAAAATCTGCAGCTGAGACACATCGACTGCTCGTAGAAGCATATAATGAGACTGCCTTGAGTGAAACAACATATCGTGAATGGTTTCAAAAGTTTAAAAACGGTGATTTTGACGTAGAAGACAAAGAGCAGCGGTTCACATCGTATTAAGATACCAAAAGTTGGGTTGATTCGTGGTTAGCCTCAAAAGATAAGGAGTTCTTCAGGCTTGGAATTCGAACGCTGCCTGAAAGATGGAAAAAGTAGTTACTAGTGATGGACAATACTTTGATTAAAATTAAATTACCGTTCTTGCACAATAAATATTATTTTATTGACAAGCAACAGCGGAAACTTATTTGTATTCCTAATATATATATATATATATCGACACAAGTTTTTCGAAATCCATAATATTTTAGGCACCAAACAAATAGAAATCTCTAAACGCTTTTTGAACATGCCAAGAATCAGCACCTAACTTATCAGCTAGAACTAATAGCGTATTCTTTAGGACGTGCCTGTTGTATTTGGTCCATCGTACTCTGCCGACACTCACGGTTGTCCCATATGCGTCCCTATAGTAATAAAACAAAAACACTTTAGCTGTGAACAAGGGTAATGGAAAAAAGTTAATAAATAATAAAAGTTACGCATACGTCATGTTCTCGCCTTGTTTCCGATTTCGTTTCGGGGATTTTCTGGAGTTGCTCTCGTTGAATATTAGATTTTAGTATTCTCCGCCACGCGAAGAACCTACATAAATTCTTATATAGATATACTAGAAATAGTATCTAGTATATCTATATATAAAACAATAAACTGACTGACATATACAAACCCACAGCCTAAACTACTGGGTCCAGAGTCTTGAAACTTTGTAGAAAGATTCCTGTTATAACGCAGGCGAGCGATAAAGAAGAATTTTTGGAAATTAAATCC
The DNA here is from genome assembly GCA_005406025.1 of Eumeta japonica. Classification (NCBI taxonomy): domain Eukaryota; kingdom Metazoa; phylum Arthropoda; class Insecta; order Lepidoptera; family Psychidae; genus Eumeta; species Eumeta japonica. Next base: position 199,451 of record BGZK01000909.1, read on the forward strand.
TTAAAGGGGTGAAGAGAATGAAATCCTTTATGTATGGAAAATGCAAACCATTTAAGTTACGGGTGTCAAATTTAATATTCAAGTTGTATAAGGAAATAAAAGGTTTATTACATACATTGATTTTTTAAATTAAGCCTGAAAGGGGTAAAATAAGGAGTAAAATATTGTATTAAAAATCGAAATCGCTAAAGCTATTGAAGTCAGAATTTATATTTTAGCTAAACATTATTAGAAAAAGACAGTAACATTATTTTTTTCTAATTAACTCTAAAAAGAGTGAAATAGGGGTTGAAATTTTTATGTAGAAAAACGAAACCTTTGAAGTTATCGCCGCTAAAATGTATATTTTAACTGCTTATTACAAATGAAATATAACGGCATATCATTTTTGCAAAAAAATAGATCGAAGGTGAAATAAGGGATGAAATGTTTTATAGAAAATAGAAATCGCTATATCTATTTTGTCCGTTACACGTGCGAACGAGAAGATTGAAAAAAACTAGGCTTCATCTTCATATTTCTTACATTAATAATTGTAAAAATTCTTTCACTCATAAAAAGTTACACTATCCCCGAGTAAGTAATATCGCCCAAATTTTATCTCGGTACTTACTACTATCAATTCCTATGACTTGTTCCAAATTAAAACCGTGACCGGTATCAAAATCGAATTGCCCACAGGGCGAGAAATAGAAGCGAAAATCGAGGTCGGGATTGAAATTGAGAAAATGAAACTAAGGTTGTATGCGTCCAGGCAGTAGGGGGAAATCGTCTTGTTTGGCGGTACTTACCTTCGCGCCGACGTGTCCTTACAAGCGGTCCAGGGCGCGTGACCTCGGACGTGTAGTAGTCTGCGCAGGGTTCGCTTCCACTCCCACTGTCGCAATCCCGCAACAGGCCCCGTTTTATTTTTATTCTTGTCAGCGCGTTCGCGCATCGAAACGCGCTCATGGAACCCATCCTACATTGTGTGTACGTCAAATGTGACGTCGCTTCCCGCGCTGTTGGCTCGCCCGTGCTGTCAGTCTATTTTCTATGACAGAAAAAAAAAAAAACCATGAATTTAAAGAGATAAAATGGCGTAAAGAAAGATCAAAATCAAGTGTAGAATCATATTAGATTTAAGAGCGTGACCGTAATCAGAATCGAGAACGGGATAGCGATCAGGATCTTCATTTCGTAACGGAGTCGTGGGCAGAAGTTAGTAGCTTATAAGTTATCAGTGCACACCAGAAACAGCTATATCAATTAATGGATTCGTTGGTGATTTCTCTTTCTGAAATTGCGTATTTTTTTTTATAAAGAAACTGGCTATATCGAACGTACGCATTCGGCTGTTTGCACCATCATAAAATATGTCCAGTAACTTCCTATTTCCGAACCTAAACTAAAACCTATTACGATTCCGAGACCGGTAAATATTCTTGAAAACCGCTTTAAGATCCCTATTATATGAATGGCAGCTGTACCGCACCCAAAAGAAGCACATTATATTAATTAGGGTAATTCAGTGATATATTATGCACACGCGCTCGCAATTTAATATTCATATAGAAAAATCTGCGTTTGACCTACGAGCGGATGTAATGTCACGCGATTCATATCGTCGTAAAGTTTTTATGCACTGTTTCATAGTCCACACTAAGTCACAGTGAACAAAAGTTCAAATACCACTTCTTCTTCTACGGCATACTGCGTCTGCTAGTAGGATACCGTTTGCTGCATTGCGAAATACAATTGACCGTCACGGATTACAAAGCGTCGCGCCGCCCAAAAACGAAAGCATGTCACGCTCTACGTTTCCAGGAATTGCGTCGGCTAACAGCCGAACCTAAAAGTTAGATGTTCTCTCCTAGACTGAGTCAAATTTGACCCGAAATTTCATGACTGTGTTTCTGCGCAGTGCTTAGAGTAGGTACCTATGTCGAAATCTGATAGAATTTTTTATTATATTGTTTTCCGCAGTGCAATCCAGTCCCGAATGCCTGTCGATGGCTTACGAGTTCTTTCAATCTACACGAATTTCGTTAATGGCGCCTCGCAAATTTATACAAAACTTATCTTGGCGACTACCCACCTCATTAAAAGAACTAATCTACGTACGTAATCTAAATGTGAAATTCCACTAGAACTTCGGTTTGTTTGCTACGTAGTAACAGACGATTTGGTTAGTCGGTCACTCGATTCAAGTATTGTATTTGCACATTTATCATGGACAACACGTCAAGAATATGTCCCTTATAGGACCTTATTTTTAATCATTCGCCGGAATACCGTCACCTCCAAGTGCAAATACACTAACGTAACAAATGATGACTCATCGGCGGTGCATCACAAGCGGGCACGCACGAATTTTCGAGCACACATATGCATTCTCACATATTCATGTACACGACAATAATTATGACAATGTGTTCCTCGCATTGGAAACTAACTTCCTAAGGAAGAATGACAGAAAAGTTACTTTTCTTTTGTTGCTGCTTTGGAATTGCACAGTCGTCGTAAACAATGACCTCAAAACCTATTTGAATCTGCTTTTAATAGGAAGTACACACTCGAGAAGCTGTTCCATTACAACACGGTTTTCCTCGTATAAAGTGAGCAATTAATAACATAATTACATAAATGTCGCTTGTCTGTGACGTTGTCTGGTGGCGCAGTTGTTTTTTTATCACAAATGAACATATATATATATATAGAGTATCTTACTTCAATATCTTAATTTAGGTATCTGTATGTGTTAACTGTTGAATATGTTAACATGGACTTCATATTGAACATACTACGCCTTCTCTAGTTATGTGGTAGGGGCGGTTGCGGAATGGGCAATCTCTGAAGCCTGAACTTTGCTTATTAGTTCACCGGGATCATTTCACCGAGGGCGAAAATATACACTCGATATTCAATTCAAGTGATGCAATGTTACTTCGCTACACTTAAGAATGTCAATATCTCGATGTAATTGAACGCGTTGTGGTTCAAATACGTTTTATGCACAAACTTGTATGTTGCGCGTGGAAGAAGTAACGAATCTGTTACGAAATATCGATAACATACTCGTCAGATTATACTTGTTAGAGAAAAAATCATATCACCGATCAAAAAATTTGCAAGTTTTGCTAAGCCATGAAATTATTTACATTAAATCCGATGAAGCCGTCAAAATTTTTATTTCCGTTAGTGATTTCATGTTCTGATTCACTTCTTATCATGCGCACTACTTTTTTCCCCGAACATTAAAAATTTCATGACAGATTTGACATTTGCCGAGGCCTGAAGACGCTGCAATAGCTTTTAACCGGCACGTGAAATCCATCCCTTCACATGTCGTCCTTACGTTTTGACAAACGCTCTTAGTTTGTCAAAACATACATATATAGATTTTTTTTTAATTTAGACAAATTTTATAATTTAATTAATACAGATAACCATTCTTCTCAGTTCATATGAATTAAGCGATTTTATTGTGAAATTGTTAAGCTTATAAAAATATAGTTTAAAATAAGGTATTTCCATTTAAGCCAAAACCTGATTTTATAATTTATACTTTCCCTTAAAAATTTGTAACTGAATATGAATTTAATTATCAACTACGATATGATTTATACATCGGTTTATTAAATTTAAAAACAAAAACATTATAAAGCGATGAAAAGTTTAATTATAAGGAAGAATTAATGCAGAACTTGTATATTACTATTTGCCATGTACTCTATTGTAATTTAGATCTTATTTTTTTATTATTATTGAAAAAAATCATAAACTGTACGATTGTATCGTAAAATGTATAAAAAAAATGTATAAAGCGGTTGACTCCACAAATCAACACGAAAACTTCCCGTTATTTCATCCATATGTATTTTAGACGTCAAAGACTGTCTCTAAAAACCTTTCTCTCAATCAAACGATTCATTTAGAACTTGTATAAAAAAGAAAAACTTTTTTTATTTTTCTTCAGTATCTCTTGATTAAATTGACCGGTTCCGATGGGCTTAGCGCCGTATTCAACGATGTTTATTGAGGATTAAGTGGATTGGATTTTGGTGATGATCGATCTGATATTTTTAAAGCTATTTAACGAAAAGGTTAGTTAATTTAGATAATCGATTGAGCTCAAATTTTCAGGAATTCTACTCAGTGGAACATTTTTTTAATTTATCAATCAATTCGTTTAGAGGTAATTTGCAAATAGAACTTTTTAAAAATTTTTCTCCAACGTACATCTCTATCAAATCAACTGATATCGACGGATGTGTAGAAATTGACGCAATTTTTTGAGGAATACAACTTTTATTTTTACAATTAGTATCGGTTGTTTATTTTAATTTCTTTGCAAAATAAACATTTTTCAAAATTACAGTTTTTAGCATCATTCTAAATTTACTGGGAAAACAATACTAAGTTGGTTTTCAAAGATTGAAGTGAAACCTTTTCGTAAACCGCTACTTCGAACAACATCTGTTGATCCGTTCAAAACATATGGAGAATATGCATGTTCAACCATGAGAATTAATTGTAAAATCTTTAGGAACGGTTTCCTAAGACCTCAAAAAGTCGAGATAGGTCGATAACTCGATTTGCGAATATCGAGAAAAAACAAACACTTTTCGAATAACTCGAAAATTACCCGCTTTCCAAACAGGAAGTTACATTAAATAAACACAAAATATTTTAACGGGCTCAACAGGCATGTGAGTTTACGCATTTAAAAGATATTTACATTAACAGGGGTATACTACACCGGAACAATTAACCGCGTTCCTTCCGCGTGCATTCATCGATTTTCCGTAATATATTTTCAAGAAATCCGAACGTATACCACAGACGCTACTAGCAGCTCTATGCCGTATGCGGTCGAGTGTAAAGAATTGTTATTGCTGAGGTGCCTCGATCCAGATAAGCAGCATATATATTCACATGCGTACGCCGCAGCTGTGCCTCATAAAGTTGAAGGCAGTGGTTCGGATAGGAGTATTATGTCCCACTTCATTGAGCACCCCGTGTGCGTGTGAAGCCAGTTTGACTGTATCCTTCAATTAAGTAAGGTCACGAAACTGAGCTTTGCTCCATATATCGCCACCTAAGATACTCGTATTAAGTTTATAAAAATATAAATTTTTTGGCCTTTTACATGATCGAAGAATGATATTCAAATTTTGCGAATGCATGCATGTTACGGTTAGTTAATATTAATTAAAAATAAAACCTACATTTCTTTAATTTAGTCCGTTTCTCACCATATTTACCTGTTTTTGCGATTCAATTTATCGATTTTTACATAAAATTTTCTCTATTAATTAATAAATATGTTATAATATTGAAAAGATATACAAAAAAAATTATAGTCCGACGAACATGTTACTCTCTGTTTCATGTGATTGGGTAACAATTTTGGTTGTTTCTAAGCGAAAGTATCTTTATGAAAATATTTTTTGTTTTTATTGCTGAAAGATCGGCTAAAGACGAATGTGGGCGTCGGAGACATCAACATTTTTTTGTCACAATATACATTTATGATAGAAAATATTAATTGAGTGAAAATCTCTACAAGCTACATCATGACAATGGAAAAAAATTGTGAAAGAATAGGAAACTAAAGCATTAACGAATAAATATACTAGTTTATAAACATTTATACAACCCTATAAAAATACTTTATAGTATGTAGGTCATAATAAAATCGTGATTGTTAGTTTTTTTAATTACAATACTAATAAAAAAGTTGTATACGTATCGTATAGATGTTTACTGGTCGTAATTATACGAGTTTCTTCGTTAACACACTAATACATCACTCTTGGAAATATGATAATACCATTGCACAATCTCGATAATATTAAAAATAATCGATATATAAACTCTTATTAAAGGACAGCTTCACTAGTCTCTAACAGAGAAGTAACAGTCTTGCTTCGAATCATGTGTTATGATAAATATATAGATATACTTGCTGTCCCGGCAGACGTCGTCCTGCCCGGAAAAGCTTTAAGCGATATGCCGACAGCAGCGCCACCTACCGGGTCCAATTGTGTTTTGAAATCATACCCATTAAAATATACATAAAAAATTTCATCCCAATCGGTCCAGCCGTTTGACATACCGACAACGGCGCCATCTATCAGGTCTTATATAAAGATTTATAAAGAGTACAGTGCGTTTCGTAAAGAGTCCAATTTAAGTCAGCTGAAACCCTTTCAATTTCACGCGTTTCATGATACCGAGAGACCTCAGCAGACGGCGCTTCGGCGGCAGCCTCGGCGCTTTCAAACAGCACGGCAGCGCCACGGCGCGGCGGCGGACGTGAAAATGTCGAAGTGCTCTATTTCAAAAGCGGCCGCTAACCAATAAAACGGACGAGGTCTCGCGCGGTGACGTAAGGCGCCCTAGCTGCGAGCGGCCGTCGGGGTGATGGGCTACATGCGCGCGTATAAATAAATGGTCGCTTCTGTATTACATGATAATAATAAAAAAAAAAAACGGAGATCGATTTTATATCCTCGCCGACGTTTATAAACGCAGGCACCTGTTCGTAATGCGGGAAGTTAAATCTATCAACTCGAAATTAGCTCGCGTATGCGCGCATTAATCGGTCGCGTCCGCTGTCATATATCAGTTTTAATGTTTCTCGACTTCCCGCCGGGAACTTTAAAATTTTCAAAAAAATGGATATATACTCTTTTCAGTCTGATTTTAGAGAATCCTGTCTTCAGCGAATGTCGGCGATGATATCTTTTAAGCGGATAGACCTACTTAAATCGGATCCGGAAGGGCTTGATTGAAATTAGATTTCTTGAAAATTTGATATCAACCGTTCTGGCAGTTTTTGGCTGATCTCGAGGAATGTATTTTTCTGAATGACTTGTAAACTATTTAGCCCATCGGGTACGAAATCAAATCAGGCTTTATTTCTAATAAAACTGCTTTGAATACTAAAGTCCGGATGAAATCAGTGTGTTTGTCAAAATGAATTTTAACTTTTTTAGCTGACCTATTTTTGAAACTTATTTTCTTTTTATATTTAATAACTCTGTCGAATAACATAAGTCCCTTCTAAGTTGGATAATTTGATTGTACGACATCGCTATCGAAGTTGTCTATTGTCAAGAAACGGTTTTTTTCTTGATCACTTTAAGGTTTTTAAAACCGATCGATTTAATTATTCGAAATACTTTTTATGTTAAAAAACTGCGTCGAATGCCGCCAGTCAATCAAATCAATCAATTCAAATCAATCGTTTCACTACAATGATATATTCGGCAAAATAATTGTAAAATAAAAATTTCTCCATTTTTTAAAATTCTTATTCGTTCTCAAAGGGAACTCGAATAATTTTAAGCTTCGCAATTTTAAAATTATCAACTTTCAAGCGATTTCAGTCTCCAAAAGCTCAAAAACATCAAAATTTTCGAGATCGGAGAGTACGAAAATAGTAGAAATTTTGAAGCTAACCTAAAGAGCATCATTGTCCAGATATTTTTAGGACTCCAGTGCAAATTAATAAAAGCTCATCTTCGCGTGGAATTTTCAAGAAGTAAAATCATATCTAAACGTCCACAAAAGAAAACTAAATGTGCGATCGAAGAACCCTCGTCAGGGAAGTTTTTTTCTATATATATTTATGCAAAGTAGAAAATAAAATCAAATTTATTAAAGTTTGTATATAAAATAGTGAATTATAAATTATGTAAAAAATTTGGTTGCCTGTAAAGTCGGTATACGGGCGAAAGTTTTACGACAACGACTTTGAATGGTAAAATCATTTTAATGTGAATATTCATTCGTATAGTAGGAAGAAGGATGAAATAATAGTAACAATTTAAAACATTTATTTATACAAAGAATTATATTTAAAACATTAATTTATACAAAGAATCTCGCACTGAATTTCATATTAACAAAATTTATTTTACCTTTACACATACATACGTATTTATATACAAATATACATACAATAACTTGCAATACATTTTGCAAGCTATGCACTAATTCTCTAGTGCAGCTGCGCGCGGCAGACCGATCATAGTTGAGTGGGGAGAGAGACGCAAGGCATCTGGCGGGCCTATCTCTCGTTCGGTGACTCATCGTTACGTTACCGAGCGTTACACTTTTTCAAAGTGACTCCCAGCCGCAACCTAATTTAAGACGTTGTCACGTCAAAATCTAAATAATACATTTCAAAATAGAGGTTGAGGAAGTCGCACGAAGGGGGAGTAACGCTTTTTCGTTATGTTACGATTTTCTCTAGTCAACTCCTACAACAATCCGCGTTCGAATGTTCGTTTCAAAAAATGTCGAATCAAACCTCTATTAAAATCAATATTCAAAACTGTGCTCGCAAGCGACTAAAGTGAATTATTTAATTAAATTCCTATCAAATCTGGTTATTGTAACGAATTACATGTTTTCATAGAAATTTGCTAAAGTTGTTCATCCTATTTTTTTAAATCATATTTTCGAGCTATGTATGTATCTTGTAGCTACTAGTAGAATGTTGTGTACAAACTTAAATCATTCCGATGTGTAAATAGAATCTTAAACAAATGAATCCGAAGTAAAATTCTATGAAATGCGACTGGTATCAAAAAAGCTATTGTGTAACAGAAGTCATCAAATCTAAGCGAAACATTCGTAGCATTACTTAGTTTTCCTTGCCTATCTTCTAGAAAATATAATATCAAAAAAAAGAAATGCAACATTTTTTTATTAATTGTTGTGTCGTTTCGATATTGACTGTTTTAAGAGTGTCTGTATTGCCTTAAACCACGACTACGAATTTATATCAATTTCTTACCGATAAAATCTAAATATTATTCGTAACACTCTATATTAGAATTCTTCTTCCAAGTTGTTAAAGACTTCAAAAGTTATATTTTATACCTACGTACTAATTGATAATCTATCTAAGAAAAACTTGGAAACGTTAACTTCCAGAATCATAAGTTTGTGAAATTAAGGAGACTTTTACCTTATTATATTAAAAAATGTAGGTTTATGTACATTGTTAAATTAGGTCTATTCAATACCTTACCTTTTTTTTCTCTGCTTTTATTGACATTTACCGAGACGTGGGAGTTTTCTTTTCGTTGTATTTGAATTTTAAATTATATTATGTATTAATTACGTTCAAATTTATTTAGAGTATTAAAGCTAAATTTGTCCTTAATATCAGATTATATTTCTAGTAAGTGCTGACATTGAATAATGTGTATGTACAACGAAGCATGATATTTAATATTTTGCATATAATCCCGAGAAATACTAGTCAGAAAAATAAATATTATTTCATTACCGATCATTGAAAAGTGAAAAGTTTTCTTTTATTAAAAATTATATGTAAGAGACGGCAAATTTAGGTATAGTAGACTTTTTCATTGTCAGTTCTATTAGTCTAGTGATTTTCCAGTTACGTGATATTGCCTTTTATCATTTCCAGTTACAGTATCTAATGCTGTGCCTTTATTTGTATAAGTTTTGCTTCATCATTTCACGGTAAAAGGGTCACTTCGCTGTTATCTCAAGTAAACGCTCGTAGACTTCTATAAAGTTGTACAGACCACGTGTTAACTCGATAACGGGGATAGATGCATAAAGAAAACGCCCCATTTATCGATATTTGATCAATACTAATAACAATTTCAAAATATAAGAATAATTCGACCTGTATTTGATAAAAAATCCGATTTATTGTAAAAGAACCCCTTCAACAAATGTTACATACTTATAGGTAGGTATTTGTTACTTTATTGTTACAATATACATGTACATGAATTTCGAAAGTCGTTTATTTTGGTATTACTTACTTATTTGAATGTTATTGAAGTACAATTAAGTAAGGATTTTGTCCATTTTTTTTTGTTAGCCTTTAATGCTAAGAAGTGAACAAATTACATAATTATTAAAAGTACTAATATTAAATTACATGAATTTGTGTTTAAGCTTTTTACTAATCCTCTCCGGCAGTCACCAGAAAACCCTTTTAGTGTTTTCATCCGCAAGTTGCTCGCTCTCTTTGTTTCACATTACCTAAAAATATTTTCAAAGCGGATTATCTTATAAATACCGCCTACAAATATTGAACTTTAATAGAATTTTCGAATTATAATCGCTAATTAAATTAATTAAAATTGATATCGTTAATAGTTTATCTCTATACAAATGTTTTCTTGCATATTCATAAAAGCTCACAACACTTAAACGATCGGAAACGCCTGATCATCATTGAACAGCAAAACGTTTGAGCGTTTGGCGGTATTGCGTGCGGCCGTGCCGTAGGCGCTGCCGGCACGCAAAGGTCGCGATGCTCGCCGATTAATGCCGTCGCGGAGCCGCCCCGCCCCGCCCGAGCTTTATTGCTCGTTATGAGTGGCCAAAGGCAATAGAACGCACTTGTTAAGGTCGGCACTATTTTTACGATCGTTTTTACGACGACCTCAGTGGCGATCGCGAAGTGAGAACTTTCGGTTTGATTCAAAATCACATCGTAGGTTTCTGTAACCTTAATCGGCCTATCGCTGAGGGGTGACCTTCCGAGATCTTTTTGTTGCGGGTCGAGGGCTTGCACCTTCAGCCCTCACGCCAGTTCAGGGCTAGTTGAGGACTGATAAAGGTCTTCGTTAGCAGTGCGGTGACAACGCCCGCGACCGACGGCTTAACGTGCCATCTGAAACGCGGTGCAAGTAGATCTTGATCACCCTTGATCAAGGTCGAATTTAGTAGCTACCTTTTGATTTGATAGCAACGCTTTTAACTACTGAACTCCTCCGACACAGATATAAATTATAATCATTTGTATTTATTAGACTGCGTCAGAAATTAATTTTTTTTTTTTTGTTGAGTAAATACACGTAAAAGTTTCATTGTTAGATAAAAACCTCCCAAAGATGAGCTTGATATCTTGAAAACTGAGCTGGCGCATGGGGTCCCTTTCCATTTAAAATACATTGAAAAAAACCTTTTTCTTCATTTTCACTGTAAATCGTCGAAAAAAATTTTTTTTCAAATCTCCCTTCCTGTAATCTTGTAGGAAATCAAATTCTCTACAAAAATGGTCTCTTTTATTCTTTTGCTAAAACGCATAGGAAAAAAGTTACAGGGCTTTAAAAAACGAAAATTATAAAAAATCGAAAAAGTGCGAATCAATCTTTTTATTAAACAGAACAAAATCACCCTCCATTAAATTATTAGTAAATGTATTTTATAATTTTCAATTATACACTATTTAAACGTAGACAATAATTTTTAAATATATTTAGTCAACATTATTTACTCTTCTCGACTGTTAAAGCTAAAAAAATTCTGTTTGTTACAATTTGAATATAATTTACGATGTTGCTGAACAATTTTCCACAGATATTGTTTTTGCTCTTCATCTTTAGTGGCGAACTGATTAAATTCCTGAACTAGAGCAACCCCTCTCTCAGCAATATCGTTTACAACTTTGATATTTTTCAATACAGATAAACAAGATAAATAATTTGGATCATTTGGCCATTCTGTTGGGCTCAAATTGAGAAAATCAGTCGATAAATTAAGCTGTTTGAAAAATATTAAAGATCTTTTTGTCACAAAATCACTTATCTCTTTCGTACACATTAAATCTAAATTTTTACAATCAATTTCGAAGCGTTTTTTTTTGATTCACGCTTTCGTTTTCGATGATTCGACCATCTTTAATTTTATATTATCTGACACAGAACTATCAAAAAGCAAACGCTGTAAGTTCCTCTGAAAGGTACCATAAATGTTTTGCAAATTTTGGGAAGTTACTTGTGAGATTTTCGAATCAACGTGTTTGAACTTTATCAAATCTTTTAAAAGTTAAGGTCTTGGTTTGGAGCTTTGATCGCATTTGGACAACTGAACCAACCTTTTATATAGATTTTACAATAAATAAACATACTTTTGTAATTTCAAAACTTCATTTTGGTTTATGTGGAATTGCTTGTTGAACATGTATATTTTTAAACAATAAATGGCTTTTGCAAGCCATCTTGCATGGTGAGCGGCTCCAGGAGCTTTAAATTTTATTCCACCAGGAGGAGTACCTCCTAGAAATATACACGATAAATCCAGTAATTCTTTGTAATCATTGTGCGGCTGAAACGTCTAAAATGATCATAAAAAAATTTGAGATTATTAAAACATTATAGTTCCGAAATTGAATAATTCCTACAGAATATTTTCCAACATAAAAAATTTTAATACATTTATTTCATCCGAAATGAACTGCAAAATATTTTCTTTTTCATCTTTAATATTATCATAAATAAAACTATCTTGTATTCCAGTTTCAAAGTCATTTTGATTCATTTTTGGCCAATCAGTTCGAAAGCGAATAAATATCGCAACGTTTGGACCCGACGTAGCAGGCCAACAAGTTTCTGTTGCGCTTCTAATACTAGCTCGTACACGTGATGACGACATGCCAAGTACAGCAAATTTTATTTAAATGGTTTTCAAGTAATTTACATGTACCATGGTATTGGCCTGAAGAAAAACCCAAATGAGTAAATGAAGATTTACAAAAATATACCTCAATCTGATAAAATATCTTGACAAATAAATCACCTGTGTTAACGCTCGTCGTATCAAAACAAATTGCTCTATACGATTTGTCAATTCCCAGTCATTTAAAACATCAACAATAGCCTTCCCTTGGTTGATAGCAGTGCCAGACTGTAATTTTGTGCACCAAGGAGCTGCTCAGTATTTTCCCCTGATATAACAATAGGCAATCGTTCAACTTTTTGACTCGTTATCATCTGGTAGCAATTTACCATCCCAGTGTAAAACTAAATAATTAGACGTTTTTAAATTTATTTTCAAATTTTCTTTCATTTCAGACACAATTAAAGCTCTTGAACGGTTCCGATTTCTGAATCGAACTAGCACTGGAATTAATATCTTTGACATCGACATTCAGAACATTGGCAATTGTATTAACAAAGAAAGCAGCTTTTCGATTACTTAATTTTATACGGTCTAGCGTAGCTGTCACTTCTGGGTGATGATATTTTAACTTTTCTTTTGGTTTTAAATGTTGTGGCAATTCGTCTTCAAAATTTGATACAGCTCTCTAAAGAATATTCAGAATTTCGTGATGAGAAACGAGACAGTGCTTGAGACGACACACTAACATCAGACATGGTTCTACTCAGTTCTACAATAGAATAAAATGTTAATAAAGTTCGTAGAGAAAGAAAATTAATAAATTAATCATTTACCTCCAATAATATTATCTTCAGCTGAAACTGGATTATCTAGTTTTAAATTTTTTGAATCTGATGATATTGGATGAGATCGAGTTTCATTTTTTTCATACTCCAACATTTGTTTCTGATTATCTGTTAATGTATTAGAATCTTTTTTTGAACATATATTAAATAATTCTTCCAGTTTTTTACAATAATTCTCTTCATTACTTTTTTGAGTTGGAGATTTTTTTCTTGAAGAGCTTTTTTTTAAATTTTTCCATTCGGCATACAATTTTTCTATTTTGCCAATAATGAATTGAGAATGAATAATTATTATTCCAGTTGGACTCCAAATATCAATCACTTCTTTACTCACATCGATAGCACTTTCACGGATACTTTTTTTTAAATATAAATACTTATGAAAAAATAAACTCATAACTTGTCGGTTACATGGTAGTTTACGACAATTGAGTTTACTACTACAAAGACCAATCAAATATACTATTTTGTTTTATCTGACATTAAAAAGTATTACAGGAATTTAAAAATGGTTATATTAATTTTAATGACTGATTGCTGATACTTATTTCAATTTGAATTATTTTTTATAACCTAGAATCGAGGTGAAAATGGTTCAGAATGAAAGTGGTTATAATACGAAGTTATTATAACTTAAAATTATTTCAAACTACCAACTTTATGAAAATACTGTAATAAATTATGCCCAGAAGAATAAACAAATAGAATCGAAGCGATATTTTGAATTTTGAATCAACCAATGAGAAACAAGTTTCATTGAAAATGAAAATGAGTCGATACCAGCACTTGATAACAACTTTGACGTTACTGTTTAAAAGTTAATATGATTTCCGCTAGATGTCACTACATGGAAATAAAACTGCTTTATCGACTGTAGTATTTGGATATTGATATCTGACTATAAATCAAATGTAGATAGATAAAATTGATTGACAGACGGAATATAGATATACAATTAAGTAAAGATTTTTACGAAATAAAATAATTCGTTGTCGAAAACAAAAAAAAAAAATTTTTTTGATTTTTTATACTTTTCGTTTTTTAAAGCCCTGTAACTTTTTTCCTATGCGTTTTAGCAAAAAAATTAAAGAGACCATTTTTGTAGAGAATTTAATTTCCTACAAGATTACAAGAAGGGAAATTTGAAAAAAATTTTTTCGACGATTTACAGTGAAAATGAAGAAAAAAGTTTTTTTTCAATGTATTTTAAATGGGAAAGGGGACCCCCCCATGCGCCAGCTCAGTTTTCAAGATATCAAGCTCATCTTTTGGGAGGTTTTTTTTATCTAACAATGAAACTTTTTACGAGTATTTACTCAACAAAAAAAAAAAAATTTAATTTCTGACGCAGTCTAGTATTTATAGTAATCTGGATATATCACCGTATTGCTTACTTCTATACATTAGCCATTAGTATTTAATTTAAATATTCTAAAAATTTTTATTATGAGTTTCCTACATAAGATCTACAAAGATCTACAAAGATCTACAAGAAAGGTTACATTTAAAGGATAACAGGAAAGTAAATATCTAATTCTTACTTACCCCATGTTAATACTTATTGTCTACTTGATATTGCTAATTATTGTGTATCTGATATTATATTTTAAAGATACGTAAAATATTAGTAAATAGATAAAGTAAGGCAATATTTTTCCTCTTAAAGTGACGAGATGAATTCTTTCATTTCGTCGCCGTTCAAAAAGTAATATTTCGGTTTATCGTTTAAGTTCAGTAGATCAGTTTAACGCGTATTCGTAAAATAATGAATTACTGTAATCGCCCCGCCGCCCGCGCCCCGCTCACTTCGCCGTAATTAGAGGTGGCCTGTAGTTCTAATCGCCGCCACCGGATTTTTTCTGGTTGGCGTATTCCTAATGCGATTTGTGGACCTATATTAAATTAAGACGGCCATGCTCAGACAACTGAATTGCTAGCTGTACGTATGTATGTTTCTAGAACAAAATATTTCAAGCAGTTTCTTGATAAACGTTTATAAGTGCCCACTAAACGCCTACGAATATTACTCTACTTAAGCCACTTAATTCAAAATCCAAAGGTTTATATTTAGTTTCTTCATATGAAGACAAATCAGGGCTCTATAAACACTCACATTCAACTTTTTTATAACCTCATATTTATCTGCTGGACAGTTGGGGTCATATTTTCAAATACATAAAAATGTGTATCAGATTCACAGTCCAAATGTTCTATATAATATTTAAATTTATGGTAGGCTGGATCGACGTAGTCTAAAAAAATTTAGAAAATATGCATTCCATTTCAAAGTTATAATTGTCTGAAATTTCGTATTATTTTTCTGACCTTCGTTCAAATTAACACTATTAATCAATTCAGACAGTTCAATACTATCTGAATTGGGCACTAGACGTAGATGGATTGGGCTCTTATTAGAGAAGGAATATGTTATATACGCATCACTTGGATAGCTTCAGACCGTGAAGGAAATAAACTCTCATTAAAAGCTAACTTCGTTATGTGTTACATCGGCGTGCGCGCAACTTCGATCACACACGGAAAATACACTGATCCGTTTTTTATAAAATGCCAGAAAAATCATAACCACGAATAAATTGGAAAAATTGATTTTTAAAACTGCGCTCAATTTCAAATCTTTTGCAATAGTGTCCACCGGGGAAAAATGGCTATACCAACAGATTGACAGACAGACAGACAAATAGTGTAAGTATTTTTCAATTAAATTAAACTATTTGTTCCATATTTCGGAGAGTGCACACCGTGTTCATAAAAAAGGCCGTGCTGCCGATTATAAATTAAACAATATACGAAACTTACTTAAGTAATATTTAATTGATCCCTCGGTAATTTTATTGAAGTTTATCATACTTAAAGTAATTAAAATTCCCACTTATTACTATTCAATTAATTTTCATAATTAACTTCAGAGAATTATTAAACATTTTTATAAAATTATTCACTAAAAAGATTTCGCGACCCTTAAATATTTAAAGAAATTCTATTATTTACTTGAAATAGTCGGAGAGACATTACGCTCTTAATATTAACGAAATTTTCTCCACGAATAAGCCGGTTCAACCGAGCGTGGCTAGTAGGCGCTGTAATTAAAATTAATACTGAAACCTATTTGAGAGACTTCAAACAACTAACGCGTCTGATGTGAATAACATTTATTTGCTTTGACTGGGGATCTTGAGTTTGTTTCAAAGTAAATTTACGTTTTGTACTGCCATGAACGTTGTTGTTATTATTAACGTCGTTCATGTTCATTTTAATTTAATACGTTTTATTGGGTAATCTTTAAATTGATCTTAATATTACGAATTCAAACAGAAACCTGTACGATTATCGAGGTTGGTTATAGACATTTTTAGAGATTTCTCCTATAATTTGAAGATATATATATTAATCCTTAGTACCCGGGTAATCGAATCTTTCGATTTTTCAACATAATATCATAGTTTTCTACAGAAAAAGTAGCTTATGTTCATTTTTAACAAGATCTATTTAGATACAATATACAAACACTGCATAATATGAAAGAAATACCTGTCGTTTGCTCTCAGATATAATATCACTTAGTACCAACTCTAATTTGTCATGCAGTATTAAGAAAAATCAAAACTTTGACACTTGCTAAAATGCTCCATATCTATCAATTCATTCGAATCAATTTTCAATTATTGGATGAGGATTCGTTGTAAAAAGGCAGATTCGAAGGTCAACGATGGGTCGCATGCTGTATTTTACTATAATTTGCAGCGTAAGCATATACTCAAGTAGTGTCATTGGTTGTTAAGTATGTGATGTTAAGCCTATTGGTATATCGATAATACACCCAATACCATAATAACAATGCAATCACCTCCAAACTCTACGAGATGACGCTGTAAGTCAGTTGTTTAGGAAAATATTTAATTAGTCTCGTTTTACCCGGAAAAATACCACAGACCACCATAAACTTGAAAAATGAAATAGAGTATGTTTTAGTTCTGTACGTACGTGAAAACTTATACTTCTTTTGCGTCAATAAAAAAAGAATTTCTTTAGATATTTAAATATTAAGTAATATGTCGTGAAATTCTCATGAAATAATTTCATAAGCTTAGCTTAATAGTGCCATCTATTAATTTTAAAGAGAAGTATTAAAACAGAGTTACGGATGCGTTCGAAAGTTATGATATCTGTACTATACGGCAGTACTTGTCATTTATAATTATTACGATTTCTTTCAGTAATATGTTTGTAAGAAAACATTGTTAGACCTTCTATAACATTAAAACCAAAATTTATATATATACCAATTAGGTAGGTAATTAGTGCTTAAGTAGCACTTATGTAAGCTCATACATAAAACCGCGAAACAATTAAACTCTCATTCGAAAGTAACTTTATAGTATCTTCGCCGACGCGCGCAACTTTCATAATTTATTAAAATACATTCTGATGTTTTCACCCCAATGTCGCCAAAGGAGAGTACAAATTCTTATCGAAATGGTTATGGTTATTTCCCAGAAACCGATGTTATTATGTATACATCGAGTAATAAGATTAGACTTCGGTGAGTGTAAACATTTGTTTCACGATTCACGACGGTTCGCGTCACGTGGATAAAAACGCAAGCAGCCACTAACGCCTCCGCGGTAAGCGCTGAAAGTGATCCTAGACAAACATTAAGACGGTCAAATGTATTATTCTCCTAAACACAGCTTAGGTGGTGAAATTTGTGTGGCGCAATTTCTTCGGGGGTATGTCGACTAAAGTGCGACCTTCCCCGCCGGGGTCAGGGGCGCGCGCCGGCAGATGACGCTACCTGCACTGTGTATTGCGAGGGTAGACAGACACGACGTAACCTACCTACGCTTTGTTATTCAACTTTACGACGATTAATAGAGCCCTTTCCGGTACGTTTAAAATGTTGAGGCCGGAGGGGCGGCCTGGCCTTGTCGTGACGTGCGCTTACTTGAAAAGGTCGTAAAACTCATTTCAGCGTCACATTGTTATGTCTAACGTACGAAGTATCGTATAAAATGAGGTGCTCATAACAAAAATCGTTTGATGAAATTTTAATTTTGATCATTTTAGTTTATATTTTCATAATATAATTTGTAATGTGAAAATATAATAACATAATATGAGATATAACTTATAATAAATCCGTCAAGCTTCTGCAAAATCAGAGAGTTAATTCACTGTACATAAAATAAATAATTTGATAAACTTATATTTATTGAGTTGGAGAAAAAGTTTTGTCGTATTCTATATAAAAATTCAAGATAAAATTTCATCATATTTTTTTTACATTTAATTATATTACATATATGCCATTTTGTTCAACAACTGTTGTTAATTTTACGTAGTGACATAATGCCATTGCTGTAAAAATTTCAAGACTGGAAATCAAAAAACTGAGAGAAGCTGTTTTCATAGTCCGCTCTTGATGTTAACCCAACATTACTTAAAAAAATCTGAAGAGACCAAAACAGGTGAAAATCTGAGGGTGCAAGGTCAGGGCTATATGGTGGATCAATAACACTTCCCAAACAAACTCTCCCAATATTTGTTGAGTGACTAAAGATGTATGTGGTATGACTTTATCATGGTGAAAAACCACACTCTTTCTGTTGATCGATTCCGGCCATTTTTTCTTTACTTCTTGTGCGAGTTTCATCAGCAGTTGGCAGTAGAAATCCAATATGATGATTTTGCTCGGCGGTAAAAGCTCATAATCAATAATGCTTTACTAATTCCACCATACACATAACATCAAGTTATTGCGAGTTGATCCGGGTTTCGCTATATTCTGTGGAGCTTGCTCGCCTTTTGTCCATTATCTACTTCGCACGTTTTCGTCGTAGGTAATTCATTTTTCATCACCAGTGATGTATCTTTTTATAACGGTTCGATTTCATTATGTTTCAATAGACAATCGCATATGAGTACACAATTCATTAGATTTTTTTCACTGAGCTCGTGTGAGACCCAAGCATCGAGATTTTTTGTACATCTAGCTTTTTCAAATGGGTCAAAATTATTTTGTGGTCAATCTCCAGCTCTTCTGCTGTGTCGTAAGAAGTAATATGCCGATCTTGCTCTGCTCTAATTTCTACTTGCTGTACTGGTCGACCAGAATGAAGTTCATCTTTGAATTTCTAAATTACCAGAACTGTGACTGAACCACACTTGAACCAGTTTTGTGCTACTTTTACCGACACTTCATCAAGTCCATATACGTGGCAAATTTTTTTCGCGGCTTATGTCCGCATTTTCCCTTTTTCGTAATAAAACTTCAAAATGTATCGAATTTCTTCGTTACACTAATTCATTTTGGTGGACAGTAAAACAATAGAAAAATGGCGGGACACCGTTTTTATTTTTTTGTATTTCTTTTTTTTTTATGTTATCTGTTTAATAGTATTAGAACTAGCCAGACACACACAGCACAACCAAAGAGGTTTTACTGCAACTTTTTACTTACTAAATCCGAAAACACTTTTTCCCCGCCTAATACGTCCGTCTAAAAATAAAAGTATATAATGAAAACCTACATATTGCACCCTGTGAAAACTTTCGTTACGAATTTTAGTCTCGATCTATAGCTTTTGGCGTAAATTTAAAATATACATTACGTAAATTGTATAAATGAAAAACGTTTAAAAACCAAAAGAGAATGTGAATATAGAAAAGTAACTGAATAAGTATTCGAAAACCGTGTTCTACGTCAAGTTAATCCCCCGCCGCCTCTTCGCCGCCGTCCTGCGTAAGCGGATATACGATGAGCAGCTGAAAGTTTTAAGTCTTCAGTTGGCGACACCTCTTCCACGTACTCTTTTAGACGCGCGACAAATCGCCGTGTCGACTTAACATCGCGTTCCGTAAAGCAAAAAAAAAAATGTTTTTTATAGGTGCGGCCTGCGCAAGCGGATAGAACTCTGTACGCGATCGTTGCTGTGTTATCGGACCGTGTTTGAGACGATGTGACAGTTGTGTAATAGAAATTTATCCAGTGCTGTTAAAATGCATCACCGCGCGACCGTACGAGACTTGACTTAGGTCATGGGACACGGTGGTCACGCGCATCGGCGGGTAGTGAGCTGGTGATAGCTCGGCGATGAGCGGACACCGGCACCTGCGCGTGCCGGAGCTGCGCGTGAGCGGCGCGCCCGCCGACGAGGAGCCGCCGCCCGCGCTCCCACCCTTCGCGCTCACGCTCCCTTCTATTCCGCGTCGCAGACATTCTTGGATATGCGGGTAAGAACTTACAATCATTATTATTAAGCTACTCCGGTATAAATTCTGTTCGCTTTTGGGGCATTTAGAAGTTAAATTACTTCAAAAAGGTAAGTACGAGCCAGATGTACGTGATTAGTCTTTGAAATTTTAGATTTTGTAGTAACAAAATCCAACGTCTGTGTTGAATTTTAACCTTTGACACATTAATCTAATCAACTGTTTTGATACTGCTTTAACTATTGACTAGAATAACTTTGAATTTTTTACTACGATGACTTTTTTAGCATAAAGTTTAACAAATAGCTACCAATGTATAATAGATATTTTCAGATAGGTATTTACAATTTCCATATTTTTTTAAAGTGAAACTTTTTATAGAAGGGATTTGAAATTCTGATCTTCGTCCTTTTTGTGTGACGAAAAGTGGTGGGGGTAAATTGTGTCCGGTAAAGTGGCAGTAGTGTTTCGCTTGGCTTCTGGTATCATCAGGTATCGGAGAAGAGAATATTTGCGAAAAGATGCATGTTAAAACCCACCTGTAGGTGCATCTCTTATTTATCTTCTAGACAGCTATATCTTACAAAGTAAAATTATTATGGACCAAATGACATAAGTTAGACCTATTTAATATAGTAAAATTTAAGTTGCATAATAAATTCGTGTAAATAAAATAACTTTTTTTATACGAATGTGCCCAAGCGGCCTTAAATGTGCAAATAAAATTATTAACGCAAAAGATCAAGTTATTTTGTACGGTCATAATAATATAGTCGTCCCGAAAAAAGTATGAGTTTTACCCCATCATAAGGACGCTTCCACTATGGATAAAAAAAAAGTAATACTTTTGAGAAATATATATTATACATTTGTCTTAAATTGTTTATTGTCATTACCCCGAAAAAACTATTCATCTATAATTAAACGAAAATGCGATTAGGAAAGTTGTGCAAAAAATGTAACTATTCGTTTGTTGTATTATAACTACTCTGACTTTGAGTTCTAAACCAGTCATAGACATGTATTTTATGTTGAACTCAAAGAGTTTAAAACGGTAAATAAAACTTTATTTTTGAGCTTGAAGAGCTGATAAATATATTTTTGTATGCTTCGGTTTCAAATAGCGAAAAGTTACAGGAAATTCCTGAAAAATGAACCATTTTTAGGGTTCCGTATCTAAAGGGTAAAAAACGGGACCCTATTACTAAGACTGCTGTCCGTCCGTCCGTCCGTCCGTCTGTCACTGGCTGTATCTCATGAACCATGATAGTCAAATAATTGAAATTTTCATAGATTATGTATTTCTGTTGCCGCTATAATAACAAATACTAAAAAACAGAATAAAATAAATATTTAAGGGGGCTCCCATACAACAAACGTGATTTTTTTGCTCATTTTGGCTCGATATTAATAATGGCAACAGGCAGACGCTTGAAATATTCACAGAATATTTAATTATATATTTACTTTAAAGATGGACGATATACATCAATGTATCGTAAACTAAAGTCAAAACTTCCTGGTATTGTTACCACAACGGGTTATACTCAAAGAGATAATGTGTTTAGCAATATTGACTTGAATGCTGGCACATACTGCGCCCTCTTTAGTTACCATAACCCTTTATGGATACAATTTTGAACTGAGCATTAGATTTAACAACAAATAAAATTCCGTACCATTGTTATATATAATGATACAGAACTCTTCATGCGCAAGTTCGACTCGCACTTGGCCGGTTTTCAACACTATTTTTTATTTGAATGTCTTGTTAATTCTCTACTTTATTTCATACCTCACTGTGTGACGTAAAATTTTTCCTAATGATATTTCAATCTATCACTGATATTTTTAACTTTTTACCTTTTTTCATTTTTGCACCTATTTTTTATGTTTTTATTTTATTTTATTTTTATAAATATCAAGAAAAAATTCGACTTACGACGCATTCCGCTGATTCAGTTTTATCTGTTTGTTTGATTCACTCATTTGAGCACCGCTAAAATGAGTGAATCTAACGTAGAAATTTAATACATTTTTAAGTTTATTATAAAAAAAAAGGAAAAAAGCGCGGCAGAAGACGTAAAAAAAAATTGTATGTTTTTGGATCCAATACAGTATCGGTAAAAGTAGCACAAAACTGGTTCAAGTGTGGTTCAGTCACAGTTCTAGTGATTTAGAAATTCAAAGGTGAACTTCGTTTTGGTCAACCAGTAGAGCTAGTAGAAAGTAGAGCAGAGCAAGATCGGCATAGTAGTTCTTACGACATAGCAGAAGAGCTGGGGATTGACCACAAAATAATTTTAACCCATTTGAAAAAAGCTAGATATACAAAAAAGCTCGATGCTTGGGTCCCACACGAGCTGACTCAGAGAAATCGAATGAATCTTGTACCTATATGCGATTCTCTATTTAAAACTAATAAAACTGAATCGTTTTTGAAAAGATCGATAGCTGGTGGTAAAAAATGGACTACCTAATCAAGAACGTGCGAAAAATATCATGGTCAAAAGGCAGCAAGCTCAACAAACTACAGCAAAATCCGGATTTACTCGCAGTAAGTTGATGCTCTGTGTATGGTGAGATTGGTAGGGGGCATTATTGATTATGAGCTTTTACGGCCGAGCAAAATCATCATATTGGATTTCTACTGCCAACTGCTGATGAAACTCGCACAAGAAGTAAAGAAAAAGTGGCTGGAATTAATCAACAAAAAGTGTGTCGTTTTTAACCATTATAACGCCAGGTCACATCTTTAGCCACTCAACAAATACTGGAAGAGTTCGTTTGGGACGTGCTAATGCATCCACCATATAGCCCTGATCCTTAGATTTTCACCTGTTTAGCTTTCTTCATAATTCTTTAGGTAGTGTTATGTTGACATCGAGGGGACTGTCAAAACTACTTGTCGTAGTTTTTTGATCATAAGTTCCAAAATTTCTACAGCAATCGGATTACGTCACTACTTACAAAGTGGCAACAAGTTATTGAACAAAATGGCATATATATAATAATTAAATGTAAATAGAATATGATGAATTTTTTCATCATAATCATCATAAAGAGAAAAATATTTTTCCTCGACTTTATGAATTATACGGGACAAATGATGAATTCTTATAGATTTTTTTACAAATTTTACATCGTTTAGAAAGCTTACTAATTGAAAATTACTTAACATAGGGAAAGTTTATTACAAAGCCTTTTACTTGAGAAGTTTTTTCAATGAGCATTTAATTTAAAACTTAATTCATTGCAGGTAACAAAATTATCTTCTGTGAAGTATTTGGACATCGATGAATTATGCCGACGTATAAAAATCTTTATAAGGCTCTTGAAACAGAGCAAATTAAAAATATTGTTAGTTAGTTCAATTTATATTGGTAAAGAAACTATATATTATAATCGACATTAAATGCTATTTATTTATTGAAACTAAAACAAGCTAGATTTAACCTAAATAAGGATTTGTGAATTCAGACTCTCATTACACAAACAGCACAAAAAAAAACTAAAAATTCAAAATGCACAATATTTTTATTTCCTAAGTTTTTTTTTTATTTTCAAACCATAACACTTGAAATACGTTATAACGTCGTAATATTTTATTGATTTATCATTTTACCACTCATTAAAAAGGCGGTTTTGTCTCAATAAGAACGTGCAAAAAACTTGAGGGCATGTCCTTTAAATTTAATTACATCGACTCACGATTAAATGCGTAATTATTACAGAAAGAAACAAACTTATAAGAAGTCAAACTGGTTATGTCCATGCATATTTGTTCCTTAAATATTCAGAAGATTCTTAAAGTCAAACTGGTTATGTCCATGCATATTTGTTCCTTAAATATTCAGAAGATTCTTAATGAAGTTTTTTCGAATTTATGTGAGGATAAACTTTATGTATCTTTGAAATTTGTAAATTTTGTAGATAAATAAAATTTGGTTTGGTTTAATTTATTAGCACCTTACAATTAAAGAATGAGTTTGATTTCCTTCATCAGATTAGGAAACATGTCGTCATCCATACACTTACTAAAAATAAACTTCAAGTGTGGTACAATACCACAATAGAGTTTACAGCTTTAACTGATAGATCGTGGAGATCAGCAGTCTTTGACATTTATATCGACTTAAACAATTTGACAACTTCTTTCAAATATACATGTGTAGATTTAAAATTGATAATACTAAACAGAATATTTTCCTTCATCAAGAACAGGAGGCGTATTAAGAGATTTGATGGTTGAAACTAGAATGTCAGTAAAAAAATTTTTAAAAATTTTAGCGACTGCAGGTTGCTATCGTTTTTTTAATTTTGTTATTTATCTTGAGTAGAAACTTAAGACTGCACCTTTTGTATTTACTGATCTCATTCTGTATGACACTTCAATTTGTTTTCATATAGTTTTGCTACGTTTTGTTTTACTAATAACGTGTTTGGTTTTAGTTACGGTACAAACTCGTTAAAATTCTTGAGTAGTTTCTAATATATTTGAAAATAGTTTCGCTTTTATCAAATGTCTTTTCGTCATAAAGTCTACATCACTTGCCCAATCACTAAACGATAATGACTGATTTCTCTTAACACTTTTTCTTGTAAAAATTTCATCATACTCTGCTATTAGCTGATGTTATATGTTTCATAGGCATCATCAGAAAATTTGTAACTTTTATTTCAGAACAACAATTTATAACTCTATCCACAGTTATTTTAAAGCAATATTTTAAAACATAAGCTAATTGACTACTTATCTAAGGATCTAATTTTGTATTATTGAATAAATCTGTGATGGATTCAATATTTGTGAAAATATAAAAGGGTTCAATAAAAAGTGAGAATGAGTATGATGCCGGTAATTTTTATTAAATGTTATTTTATTTTTCGACATAATTGTCTTTTATCGTAATACGCTTTAGATATCTCTTTTTTTTAAGTTTGAAAGTCTTTTTTTACAATAATGTCTATCCTGAGCACCTAAAAATTTATGTACTGCCGCAACTACTGCTTCTTTCATCTCCTAATCACTGTCCTTTCAGATACTCCTTCAACCTTGCAAATAGATAGATCACTATGGGCAAAGTCGGGTGAATATGGAAGGTGCTCAAGTATTTCGAAATCAGCATTTCGAATTACATCAATAGTGACGTGGAGCTGTGAGCTGAGGCATTATCTTAATGGAACAAAACAATTTTTGCTAGTTCGCCTCGCCATTTCTTTCGAATATTGTTGCAAACTTTTTTTACATGTTTTGCACACAAAGAACCCTTAACACCGCGGTAGAGCTATTCTATCACGACCACCCTTTACCATCCCAGAAAAAAACCCATGATCTTTCTGGCACAACGACTCGCCTTAAATTTCTTAGGTATATGTGATGATTGTATTTTCCAAGTCATAGACTATAATTTTGTTTATGGATCATAACGGTGAAGCTGAAATTCATCGATGGTTGTAAATCATGCCAAAAAACTATCGGAATGTTGTTGTAACAGTTCCAAAGACGCTCGACAAATGTTCAGTCTGGTTTGTTTTCTGTGCATCGGCAAGCATTCTGGGGACTCGACGCGTGCATACCTTTCTAATCCCCAAACAATTGAGTAAAGTTCTATACGCAGTACCAGTGGTAATCTTTGTTTCTTGGGCCACAAAACGTACCGTGACACGGCGATCACCCAATTTTATCGACTTTTTTTACAATTTCATTAGTCACTGCCATTGTTGGCCGACCCGAGCGCGCATCATCTATGGTGGATGTTTTTCTACGTGTAAATTCGACGCACCAACGTGTAAATGCAGAATACGCTAGAGCATTTGCTCCTAAAGTATCGTGTAAGTCTTGATTAACTCGTTCTCTAGTGTAATTTTTCAAGCACAAGTAATAACCGCGTGCAATTCAATTTTTTCTATTTTCAACAACACATAACGACAGATTGCAAATAAAAAACTTCTATTTTTAAGAAACAAAAGACGTTCATATTATTTCCTTTTTTAAAATCTAATCAGTATACCAGCTTTACCAGCCAATATTTACTTTTTTTGGTTCCAGAGAGTTTGTACCTCATTCTCACTTTATATTGAACGTCCCTCGTATTGTCAAGGCAATTCAAAATGTATTATTTTACTTTTATTTACTAGAAAAAAAATTACTCGTACCCTCTTATACAAATATAGAATAGAGCAGGGTGTACACACATGGGGTCTCACTGAAAATATTGTTATGTAACATTATGGTATGCTTTTTTTGTAATAAATAGAAACTGAAATTCCTTTTTTTTTTTAATTTTGATGCGGTAAAACTAGACACGGGGCATTTTCAAATTACGAAATATTCTTATGTTAGCAATGCCGCCGCGGGGGTTGCTTATCATATAAATAGCAAACAGCTGTGTAAGTGATTAGCTCAAAAGAACAAAGTTGAGAGTCTAAATGAGGCGGTGGATCGCGCGGCCGGCGACGGCCACGCCGCGTCACCTTCAGTCGCGTACTCCGAAGATAAATAACCATAAATATTCATTGCCTCCGTCAGCTTGTTGTTTGTTTCGTGATGATAAAGTTTAGGTTATTATTTTTATATGCGCCTCTTTTCACTGAGAACGTGTGTTAAGAGATATCCTTACTTATGAGAGGAACGAAAATTTGTAGTCGAATTTAGACCAAAAAATTTATGTCAGTCAAATCCAGTGCCAATCGAAAAGTCAGCTTAGTTGCACTATCAATAATAAGCAATATATATAATATATTATATATATTATATATATTGCTTTACATTTAAAGTATTTAAATATTTTTAATTACTCTATGCGTCCTTATGTTAAACTCGAGCAATCTATAATCTATTTTTGATCTCCTTAGCATTTTTAAAGTCATTCGGTAGTAATATAAGTACAACTTCAAATGACTCTTATCTACGACTGTTGCGAGAATTTAATATAATTTACTCTATCCACAGAACTAGAGAAATATTACTATCCTAATAAATTAGTACCTTCTTCTTAATGTATGTAAGTGATATTTGAGAGGTATTCCATAGAGGTCATGCTGTATATCTGTTTCTACCTAATCGGATTTCATTAGACTTATTGCAGTATTTAAGTTAGATTACACGTTTTTAAATTGTGCATTCATTGAAAGATAAAAGGGAAATTTTACGTAGGCTATGCGAGGGTTGATTAATAAGCACCCGCGTTAAAAAGGAAGATATTCCTAACATTTGAAGTATTTATTTAATACCTTTAAAAATTATAATATCTTAAACAAAATACACTTCTGTGTCGGTGATAACTTCTTCATTTATCTCATTTTTTCCTCTAAGCCATATTTTCAAGTTGGAGAACAAAAAAGCCGCAGGGTGCCAGGTCGGGTGAATAGGATGGATGCGGAAGTAATTCATACAGCAGTTCGTGTAATTTGGCCGGGACATATAAAATGAATGTGCTGGTGCATTATCGTGTTTCAACAGCTTTTTTTTTGGCTAACCTGGACCTTGTCCTCTTCAATTTCCTATAGAATCTGTGTAATAATTGTACAGTACTACCCTGTGATTACTCTTTTATTCTAAAAAAGTCCATGAGGATTATTCTTTGGAATCCTAAAATATCGTGGCCATTACTTTTCCGACCGATGATACAGTCTTTGCGTTCTTCGGAACAGATTCTCATCAGAATCCATTATTTTGATTGGCACTTGGCCTCTGGTGTGCTCGTATGTGCACGTGCTTGTGCGCGTGCATGTATCCGACTTTTAGAAAAGGTGATAAGTTGACGTAAAAACTCCTACAAATTTCACCAAATTCAGCGCGATGCCGTTGACGACATCTACAATGGTAACGTCGGTTGCACTCGTTAACTTCACCTGTTATCAAACACGGATAATTATTGCTCAACCCTCGTATTTTATATACTGCTATAATGGCAATATAAAAATATAATCTTCCTCTATACCAAATACAACAACTATAGCATCCCATCTAAATAATTAATTACTTAAACATTTCATTGATTCATTATACTCTGCGTCTTTATTTATCTCACACATTCTCTTTAAAAATTAAGCAAATAATATTGGCAATTTATCAGTATCTGACTCTGTAGTTTAGATCAATTTGTCAATTTTATTAATAACACTGACAGAAACCTTAAAATGATGGCACACATACGCAGCATAAATCATAATACATTTGGTTTAATGACAGAATTGCATAGAACTAAAATTTATTGGAAAATTCTGGGATTTAACTGAGTGCTAGTTGCCATGTACACCTAATATTGCCCAATCATAATCACCACGTTACTTAAACCAAACACAGGTGTTAATACTTAAATTGAAAATACACTGACTATACTAGTTGAGAAAGTTTTTATAGATATAAACTGCCTAAGTATAAAAATAATTAAAAAAAATACTTTATATATATATATAAATATAAACAACTTTATACGTGCGATTAATGATTTATTAATTGCTTTATCAACACATAATCATCTAATATAAACATGATTATTCACATTTGTGACAACCATTGTGACCGAATTTCATGTAATTATTTAAACCTTTTGGTATTTGACTACATTTGAGTTACACGTCAAATGATTGATTTCAAAAAAATTAAAACAAACTAATGTATGGCGTCGTTACTTGATTATAAATAGTTTATGGCTTTGCACCAAATGTCGCATAAAGTTTTGGGGTTAAAAAATATTTCGTTTTTTTTTATTTATTGTCACGATAGCAACAAACGTTTTGTGAAAGATATATTCAACTCGTGCTTTGTCGCGAAATTATTTCATAACCATCTTTTGCGGTTATCTGCTTCTACAACTTGCATTGTGCAGGTCCTGCATTAAAGCATCCTTGATTTAAACATACAATAATAATGTAAAATATCAGCCGTTTTTCATTAGAGGAAATGATTTTCAGTTTCTTCTGAAAAAATGAAAGATGTTTCAAAAATTCGGTGAGGATTTATTCTTAGTCCAGCTTTCAAAACCCTAGTAAGGTATCTTAACCGTTTACATCAGGTATGGGCAACCTTTGACATGTTGTGGGCCAAACTTTAGTGTGCAAATACATTCGCGGGCCGCGTTAAAAAAATAGTGCTTTTAAAAATAGTATTTTAAACTAGTATTCATAATTTTTATTCAAAGATATCAGAAATTAAATTTTTCAAAATGTCTCGCGGGCCTGATCAAATCTTACAGCGGCCCGGATGCGACCCGCGGGCCGGTGGTTGCTCACATGTGGTTTATAGTATCGTTAAAAAATTAATAAATTCAATTCTATCCGACCAGTAGATCTAGTTAACTCTAAGAGTTTAGAAATCGAATCGAAAATCAGAAACGCGATCAAAATCGGTTCATTCCATCGAAGAATATCGTTAAAAAATAAATTTATATATTTTTTTATAATATTGAATATAAGAAGCACAAAAAGAATAAAATAAGTCGCTCATTTTTCCATTTGAATTGTCTGTTAGAATGCCTAATCATTCACTAACTTCTAAATTAGATAAAATCTGTATCAATTTGGAACACAACTATTCTGTTTGTTAAATAAATACGGTTGTTGCACTATTTTTTAAGGTATCTTAGACTCCATTTAACTTCATTTGATGCACAGTGAAATAAGATTTATTTTTATAGTGATTTGCTTTAAATTTTTGGCCGAGCAAAAAATACAGACAAAAGCATTCATGTATGGGAGTCATTTTATTACATTTGATAGCTAACAAACCCACTTTGTATTGAAGTAGTCGAGGAGCTATTTATTGACGAAAAACATCAATTTATATAGGAATTCATAAGTTTGTCAATAGATTTTATCGCCCATGTAAAAAATACACATTGTCCTTTAAATTGGATTTAGAACAGGTTTAAGAAAATCTAATGAAACTAGTTATTTATAGAAATATAATTATATATAATAGTTTGCTATAGAAAGACAAATCATTAGTTTACGTTGTATTAGATTTTTCGTCGTCACCAATATGTCAGTATTCAAATAACATATTTTTTGATAACGTATGCAAATTATGTTTTTGATCACGTATGAACGCCCCAGAGATATTTAATAAATACATAAATAAAAAGATATTCCGTGTAAATAAATGGTTGTAATTTTCTGTATTTCGTATCTACTATCTATGATTAGAAAAAAAATCAAATAAATCATATTACGTACGAAGAATAACTAGTGTTGGCTCCGTTTGATTTATATGAACCAGACTTGCCTACATCTTCTTAGTTGATTAACAAGACAGCATATTTTCTCTTTGGCGTATGATTACATAAAAATAGTTCTAATAGATAGAAATCTCTAGCGTTATTAGCACAACGATCTAGACAGGATTTTTTTGGTAATTGGCAAAAATGTTCTGGCAAATGAAACTGGATGTACTCTCTATTACTAGCATGTATATATTAAATCTGTATGGGCCGATATGAAAAATTAGCAGGGATTTTGTGAAATAATAAAAGGCCCATTTACAATTACCGTATCATAGTAGCTATAAGGTTTTAAGAATCAATAAAAATGAACGTATTTTTATGTAAAAAAGACAGCGATTCTGACCACGGCTCCAGCCGCGTGGATGTAGAACTTGTATTTTTCTGGATCCGAATCTCGTATTTCGACCGATCGCACTCTCAATGCCGATTGCTATTACGCTTTTGATTACGAGCCCGGTCTTGATCTAAATAAATTCCGATTTTGGTTTCACTCTCGATCGCTGTCCCGCCTTCAATTCTAACCTCGCTACTGCTTTTCTCTCCGGTCGCGGTCACGCTGTTTATTCTAATTCTGGGCCTATACTCAATTTTGACCTTATTCTCGATTTCGATCCTAGTTTCGATTTGCGAATCTGCTTGCTCCCCGTGCCGTTTGCAAGTTTGATTCAACTACCGCTCCTTTCACACGGCAGTCCAGTTTTTTAAGTGGGATCCCACTTGCGGGATGCTCGTGTGAACGCTAGCGTATAAACACATTAGCCATCAAACGGGATCCTGCAAAAAAACTGGACTGCCGTGTGAAAAGAGCGTACAGGTTACGCTTCCGATTTCGACCAAGCCAGAGCGTATCAGAGCAAATCAAATATAACAAAATCAGAATAAAACGTAGGCTATATTATTCGAGGATAAAGTAGCTTTCTGTGAATGATAGAATTTTCAAAATTTGTAGTAGAACAAATATAAATATGAAGCCAAAATTAAATGTTAATAATTCATTATACTCAGTAAACTTCTAATCGTCGCAGGAATTTTTAGAAACGCTTCAGTAGATAAATTCTATTCTTAGGTACAATTACATAGAAAACATGTATGAAGTTTTTAATTATTTTTTTTTTTCACCTATTTTCCCATTCGCACATACATATCATCTTAATTATTATTTTATTTTTATAAGTAATTAACATGTTAAGTTTCACATCTATATAGCTTTAATGATATGGGACAACTATTGAGTCAACTTAAATTTTTTCTTTGAATTCGCCACACGAACAAGATAAGCCGATGTTTTTTACGATCGGCTTCGTGGTGTCGATTTTCCGTCGCATAGAGTGTGTATTTTCTTTTGTAATAAAATTTTAACGCTTAAATAAGTACGATTTTCTTAGGTGTCTCGACTTTATCTTAATGCTCTCGCCATTCAGTTCAAGGACTAGGGAACATTTATAAGCTTTTGAAAAATATTCTTTAATATATTTTTCGCTAATGACATTTTCTTCTCGTTTTATTGAGACGATGGTAAATAAACAACTAGTTTCAACTTTCAATGAGAATACATAATCACCGTGTTGTAAATAGAAATCACTTCTTTCTTTATTTCTTTCTCTAGATGTGACTTTTTTTATTATCTTATTATCCATTTCAGTAAAAATAGTATTTTGGCAGAAACTTTATTACTAGATGTCGTCAAACATTTCAGGAGGAAATTTAGAATTCCGAAGCACGAGACCACACAGTTTTTTTTTTAGACGCGGTGACGAAACGAAACATTCGTGTGCATTTTCATGTTCATCGGCGACGCTGAAACGGCGTCCCGGCATTAGCACAACAATGCGCGCGCGGCCGACGCGGCGGCGCACGCCAAGGCCCGCGCGGGCCTTTGTCGGCGCGTCGACGCGCGCGCGCCTCGCCGCCTCGCCGCCTCGCTACTTAGCCGAACCCGTGCGACGATTTAGGCGAATCGATTCATTCGAGACGATGTATTAAGAAGTGAAACCGAAGCGACCGCTGAAAACGTATCATGAAATAATGCATGCAAATTGCAATTTCGGTCGAAACTCGATACTAAGAAAAAATCTTATATTTATCTCCTTAAACAAAACACCTTCAAACTTATTATTTGCCATTATGTTATGCTGCTGCTCGGTTGTAGCGTGACTGACTGACTGTGTTTCGCATATGTATTATAGTAGTTTTGTCGCTATCGAACAATCGAACGAATTGAATACTACATGTCTTAAGACATTGGTAAGAAACACATTATTATAAATTTTAATAATAAACGTAAATAATAATTTACATCTTAAAGATTAAAGTCGGTTCCATTTAAAATTACTGAATCAATCCTCAGAATAAATTTCTATAAAAGTTCAAATTACATTTAAACTGAATTTTACGTCATTAAAAGAAAGTCTATGCATAAACTTATCAACTTTGGAAGTTAAAAGACCTAACAGGCCGATATTATTTTTTATTAATTATTTCAAAGGGAAAACTAGCATGTGAGCCACCAGAGAGCCGGTGATCACCGCCGCCCATGGACATTCGCAACCCTAGAGAAGTCACTATTGCCTTGCGGGCGTTTTAAGAAAGACTAAGATATCTAATGGAGGAAGGAGTGAGCCACTGAAATTCTTAAGAAAGTATAGGATATCTGATGGAGCGGAAGTGGGTCACCGGAACTCTCACACACTCGACAAAACCACCAGCGAAGGCTGCTACAGCTCGTGTGTGAGAGTTATCACCGGTCGAGTCGGCGCATTTTTGTGCTGCAGCAAACTTGGTCACGACATGCCTCTACCACAATTTAGTATTAGCGAAACCTTAGCGATCTAAACTAAAATTGAAAATAAAAACACTACTTTAAAACTACTAAAATTAAAAAGCAATCTTTGATTAATTAATATTCATTTCGGTAATCAACATAGATTTACAAAGGATCGCTTTTAATATTCGTACTAATTCGCTTGAAAGGAGATATGATGATTAAAAAAAAAGTATGTTGCGGTATTTTGGCCATCTAGAAAGGATAAATGCACAGACCTAATGTGTGTGATAAAAGTATCAGCAAGGGTAATTCTAGAAAATCCTATACAGTTCAAATTGCTAGTGCATTAAAGAAGGTCCAAATTTTAAACACTCGAAATCTGATATCAGTGAAGCGATACAAATACACAAACCAATAACGATGTGTAAACCTACGATTTCTATCTACTTTTCTGGAAAATAGGCGCGTGTTTACAATAATAAAAAAAAACGCCGTGTTTTTCAATTTTGTCATGTACTTCTCAAGTCAATTATGGTACCTGAAAAATATAGGAAAAACAGCTAATGGCCTTCTATTGCGAATGATTGATATTATAAATTCATTGACTGAAAATTAATAAATACATAGCCGAGAAGT
Organism: Eumeta japonica; assembly: GCA_005406025.1. Lineage (NCBI taxonomy): Eukaryota > Metazoa > Arthropoda > Insecta > Lepidoptera > Psychidae > Eumeta > Eumeta japonica. The sequence goes on from BGZK01000909.1 coordinate 233,545, forward strand.
AATATTTCTAATTATGTGACCGAGTCACGTACCAGATTTTTAATCATTGGGACCATGTCGTAAAGCATCGGCATAGGCTATTTGCGTGTGACCGGCCCCAGCCCCGGCCGCGGTGTGCGTTCACTTAACACGCGCAAACGCCGTCTGTACTTACGGTTGATTGGATTTGACTCTACCCGGCCTTTTTATCGTTACGCGATCACGACATGTTCTCGTTTTTGCTGTGATCATTTGTTACGGGATTTATTAATCTCGCTTCGGTGTTTGCCAATCTCGTCGGGAAATATTTATTTCCGAATCTTTCATTCGCTGACTTTTGTGCTTTATTTTTAATATTACGGGGAACCTTTTTTTTTGTTTTCGCCGTCGTAGATTTATATACATACATCTAGTTTGTCTATTGAATTCAATCGGATAGGGAAGTTGTGTACAAATGTATAATGAAGTTTTAAGGTATTGAAATAAAAAATTGTTTAAAAATATATAGTTGCTCGATGTTCACTTTCCATCTTTTCCTTTTTAATCATTAGTTTAATGTAGATCGTTGCCGAGAAATCTGTTCGCTTATAGTATAAACCTGGTATACTAGGTTTCTACTCTAATTGATTATGCTCTATCATAGAAGCTTCTTAACCTTTGATGCTTCTACAGTCATGAATAATGAAACGAATCCCACTTAATTTCGCTACCTACGCAAGCCCGCCTATACACAAACGTTCAAAGGTCAAGCTTATGCTCACCGAAGTATTATTTAAAGTGAGTCCATGATTTTGCGGATCGAAATAGCACATTCCATGCGAAATAGAAATTGTTCTCGGCTTACGAATGCTCTATTAATTATACCAGCTTAGGAATGCGTCTATTGTTGTGAAAACCAATGAAACGTGTATCAAAACATGGCTTATTTGAAATATCGAACACTGTTATTGTACAAATTGAGAGAACTCAGGTTAAACGGACGATAATACTAACCACCTAAAAACTGCTACAAAATCGCAAAGTCGTAAGATGTTTTATTTGTCCAGTAGAGAATATAATTAAAAGTCTAAATTACTATAATTCAAGTTCTCCTAAATTCAATTACAAATTAGGCTAGAATAAATTAGAAACCCAAGGTTAGAGACAATAAACGGCATAGATATAATAAAGTCATTAATTTGTTATGGGACTCTATAAATATTGTTGTTAGAGCCATCATTAATCAAAGATAAAAGAACGATAACTTTTATTACAGAAGATTAGTTTCTAACAAGGACATCGTATACATCATTTAGAACCAGAGTAGCCAATATTGCCTCTTTCATCTCGATTCTCTCGGTCCAAGGTAGCTTTTGCAAAGCCATTAGTTTGAAGAGCTTTTTGTTAACATCCGCTCAGATATCATTCGCTTTTACCATTTATGAAAAAAAGAGCTCGTAATGTAATGCTTTTCCTTTTGTTTTGTGCAATACTAATGATTCGCTGTGGGTTCATACGAACCCATTATACAAGTATGCTTAGAATTTATTAATTAATGAAATTTTACATATAGAAATATCCGCATATGCATATCTTTCCCTATTCGCGATGCTATAATTTATTGTTTTATTAAAATACAGTAACCATTGTGCATTTATTTGTCTTGTATTACACTCATATTTTAGCATTCAAGTGCATTTATATTTTAGCGCGTTTAATATAAAATACGATTTAACACAAGAGAATTTACAATTACAAAAAAATACATATTTCTTTACATTGCATCAAACATGTCATGGACAGCCTCACTACATCACACTACGTCATGTATTGTTCTGCTCATAAAACTAAGTTTATTTTTCAGTTACGTATAGCTTTTTAAAAGTCAATAATCAACTTGTAAATTATTTTCAATATTTTTAAGGTTTTCATTACATTGAAATTACAATTTGTATTCATTACTTTCCCATAATTGCTGTAAAATTCCTCCCCATTGTTAGATTTCTACCCACATAATTAATAAAGCCCGCAAATAAAGTTATTACCAATTGAATGGTAGTGCACTATTTATCATTGATTTTTTTCAAGCAAGTAATATCAGTACAAGTATTTATCACAAAATGCAGTGCTACTATCGGATAAAGAGCATTAAATCATTACTGAGCATGCCATCATTAATATAGGTAGATGTTTTCCTTAGAATATATTTTGAGGGACAATCTAAATGTTGATTAACGACATGATTGGCAATCGATATGTAAACATATCAAAGCTTAATTAGATTCATTAGCCTTATTTGTTCGATGTATAATAATAATATAGTGATATGGTTGAGCGCCTCACTCTCCCCGGGAATGGATCGTTATGGATAATTACGTTAAAATGATCCGAATGTATCGATAATCAATTCCTACGAAGAGACGAATATGATCGTATCTGTATCACTGAATTCAAAGTAAATTCAGAGTAAGGAAAAATGCTTAATTCTCGCTATGCGAGTGACGTACGAATTGGAAATTGAAGTGTCTTTCTAAATTTTATAACATATTTCAATGTCATAAATACGAAAGCATGGATGCGTACGCTCTCAAGCGACTGCTACGACACACCCTTCCACGATCTTATTCCAGACCAAGGGACTTGTGCCGTAAACCCTAAACGCTGAATCAGTACAGTTTGAAAACTGTGAAAGACCGTCGTCGCCGACACAGTGACGACGGTCTGGAGCGATAGCTTGACTTACTGTCGAAGACACGAAGCAAGTACTTTGTCTTAAATTAAAAATCTTCGGTCGTAAATCAAATCCGTTGCCCTCTAATTTGAAAGCGACGCGCACACCACTCGCCACCACCGCTCTTGTTTTGCAGGATAGAATATCGCAGCGAAATTTAGCACGTAATCAGTTCACTTACGTGGTTATTGGACAGACACTTAGGATATTGCATTTAATGTGTCTTAATGAAAGAATCACCCAGAGAATCAAATACACCTTTGACAATATTAGTGTTATGGATTGTCAATAAAATAACAGCAGCAACAGAGTTACGAAGAATAAGCTCGTTTATTAATGTCTTCCAGCTTATGCTGGTCCATAATGCCATATAGATCAGCCTTTGGCAAACATTCATACGGCAGAACGGACAGAAGTGAAACAAAAAACGAACCGAAATCGAAGCTAGAACCAGAACAGGCGGTTTTCAATTGAATTTTCGCTCTTTCTTCGTGCTCCAATTTTCGTATTCAATTCGAGATCCTGTACTAATTCCGAACTAAATTCAAGATTCCTGAAATTGTCTCAGTTTTTTTTAGTAATTAAGGTGTGTGAAAGATTGAATGTTTTATAAACATAAAAATTGTAGAGTTATATGTACAATTTTTATGCTTATAATTAAACATTAATTAACGATTTCACTAACCAATATTTATGCAAAACACAATATTCACGTTAGATCATAGGCATTAAAGATTTCTTAAACAAATCGTTACCTTTGTTATTCTCATATTGTCACAGTCAGCTTCTCTAATTCGCTACGACCTTCATTGTAACCATGCAATTTGTTCAGTTTTCCGCTATAAATATATTTTCTATATTCTATAAATATATTTTCTCCCGATCCGTAATTTTTTTTTCAAATAAAACTGTTGAAAGAAAACACAATCTCCTTTCTTTATTTTCATTTTTATTTCAATCTGCTCACAAAGTGAACGTCCAAATGCCGCCGTTCGAACAATTTTCGAGAAAATGAACAATCTGTCTAGAGGAAATGGTCGTTATGAGCAATCACCGTTTGGCCGAGTCGAAAATACGTTAGCCTCCTCTCGCGACTACGTGGAAGCAAGCACATAGCATATTTGTTTCTAGAAAATAGTAGAAGCTGGTCGTATTTTCAACACGTTAATAGTTTCTTGCTGTCAAAAATTAATGCGCATTTATTACGTTAAAGTAATAATTACATTATTTGCTGTTATAACTTCTAAAAGGAATGCCTTATGATATAATGCTCGGAACAGAATTCAATATTTAAATTGGAATTTGTTATATCTCTTAATACATTTCTCACTTGAATCCTTCTTTCTTTTGTAATTTTAATACAGTAAGTTTCACGCATAAAAAAAACCCAACAACCTTAAACTTATGAACTTCATGAATTTTAAAAGCGATTACCTACCGGCCGAAGAATAAATATTACTAAGATCGCAGACACCCCTCCTGATATTGTGAACTGAACCTACTGGATTGACATAATGAATATTCTTTTTTTATTTTACGAGATAACCATTCAACCCAATATTACGCGATAACACTAATATCAGGCCACGCAAACCATATTGCGAAAAAATTTTTTAGCAAAAAGACATTGGCTGGTTTTTACTGAATCGTGAAATTCTATTACCTAAAAGAAGAAAGTAGTACACTAAACTCAAATTTCCCGCCACATTTTTTGAGCAAAATTAAAGTTTTCTATCCAACTGAAAAATGGATCCACTATGGGAACTTATCACATGGTACGTGTGTGTGTATATAGTTTGTACGATTTCAAGCGTCGCATGAAATCAGACGTTGATTTGAAAGACTTTGAATAGGGTTTAAAAACAAAATACCGTCTAAACTAACTGCTTACCATGGTTCAATGAATTCAATAGCGGTCTAGTAATTTAGGCGGAAGAAGAAACAAGGCGCCGCCCTTTGACCAATGCTATAGAAATAAACGTGCAGGCAAGGAAAAATCTACTTGAAGGAAATAGACGAATTACATACGAAGAAATCGAGCATATGTTGCATGTTGGATCGGTAAGTGTGCACGAATTTTACATGGGAATTTTTGTTGAAGGAGGTCAGAAGAAGGAGTCACCGCACAATATAAAGCAGATTCCAAATTAGGTTCATATAGAACGTTGCCATCGCCGGAAGACGCACTGGCTACATTTGGCTGGGCGATCGAGGAGGTATCTAATGTGGATTGGATAACTTTTTTTGAGAACTGATTTAATCTTTTGAAACTTTGTGTAGATGTCGATGGAAAGTTCCTATTAAAGGTGTAATAAAAAATTAATAACGTGTAGTATACATGTTTTTTGTATTATCGCAGAAATTTTTGAGAGCCTGCGTACCGGAAAAAAATCGTCGAGTTCATCTCTACTGTTTCGAAGTCGCGTCCCAAGACGTTATTTTGAAGTTGCGAAATTGAAAAACAACAGACAATAAAACGCTGCTATGTAACCCCGCCACAAAAAGTAAATTATGTTACGTTTCCTCGTTCCAAGTTTTTTAATTCTATCCTGTTAATAAAAAGAATTAATCGTCTTGCTTTCAGGGTCTTTCTTATTTTGCTGAATATTATTTTAATAACAGAGGCGTTGTAATAAAATAAATAAATATTTCGAAAACCATAATTAGACGTGCTTCTCTTACAACAGACACTTTTCAATTGTTCTGGGACCATATTATACTTCATATTTTGATATTTTTTTATATAATTATTTATATTCGAAATATATTTGTATCGTGACAATTACTGTATGAAATGCATTCATGGGGTTTTTAACTTTGATTTCTCCATTTATATACACTCTTCGAAGTCAATTTCTTTTGTAAATTGAAGGTATGTATGAAAAATAGAGAGGTGACGATACAAGAATGTAATGTAGGAGAAAAGAGACCGATTATTAAATTCTTTGTCCGTCTGCTCGCGCACATCTCTGAACTCATTACTGAAATGGATTTTAACTGAAAATAGAATTAAGATAACCATATCTGAGCCACAAAGTTCTACTTTGAACGATTCTAGGGGTAGCTCTACCGCGTTTCACCCTTGATCAAAATCTCATTTTCGGTTCTTGTGCTAACGATAGGGGTTTACTTAAGTGATTTTAAAAGTATTGATATTTGCTCTATTTTTAATCAGTGATTCAATACCTACAGTTTCTTTGGTAAAGTTGACGTAAAAATGAGGAGATTATACCTACAAAAAGACGTGTACCATTTGACGTACCACTGTGCATCGCCCATCTCATAGATTATAGAGAATGATTTCCGAACAAGTGCCAATTTAATAAAAGATTTTTGTTAACTCTTTCAAGTAAAATCTGTATCAATAAAATAGCCACAAATGTAAAAAAGTAGATACTGAATTTTTGGATGGAGCTTATATGAAACGTTTGGTGAAGCACGAAAGATATGCAAAAATCGTAGTAATATCTTATATATCTGTGGTATCTACTTACTTTTCTTTGAAATAGATGTGATATTACATAAAAAAATGTGACTTAATTTTATACTACAGAATATTAAAAACCATTCGACTGATTCGATTTCACATTCGGTTAGAATCAAATTAACAAACCACACTTCAGACAAGTATTTATATAACATTATCTTTAACCTAGATTTTTTGAGCATACATTTTTTCATAAATTTTTATAGAGTCAAATGTCTATTGTGATTGTTTAATTTTTTAGAGCTTCGTATGTCTGTCAATAGTACCCTATTCCTAAGCCTCCACTGTCCGTCTAGTTCTCCGTCCGTCTGTCTGTTAGCGCGCTGTATCTCATGGACCATAATAGGTAGATAGTTGAAATTTTTGCAGTGTGTTTTTCTATTGCCGCTATAACAAAAAAAAATTAAATTGAAAATTAAAGGGGACATTCGTACAAAAAACGTGTTTTTTTTACTGGTTTTTACTCCATTTTAATATTGGCAATAGGTAGACGTTTGAAATGTTGTGTTTATTGCTATAGTCTCTTTGAAAAAAAAATTAAAATTAAATTACAAATGGTCCCCATACAAAAAATCGTTTTTAAGCGTTTTTGTTCAATCTTAATATTTTTTTATAATATGTAATGTTCAATATCGAACGGTGGTACAGAACCCTTCACGTCCGAATCCGACTCGTCCTTGGCCAGGTTTTTTTAAATATATTTCGACGAGAAGCTGAGCAATTTATTTTATTCCGACGACCGTACGAGGTAACTAATATGGTCTTTGATGCAAAGGTTCGGCCTTTTCCGTTGGGAAATATCCAGGAGAAACTTCGTTTTTCTTTATTCCACATGAAAAAAATTCTTATTGCAATAAATCACTTGCAGTTTTTCAAAAGTTAAAGAAATGATTAAAAGCAATCAAAAAAATATTGTATTTTTTTTCTATAATGTAATGGCATAATATCAAGAATTGAATATAAACTAATTAATAAAAAAAAGATTATTTATTTACAACAAGTCCTAGGGGTAATTCAAAGGGCGATGCCTGAAACTATTATAGCAATCGCTATTTAATGCATTTTTCAATTTACAAAATGTTGTATTAAACTACAATTCCATTAAAAAAAAAACTGCTCGATCTTGCGGGCCAGTCCCTTAATTTCATGCTATTTTCAAGCTCTCTGAGCCCAAAATGTACGCATATACGCTTTTGAGCTCTTTTTATTCAAGAATATAGATAGATGCTTATGCATTTTCAAGCTCGTTGGGCTTGAAAATATTCAGTTAAGCGTTAATATTACACGCCTCTTAACACGTGTAGCATTGGGGGAAATGCTTTAATCTTACAACGAAAGTTTCATTTCATTTTTCAGCACTTTGAATAATTGCTGTACTATTTTTGGTTCGTAAAGTTTAATTAATTGTGTGTCTATAATCTATTTTTTGGACAATCCATTGTCCTGAAATACTTTTTAAGAATTCTTAAGTTAATTTGATTGATTTGTTTGATCCCGATTGATCCTGCCCGCATATTTTTTTTTTAAAAAACTAAACGTGCCTTCGGAGACTCCCATCAGGAACGAAGTTTTATGCAATATAGTTATCAAAGTTATAAATAAAATCAAGGAGTTTCATTCAATATTTTAAGAAATATATTCGTTTATTAAGAATTGGATGTAAAATAAAATAGTAAATTATTAATTATAAAAAAAATATTAAATAATAAATTTAAAAATAAAAAGAGAGAGAAAGTTGCATGAGAACGAAGAATGTTATGTCCTTTCACACTTTTTTGTTATATTACGATTTATACAATTGAATTTCTACCGTAAGCCCATTAAGGAACTTGTTCCAATAAACGTAAATAAATACTTAAAATAATAAATAAACTTTCAGAAAACGTCATAATTGACTTAATTTTTTTTTCATTAAGCCTACTTTTGTTATAGGAAAAAATCTTTTGAAAATCAGTATACACAATTTTCGGTTTAAAAAAAAAGGAACAAAAAGCAACGATTTTCACTAATATATTTTTATTGTATTGTTTGTATTTTTTTCTCTCAATTTTATTAATTTTGATCTCTTTAAAATATATGCTCACATTACGTTGGCACTAAATAACCATAAAAAAACGTTAATGGGTTTTTGTTCATACAATGTATTTCTCTTAGAACGAAATTTAATTTTGAAGTACAAAAATATTGTAAAGAACCGTTAGGTGTTGTAATTTTAAGAAATAAAAATTAATAAGTTATTTTGAATGTAATTTTTACACAAAGCAATGGTAAAAAAAATCACTTTGATTAGCATACAATATTTTTCCTGCTAACTTTACCTCGCATAGAAAATTAAATTCTTCCAATTAATTCATTTAGGCATGACGCCAAAGCTTTAGCGTATAAGCAATAGATCAAAGTTTAGTGCCGTCAGGTGTACTTAATTATTTTCTAATTTAATTTATGATCAACCTCATATAGCTTGTATTCAAAAATTTTTCACATAAACCATTTACGTTATTTTACTTTTTGCTGTAGAAGGATGTTTTTCCCTTTATTAAATTTTGTCAAATTACACGAGCTTTTAATATATACGAAATTTTTCTTTTTACGAGGGGATTTATTTCTTGACAAGCCCATTTTTGTGTAATTTCACATAAGAATGCAAGGGCATTGCAATCGAAATGTACATTATATGAAAAGAAATTACCAAAATATACGTTTCTTGAATATAAATTGTGGGATACCGAGACGTCAATATAAAAGCTTGCGTTCACGTCTCCTCCGTATTCGCAAACTTACACGGCAAAGTTTTATAATCACGAGACAACACACGTACGTACTTGAGCCTCGTCCTTTCGAGTACCTATTCTGAAAGAACGGACGAGGTCGCGTTCCACGCAGAAACCCCGCCCCTAAATCGTGATGAGCGTCGTCCTCTCTCTGTTTCGACTTTTTTTTTACTCTTGCCGTGCGAGTGCCAACACGAGCACGACCCGGCGCACGCGCCGCGCCGCGACGGCGGCTTCGCAGTGAGCGGGCGTGCTCGTTTATCAAATAATTTCCCCGAATGCTGTTCTGCGCCTAATGAGGCCTGAATCGCCTGATCCTCTAATTTGTGCGCACAGTTGACGTATTTCACGAATACGTGTCGTCGAAACCGCTCGGTTTATAGCTCTACCCCGCTTAAATTAGCAGTTTATTTTAATGTCTCGTTTTAAAAGGGCTTTTTTATCTCACCCTCTAATACTGAGTACATTTTTAGAGTTTCGTGCCAGAGAATTAAAAGAAGAACCGTTTTGATTGCTCTGTGGTTGTTCTGTGTTTTCTGTATATTTATCTCTCACTCTTACTAACTGTTCAATACAACCTAGCTTTACCTGGTAAATTATTTTATAACGAAAAAGGTGGCCAAGGTGGATGTGAGTCGCACGCATCTAGGGTTCCCTATCAGCTAAAGAAAGAAATCAAAACAATTGTACTAATTTTGAATCAAACGGGCATCACTTCATTTCTAATAAATTTGAAAAATTCCGGTGATTAAATTGTTACTATCGATAACTGAAAATCGTGAATATTAAAAAAAAAATTCTGATTTTTAATGATATAGAAATTATTTTCCAAGTTCTATTATAGTATATTTAATTTTTTTGTATACATAAATATAAGTATCTTGACAACAGAGCTTTGCTCGGCGTCTTTCAAGTTTGTCTGATGATAAATTATAATCTCCCACGGGAAAAGTTGTTTATCTTCATTTCCAATAAATATTTAAATACAAAACATAGCACGTATAGTCTATCTGTAGTTTATGTCATATAGCGCCATATGTTGCTGAGAACAAATAACATACCACACAATTCTACTAAATGGCGTCAAATAAAGCAAATTTTAGATGTTTTATATCCAGTTTTTCAGAAAATACACTTATATACATAAACTTAAAAAAGACATCAATCGAACTAAAAACTAACACCAAAATCGTCAGAACTGTTTCCGGAATAGAATTTCCCTCTTGAATATTAATAAGATATTCCATACATGACCGATTTTTTTTTGATTTAATGAGCAGAATTTTATATGAAAATGGTCCTCTATTTTCTTTTTATTTTACAAAAATTACAGATTTTTAAACATTGTTCACGAAAGGATTATTGTTTAAAACACGATAAATTAACAAAGGCTTACTGAAAATTATGTGTCAGTTTCAAAGTTTCGGCCAATAATTCACAGTGAGTTTCGGTCCGAATCAGTTCTGATAGATTATTACAGACTTTTTTACATAAAAGATTACATGTTATATTTATCATGTGTATAAAAACCTATCACTACTAGTACTTTACCTACAGAAAGTTCTCTTCTGCAGAGTTGAATGACGTCTGTGACGACACATGACGGCGTCAATCACTTTTGTGCACGAGCTGACGGCGTCAATCACTTTTGTGCACGAGCTGACATCTAGTTTTTGTGAATGAAAGAAACCCACTGTGTACCGATCTCATTCCAATTACAGAGCGACATGATAAAAGGAAAAACGTTAGTACTTTTTTTAAGGAACCAGACTCGCTCGACGTCAACTTCATTCCATCACCGTAATTAAGTAAGTACTTTCGACTATTAAGCGGTCCTAATTTATTTAGATGGCCTTAAATTTGCGTGAAATAAACGAAAAATGCGCTAACCTTAAGTTAAGATATCTTTCGGCTGTTATTTGCTATATGAAATATACTCGTAAAGAATATACTTAACTTAGGTAATAGATTTGTTTGGTAAAGTACTTGATGTCAACACAAAAAAAAAGTAATTCGTACATGCGAAATTGTTTATAAACAAAATAAGACTTTATTGTTAGTCGTTTGTTAATAGTGTCAAATTATATAACTATTCAGCCAGCTAGGTTTTGGTCAGATTCCATCTCTGTAACAAAATTTAATAGTTAATAAGCTGACAAAAGACATTTTCCATTTCACTACGGCGCTCGTCTTTTTGAGGAACACCCGTCTTTTAATTAATATTGTTGATGTTATGTCAAAACTGTAGAAATGTGATGATATTAAAGCTTATAAACTATCATGGTGGACACGCTGGGAATATTTTTCTAAAATTTGCAAAACCCATAAGTGCACACCTCATAATGTTCATTTAAAATTCGTTTAAACAAAAAATAACATTCATTTAAACTTTAATAAAAAAACAAAAAAAAATGTAAAACATCATCGTGTGTATATATTCTATTGGTTGTAATAGTCGCAATAATATTATTGCGACCATTACTACCCAATTTTTTCGAAGCAAACGAATAACTAAGAGATAAAATTTACTTACTACTAGAAGTCGCTATAAATACTTTATCTATTTGTGAAGCACAGCTTCGTCTTTAAAAATACATTTTTTATTAATTATTATTTATCGACTCCGAATTAGAAAGCCATTTTCAGTAGGAAACTAATTGCCGCAATTCTAAAGCTAATAAAAAAAGGCTAAATTAATGGATTTTTTTTTCACAGGTGCATGTATTTTTCACAAATACAAACATATTTTCTCGTAATACTTTTGTTTTATACAAAATTAATTTCCATCGAGCCTAGGAAATTAGCCAAGTGTTATTTCTACAGTTTTCCCGGCATTGCGATCAATATATTATGCAACACTCGGCGGTGGCGCGGCGGCGGGCTGCCCTACCTCTGAACACCCGATCGGCTTATTTAATGTTGCCAAGTTGATGACAATGATTGATCGATAAGCAAATATTTTACATTTTTTAAAGTATCTTTATCACTTTATTTATATTTAACAAGAACTTACGTATAGGTATAAGATTTACTATTTGTTTTCTAAAACAAAACGCAGAATAAAATAATAGAAAAGAATATTATCTATTATTGATGAGGATTTTAATTGATAATTCTTTACAGTAATTAATTTGTATCCAATTAAAGGCAAGTTGGATAATGTATTTTGCCTTCTAAAATAATTTTTTTTCAATAATATAATATAACATGAGTGTTTAAATTATTTATTTACTACGTAAATTGTGTGAAAAATTGTTAAATGGTAGTTATGATATTTTAGTAAGTTACTGGTTAGTAAAATCAATTTTCAGGATGTTTTATTACGAAATTACAATGTTGAGCGAGCGGGTATCGAACTCCCAGAACTGGTACAAGTGCTCCATTCGCTAAGTCACGGCGCCCTGTCGTATATCGTCATTCGAGACTAGCCTTTTCCGTCCGCTTCCGACCGGATCTCGATTTTGATCCCAGTCCAGCTCTCTAATCCGACGCTCGTCTCGAAGTCGATTTTAATCTTTCTTTGTATGTTACTGCTTTTTTTTCTGTTACTGCAAACTTTCTTTTGATAAAAATTATCCTATCTCCAGATACAAACTATTCCAGGAAATCAGCTACCTGTATACAAAATTTTAATTACAATTCGTTCAGCCCTTTCAGAGATTAGTCTAGATAAACCGACCGACTTAAATTTTATTTATATCTAGCACTAAAATACTCGCCTTGATTTCTTAGAATAATTAAATTGTGTGTATTTATTGAATTGACTTATTGAGCATCCGGTCCATCTAATACGCATTATTTCTATCACAATGGAATTTATCTATTGATATATTCATTAAGCAGTTGTGTGTTTACTGAACAAAGAGGTATTTATGCACGAATTATTAAACCAGAAAGTGATTAGCAAAGCATAATTGTCGTATGTGACATTTTGGACGTAGTGTGTTAATTCCAGAAATGCATAGTGGGATTTTCAAATTATAGAAAAAAAAGATTGTTATGTACATAATTGTTCGTAAACGATGGTGGTGTTGCATAAAACTTAAATTTATAGATATAGAAATTTAATGAGCACAGTATTGCTCATATTCGATTTTCTAACATTTTAAGTCCCGTGTGGTTCGATTAAAAATAAAAGCTTTTGAAACACGTTCAAGTAGTTACAGATCAAACTTTAATTTTATTCATGAGAATAGTTTGTAAGTGCTTTTAAATCGCTAAGTTGATTTATGCCTACTTACGTTGCTTATTTTTTTAAAAACGACGTTCCTTTTCGTTCGGATGTCAGTGGCATTCAAAATGGCTGTTCTCGTTTAATTTATAAGAGAGCTTTTAGAAATCTTCCATTGTAGACAATTTTTCTCGTAATATTCTATTAAATTTGGTACAAACATTTTACTAAATACATGCGAAGTTATAGTTGTTTATAGTTATTAATGGTAACAATAATATATAAAATAGATAAAATATCATCGTATTTTTAATATATTTTTGTTACGTCATAATTTGTACAAATATACATAAGCGTATATTATTATACTTCAGAATCACGCTTGTTTCCCAGAAAACTACGCAGAGACAACGGATTTCTGTATAAGTCTCGTCCACAAGTATAATTTTATCGAAAACCTAACCCGGCCGACCGAAAATTGTAATTCAGGTATTTTTCGATTCGGAACGGCATCTTTAATACATTATAAAACTTTTATTTTTCCAACGTAAATCTTTTCTAAAACCTCAGATTAATAGGTTAAACATTATCAGGATTTTTATTTTAATCTTCAACTATAATAAAAATTAACTAATTCGCAATAGCATAGCACAGTTCATTGAAAAATTGCGGTTAACGTTGTTTGCCAACGGATTATTGTTTATTTATGTGTCTGGATAGAACCTATTTTTTTTTATTTCTTGTCATTCGTATTTAGTTCGTTAAAATATTTTTATTTGGTCCACGGTCTGCTTCATCGATACGCACGCGTGAGCGCCTATACCCGTGTTTAACCCAATTTTCACCTTCAAATTATCGGTACAGTTCCGGGAAGCAAGACTTTTTTAAAGAACTCCTGTTTATAAAAGATCTTCCTTTTCAATTTTTTGATTTCCCAAATGATTTTTGACATATTTGCAAAAAAAAACAAATTTTTTTTTAGTTACTTGTTAATAACTTTTAATACTTTTGCCGATCTCACTATAACGGTTTTATAATGCTTTCACATGTCATTTCGACACGAATGAGATCTAAATTGTAATTTTTATTTCAATAATGTCAGATTTTCGATAAAATGGTATCTACTAATGCACTAGACTACATTATTCGATCTTTGCATATCTCTCACTGACATTCATCAATCTTTTCAGCAAGGTTTCGAGTGCTGAAAATTTAAATAAATAATTCATACGCCACCAGTTTGATCTGCATAGGATTTTCTGGAGCCACCCTTGCTGACCCTTCCATCATACAAAAAGGATGAGTTGAAGTATATTAACAAAATAGATTTATTTTATTAATATACTTCAATTCAGCCTTTCCGGATGACCAAATCACTGCAACATAATTTTTTTCTACTCTAGTCATGATATCTAACTTCAAGCCACACCGTTCTCTGACGTCGCACTATTGTTACATAATTTTTACAAATAAAGCTAATTAACTATATTACTTAATAATTTATATGATGCTCATTAAAATTCAAAATAATCAATTATTGTGAGTTACGAAATTCATAATTTTTAAATGAGAATTTTTTTCCTAGACATAAATTACTGTATTTCTTTTTTTGTAATAAATTAAAATAATAAGTTGTAATAACATTTATTTGAACCAAAAAATATTTTCGATATTTTTCTGATCTTATAAACAAACTTACAGACAAGCTGTTGGTCTCGTTGGCCGCATTGATCAGGTATGTATATTTATAGATATTTCGATAGATATATTTATTATTTATAAATGTTTCAACTGAAAACACCGTATAAATCGATTGGCTATAACATATCAAATAGAATAATTTTACAAATTGTTAGATACGTCGATTCATTTATTTATTTTAGTATAAACCTCTATAAAAAACTGAACGTTTTAGAGTCCTAGCAGCCTTAGAGCAAAAAAACTCTTTTCAATATTGAAACAATGTTGAAAAGAGTTTCAAAATTCAAAACAAAAAAATAATACAAATTTTTCCGCTGAAAATTTATATGTATTTAAGCTATAGCGACATATGAAGCGAAAATGTAAACATGTCTAGAAATATAAATAGTTTTTTAGTTATCGTGATTACACGGGATTTTCAGGAGACAGAAGAAGCATACCTACGCTCGCGCTTAAGGCATGCAATAGAGACAATAAAAGATGATGAGAAACAATCATGATCATTCACACAGACTAATAAATTATTAGACAAATTGAACATTCATTGTTGAAAGAGACCGATTGCAAATCGACCGTTAAATGTCACATCGTTTTTGTACATATAAATAGTTTATAGTTTCGTACATATATATACATGGGTGTGTGTGTGTGTGTGTGTGTAGTTTTAGCGACTTTTTTAATTGAATTTTTAAAACTTTAATTGTGTTCATGTTTTATCAAATAACATTTATTTACTTTCGCCTTCAAATTTTATTAATTGAATAGAAAAATAAAGTTTTCGCATTGAAAGAACTGATACTTGTTATTTACCATATGCATCTATTAATATTTTTTTGTTAAAAGCATGAGTGCAGGCTTAAATGAAAAATTTTGGTTTCTTCGAATATAGTTCTAAAAAATTCTTTAAACATTAATTTAAATTGAATGGGGATATCCAATTAATTACCAACAACTACTTAGAAATGGGAATTCAAAAACTTCGATAAAGTAGCTAGGAACAAACCTTAATTCAGGTTTCACATATAAGAAAAAACAGTTTCTTTTATAGTTTACTACTATAAAGCTCATCAGACATAAGAAAAATGTTTATTACTAGTGAAATGCTTTTGTATTATCAGAGAACATTTTTACTATGACCAAAAAAATTAAGCCGTCCCTGCACATGACACGTCGAATTCTTTTCTGATTTACATTTTCTGATACCTCCCGAACGATATCATCAAATAAAAGAATCTCTGTTGTTGGAAGATAAAGAAACTTAAATTGAAGAGTTGAAAAGTGATGATAGATACAGTCAATTGTTGGAACTTATCAGTTAATTTGTTGATGGATGATTTAGAAAAAGGCCTTATTTTAAATTATTCATCAATAAGCTGTCATTCTATGAAACAGCATATACCATAGAACAGCATGTACCATAGTTTTGTTTTTCAGCAGAGATAAAAATTTAAAGTGGAATATTTATTATTGTTTAAACTGGGAGCTTTCAACGCTCGTTACTGGCGATGACTGCTTATGAGTCGTGCCTCACGAAAAACGAAGAATTCTGGCAAATCATTCTACCGTCCGAATTTTGTGTCTTATTTATTGTTTTCCATTGAACATCGACAACGGCGTTTATGTTTTGTTTTTTCATTTTAAAATATGGAACACAACTTTGTGGTACGCTATAATATTTTTTTTTTCTTATTCACCTAACCGGATTCTAATGAATAATTATCATATCCAACAGTTAAAATTGTAAACTCAACTAAGAACACAAAAAATGTACTTATTTGTTTCCCTGTGTTAATCTATTGATGTACAAAACAGAAGTGTCCTTCTGTAATTTTTAAATGACTGCGTTTTTTAAGTCCATTGTGTTATTAGTACGCATCAAGTATCCAAAAACTTTAATTTTTTTTTGTCTGTCTATGTGTCTGTTTGTGTGTCTAAGGTGATCTTTAGAACGGTGAAATTTTTGTTGGAGGGTATAGGACCTTATTTCCTACCTGAAAATTGTATAATCGAAATTGGAATAGTTTGATCGAAATGTAATCCCGGATCGACCCGGAATCGACATTGTGCTCTAAATTAAGACGAGAACAGTATCGAGATCGGGATCGTTGGGGACACAGAGCGTTCAAGCGGACGTTGTCACGTGCGAAAACTAGTATCTAACAGAAGTTTGGGGTGATAGAACTACCAAGAGCTAAAGTTTACCAAACATTAACACAATTAAAATGATAAAAGGGCTCAAGGGAGATATTGTTATACTAAATTCCTTATTCCCTTGCTGTTTATGTTTTCCTGGTAGCAGCTATCGATTGGAATTGAGTTTCGTTCAGAATTTAATATAATTATGTCAGTCATAAAACCAAAAAGTGAATTCGTCAAATTGGAATTAGGGCTGATTTTTAATGGCTAAGTTCAATCTGCGGACAACTTGTACCTGTTACTTAAATGTTCTGTGCGTGTTGCACGAATAAAAAATTCACTCGCAACGAGTGTACGTACCATAAATTCCAAAAATATGTTCAGAATTCCGCAACCATCCGTACGTTTTTTTCTATCTTTTATATTGAAATATTTATTATAAGTTGCAATTTCGGTTATATTCGCATGAGAGACGAGGTACGAAGGGACAGGGTGACATATTTGAAACTCTGCCACGAACTATTCCCGGCGTCGGCTGCGCGTAAACACGTCGCGCAATTTTGGATATTAATAGCTATATCATATTGGGTGATTTTAATAAATACCATCGCGACATTCGCACGTGCGCTCGTCGGACGACCTGTTAACTCGTGACCGCACAAAAAAAAATAAGACACCACTAATGGAACCAAATAAGATGTCTCATTGAGCTGGAATTGGAACGCTGAAGCAAAGAATGAATCGGTATAAAGGTGATGCGTATACGTGTGTGTGTATAAACGGGACAACAGCTTCAATACCATATTATTAGTTTGAATTTGCGCGTTGAAAAACTAGAACAAAGAACACGCGTACAGTTCGATTTTCATTACCTTTGTAAACAATTTCTTTCCTTCGCAGAACGTGTTTAACGATATTTCATCTATACAGTTAGTCGTCGTGACGTACAGAATGCGTCACTAGTATAGGCCAAATTCCTGAGCCGACAGATCTGAGAAATACATTTACGTACAGCAACGAACGTGAGGTATAATGAACGATGAAGGTTATGGTGCTGAAGCGCTGTTATAAAACTGTTATGCTCCGGGTTCGAATAATTACTGGCCATTGTACTATCGTCATATGGTAACGATTAATTTAAATTTTTCAAATAAGAAAACACGCATTGTGCGTACATTTTTTTTATGGAGAGTGGGCAGGTACGTCGTATAATTGAAGATGACACAGAACGGTTTCGTTTTGTTCTTCTCAATTTGTCTATGCGAGTGAACTGGCTTCATTCTGGATGTGGTTCCTACATTTATTACTGTCACTTTCTCGTGAGTCTCGGCGTTTGTCGACAGATTACTAACATGAGGATTTTTTTTTAATAAGCAAGAGGTGAGCGAGGAAAGCGCGGGACGCGCGCAATGGCCAGTTTACGTATAGTTCGTGTGGCGTCGCGTGCGCCGGCGTCGATGCTCTTCGCGCGAACCGGACGGCGCCACGAATGAGGAATTAATATAAATAAAGTGAGGAAATAAATTTTGAAAAGAGTGACGGTAAAATTGCAAAGTTAATTGAACATCCGCCGATAAAAAAAAATCAGTGATTAATGTGTGTTAGCTGCCACCGTGATGAATATGATTATTTTGTGTGTGAGAAAAAGTTAATTTTTTTTGTGAATGATTGTCATTTAAATATTTTGTGTTATTAATCGACCTATAAATCTCATTGGCCGATTTGTTTCGTTACTAATATTAAGTAGTACTAACTATAAATGCTTACTTTACGGGAAGTTCTGGCAGAATAT
>BGZK01000910.1:0-251547 GCA_005406025.1 Eumeta japonica
AAAAGGAAGTAGACCGATGGCCGCTTGGTTTTGTTTGATTAAATCGTTCTATATTTAGCCACGATTTATTAAAAGACTTTGCAGTAAAAGAAAAAAAAAACGAAGACTCGGATGAGG
Organism: Eumeta japonica; assembly: GCA_005406025.1. NCBI lineage: Eukaryota > Metazoa > Arthropoda > Insecta > Lepidoptera > Psychidae > Eumeta > Eumeta japonica. Next base: position 118 of record BGZK01000910.1, read on the forward strand.
CCTCGGATTTGTAGCCTTTTCGCTTTTAGATATAAGATTATGCGTAAGCAAACAATTATTTTTTAATTATATATCTTGTCTACTATTTTGTTACATGATGTAACAATAGCAATTAAGTGATTAAGAGTGACTAAGGGCGTTACTTTTGAACGATGAGGTACTGGATTCGATTTAGACTATAAGTGAATTGACAAAAGGGTTCTTAACTTAAGTTGCATCGAGCAACTAATTCTGTGCCTAGGAGAGTCTTTGGCTTGGATTTGTCATCATAGTTGGGCCAATGGGTATGAGCAGGATCCAACCCGCACAGGCTCAACGAGGAAGGCTCTAGACCCAAGCCTTCAACTGAAATAAAAAGATTATGCAAGGATGTGACCACAGCACTGGGGTGATTAAAACTTCTCACAATATTAAAGAATACAATTTTTGTGAAAATTAGTCTCAATTTATTCATTCATAATTGAGTTTCCATGATTTTTTAGTTCCAGATTTTAGGGGAATAAAAGTTTATCGACTCTCATTGATGTGATGGTTTTTATTTCTGTTTATTAAACTCACGACAGATACAGGGTAACATTACAAGGAATAGTCCTATATTGTGATATGATATAAAACATCGATACGCAGTAAATTTTCAAATTATTTAAGAAATTTTCAAAATTAGTATATTTTTAATTTTTTTTACATGGAAACCTTTTAAATAATATAAAGATCAATTCGAAGTTTTCGTTTATTTATTCATTTAACAAATGATCATTCTATTATACACTTTTTTTCGTATAGTGACTTTGACGTGCGTATTTGATGATTTTTCTAGACATTTCTCATATCTTTTAAAAAATCGTTATGCATACAGTCTGTATGTACGTTTTACTAAAGATTAAACCATACTAAATGTTTTATCTCATCAATATTGGTTACCGAATGAACATTTCAATTCAGTATGAACAGAGAACTTCTTATAATTGAATACGCGTGGACTTGGTTACTTACTGGATAATCAGAACACGCTCCGTGTGTGGTGCAACCTGCAGTGCCTGCGTGCGCATTGTTCGCATACGTTTTCATTTTATATTTGCAAATTAACTGTTATTAATTTGTTATTGACCTGTTATTGATCGTTCTACACGTAAAGGGTTTGATTTAAAGAGAGTCGTGAATGCCGAAGTTCTTTTTCTATTTTTCCGAAAACAAATTTCTCAATTTTATGTACTCGATATTCAATAGAATAAGTTGAATGGGAATATTTAGCCACTGTATATACGTGTGTGAAGGGGGAGGTGTATAGGTGTTGTGCCTACGAGTGGTTGTTTATCAATCAAATAAGATTATGCAGGCAAACAGAGGAGTGTGGGTAAGGCGGCCCACGCGACAGAACAACCTTGTCAAGGCTGGGCCGCTCACACTGACGACTCAAGAATTCTTAACCTATAAATAAAAATTTACTTCTGCATTACAACGATTAAAATCGTGACGAAAGTGCTATTAAAGATTTATTAATGCCAAACGGTCTCTGAAATATTATTAGAGATTTAAATACTAGTTAGTATTCGGGCAACCGAGCTATGCTCGGCGTTTTTCGACTTTGCCATGGGAGTATAATTTCTCTCCGGAAAATTTGCTTATGTTCATTAGCAACAATAAACTTTTAGATCAATGTTAAATACTTATTTTATCTGTATACAGTGCCACCTCTAGTTTATGTGTTATTACTTGTTGTTGACTATCAATGACATAGCAACAATGTAATTACCTCAAAATTTTGCGAAATGACTCTAAATAAAGCAAGGTTAAGGGTTTTGTTTATCGTTTTTCAGCAATAGATGAACTTGAAAAGCAAAACCGTATCAAAGTACGAATTGACATCGAAATTGTTATGGGTATCTCCGAGTTAGCCGAGTATTTTTTTTCTTTATATATAAAGAAATAAAATTCGCTTGAAATATCTAGAATTTCTAACCCCCTTTTTTATTACGCTTTATAACCCCCTTTTTTAGTATAAAAGTAATTTAAAAACGAGTACAAAAGTTTACGCGAAAATTAGAGGTTGAGTTTGAAATAAAATGGATGGGGTCAGATCTTCATTCGAAATTAATATTATGTGTTAGCAAAAAATGAAGAAAAAAAAAGAACAATCCCTTAACGATAATGCTTTACTAATAAACACTTTTTTTTCACTAATATCTTCATGAATTCAAAACGGTAGACGATTTTTACGTTAAACTTCCCTTTAGTGTGAACGCCTCTATCGTGCAACGTCATACACGTTAGACAACTCCTCGGAACTATATCAACAGTCATGGACGTGCCGGAAACGGTATATGGACATCTTTGATCCAGGTATTGATATAATAACGACATCGCTATCAACATCATTGTAGCGGTACCAACTCCCATAGACGTCGCTGTGCTCGTAGGCGCGGTTCTTTGAAAACCATGTAAATAAAACATTTACACGGTTTCATCGATGAAGCGAGAGCTTGCTGAAGTTATCAATTTGTGTGGTTATATCTGAACGTCTGTGGCTATCACAACTTAAAATACAAAAATGAATTTAAGTTAGAATTAATAATATTTAATCTCTTTTATTGAATCCGACGCTACCAAATAAAATCGAACTCGAGCTTTTCGTGTCGGTGGGTCAACTCAGTTCTAGTGAAATTAAATACTAATTAGTTTTCCTAAAAATGTGCAGACATATCTAGATATTTGCATAATAAAAGTGGAGGTCGTATGAGATTTTGTCGTCGCGTTGAATTTCAATCGAGTTTTTAACAGTAAATTTATTCGTTTAAATGTCAAGGAAACACCAATTTTCCTTTCGCAACGGCCATATATATTCGTTTTAATCCGTGTACAACCAAAGTTAGAAGTTCTGTTGAAGATGAGGTTTAAGAAACATTACAACCATTATATTTCACTCGAATTTGAGAATTGACAGTATATTTGCATCGGTGCAGGCGGCAACACAGATTTTGCCGATCGCTACTTGCGCATTAGTGATTTTCTAGATCTGTGGTGGGATGCAGTTGGTCTGATTATAACAAAATCCGCTACAGTAATTAAAGTGCCAAAATATCATGAGCCTAAGAGTTTTATATTTCAGTGTACGGGTGCACAAACTGCAATTATTTTCGAACAACATTCCCGCCGTGACCTCTACAGCTTTAAGATGTATAACTTGCAGCAAAATTCTTTGACTATAGCGTCAGTCAGTTTTAGGTCTTATTCTTGTTAAGTTATAACCTTTAAGAAAAAGCTACTGTACAAAATGATCGACAATTTCGTAATGTATTTTATGTACAATTAAAGTGTAGCACACTTGCTGGAAGTTAATCACATCTCTTATTTATTTGTGAACAGATATTGAATACGTAATTACAATTGTTAAAATAGAAAATACAATTTTAAATAAAGAAATTTGAAATGATATACGTGACTAGAGTAGAAAATGGTATTTTGAAGTGGTTTGTCAGACTAAAAATTACAAAAAAAATATGTACAGTGAACGTGTGTGATGGAAAAATTCGAAAGGAAAACTCTGGAAAATTGCAGAAATTTGGGGCCTCTGCCCATTTATCTCTTTGGCTCTTTTATAAAACAAATAAAAAGTATAAACAATTTTTTTTAATAACTCGAATATCACAAAACTGTATATATAAATAAATAAATATGTAATAAATATATACCAGAACTGTCATGATTACAAGTGATGTAGGAAGTGTAACAGAATATAATAAGACTATTTTTAAAAACTTTGTTCGAATACGTTAATTTTCATAACAACTGAACAAATGTTCATGGAGTTACCAAAGGTAACTTTCGCCTAGCTTGGGATAACACACAGGTTTTACTTCATCAAAATCGACCAACGAAAATGAATTGATTTTTAAAAATAAATTCCACGTGTACAAATTCGCGGACACAATACAAAATACAATTTTATGGTCACTAAAGATATAGTAGTAAATGTACCTAAACACGACGAAAATTGTAAAAATCTATACAATACGAAGCCTATATATATAAAGTAATATTTTCTATAATTTCTATTAATAATAGCGTAGAAATCTTTTTCTTTGGTTTCTTATTTTGTAGGAAATTAATTTCGTTACTTTTGTACTAAATAATTTAGTTGAGACACTAAAATTTTGATAGAATTTTTTTTTTGTTGCAGGCAACGTCATTTTCGTATGCGATCTATTTTTAGGATTTGTAAGGGACAAACGAACATGCAAATCAAAACAGAGTACGTGATCACCGTCGCCCATGGACACTCGGACACATAGCAATCGAGGAGACACTAGGCCGTTGTCCGCTTTTTTGAAAGGAATAGTTTCTTTTCTAGAAGAACCCCTTGTAATTGATCACGAATAGCGCTGACGGTAGGACATTCCAGAGTTTTATCGTACGTAACAGAAAATTTGCGCGCATGCAGGGTACAGCAACAATGCGTCAGCGTCAGCAATGCACATCATCTGTGCCTATAAAATGATAAAAAAGTGCACAATTTATTATAATTTATACATCTGCAGATGTGGTACAAGGATCAACTATAAATTGTGCATCACAGGTAAATATAAACAGCTTAGAATTTATTCGTTACATTCTTTGCTTTTGTTTAATCATGTTTTATGCAAAAAGGAACTAATATTTAGATACACAGTCGTTGAATTTATAAATTATTTGAGTTTATTATATCTATAATAAACTCAAATTTAAGACTCTTCATCTGAAGAGTCTAAAATTTAAAAAAGTTTTCATTATTTAATAAACTGTTAAATAAAACTATTAATCAAATATTTGGCACTTTATTTATTTATTAAATTTGTTTATAGCAATACAACTATAAAATGGTCTACGATTAAATTACATTTTATAAAATCGTAAAGCATTATCAAATTTGACTTAAATAAATCAGATTAGCATCATTCGAAATCAACGCTTAAATGTAGATTTTCGAAGAATAATATAGGTAATTAAGTTATTAAGTTATACAGAGTTAAGCTCTCTAATCTTTAGAATAGCGAGAAGTTTGCAAGAAGACGTCATTTGTAAAATTTACGACCGAATTAATTACGGCGTTTACACGACTTCTAAACTAGATGTGTATTTTTATCATTTTTATTTGTTTGATTCGCCATAAACATAAATTAGTTATGTTTTCGCACAAATAACTTTTTATGAGTGACTCGAATTTCGTTAGAATTACATTACAGGTTAGACAAGTTTCGAGCATAATTATACGAAACAGTATGGAGTGCACCCCGCTTTACTGCCCGCCATGTATTTTAATAAAACACACAAATTTTAAAACACGTATTATTTTCGCGACTGTTAAATTGATGATGAGTCGGCTTTGTCGAAATCGAAAAACCGGGGCTGAGAATGCACGAAGGACTCTGAACCCTCGAAATGAATCGAGACTGCCTCGGATCCGGTCAGGATCCGTAAAATGATTCGACCAGAATTCGTAGTGCATGTTTATTGTGAGCACGCGACTCATCATTGTCCCACATTTGCGTTGACCTACGTGCACTAACTTTCTCCGCGTTATTACTCGTGCTGCATAAATAGAGGAAGAATCGCTATACGAAAACACTCAGTACTGTATCACGAAACGTTCAAAAACGAGTTCGTTTTTTTTTCTATCAATTCGCTGCACGCACACACCCTCTCGCAATGTTCTTAAATTCATCTGTTTAAACTTTACGCTTACCAGTTTTTGTATTTGGTTGTGATTGTCTCTTATTGTCATATTATTTATTACATTATTTATTATGAACCAAATTATTGATTTGAAAAGAATCCTCTTCAAATTTCTCGCTCATTCTTCTTTAGGAATAACTAACGAAAAAGTGATAATTTTTTAAATTATGTAAATTCTTAAAATATTACAACGTATTCCAAGTGTTATGTTATAAATTAAGTAATAAAGATATTTATTATTTGAATCCTAATTCGTTCAGTGAGTGTACTTATTTTATGGTGAGTGTTTGGGTTTGTTTACGACTTCTATCATCAATGCGATAGCACTGCCCCGGGTTAACAGCTTAAAGTGCGCCTTGAAGCACGAGCTAAAGAGTTTAGTTTGATTTAAATCAAAAAGTCATTGTTCAATTCTCCCGTAGCTATCTCTTCTTATTAATATGGTCAACGGCGTATACCTCAGTCGTCACCCTGAGATGATTCTGTTTCTGATCTCTGCTGGGCCTCAAGGTATGGAGTTTATCGTCACATTTCGATGCTCCAAAATGAAAAGAATAGAAGACATTTTTCCGAATGTTAAATCGACACTTCTGTAAGCACAGATAATATTGGCACTTTTTAAATAATAAATTTAAAATATTGTTTAATTTGCCTTCTTAATATATTTTTAGTTTGGTGCCCTGGGTTAATTGTTGGTGAGCTGCTAGAACATTCTAAACGAGCTTAAATTTAAAGATCACAAAAGTTATTCGCTTGACCAATGAACGCCGAAGTATTCTAATCACATATCTCAAAGAAATCACTCTCTCAGACTTTGCTAATGAAAATTCAAACTGTATGTTGCGATATCCTCGTGCTGCGTGTTATTGTGCTAATTCGACGCTTTTTTTTTTGGAGACGCGTTGCAAGAATTATTTTCAACTCTTCCATATGAACAGCACATCATGGACCTAGGGTTGCCAACTTTTATTAGAAGTAGAGTATATCTGATTTCAAAAGAGATAAATAAAGATTACGGACTTAATAAAAAGAGTATCGCTAATTTTAAATCATTATAAAGGTATTTTTTGGTACTTTTTGCAGCACATAACACAGTACGAAACAAAAAACAAGAGTATTTTAGTGTACTTATTAGTGTTACAGATTGTAGAGTACAATACTCTATTTTAGAGTACGGTTGGAAACCCTACATGAACCTTCCAACCTTATGTTTCTTCCACATAAACAGTCGGAGGACTTCGTGTCGTTCTTATCTCCAGATGCTTGACCGCAGAGGCTGGCATTATCGATTCGTGCGCGCTACCTTCGACCGCCGACCGGAAGTCGCTTATGTAGTGAGTAAAATGCGGAAAATTTAATTAGACAAAAAATTTACTTGTACGCTGTAACCTACGATGTTCTAAAATATTTAAATATTAAATATCTGTTAATATTCTCAAAATATTTTTAGAAATTTAGAAACTGATTTCCAAAGACGGTCCAGCGCCGTGAACAAAGTCGATAATTTATAGGAAAGACCAAAGACTGTAACCCGCCGTTATGCGCATGTGGACTACTGAAAAGCTTTTGATTTTAATGAAACTTGAACGATGTTGAAATCTGTTTGCGCGGCCAGACTTAATGTCACTCTGTCGAATTGTAAAGACGTTTATATAATAAAGCCGTTATAATGTGTCAGTGCGAGTCCGACAGACACTTGAAACTGTAGAAAATTCACCAGAGCATTGGGAAATGATTCTTACGACAAAATTATTTGAAATAGATCGACTATCTGACCATAAAGGTTGATGGAGATGTCAAATGAAGAATTCAAGTAGACTTTGGAAAACAATGTCTTCGAGTCTACTTATCTCAATGCCTGAAGACAAATACAGATGATGCTCGTGCTCTCTTCTTGTTATATAAATCAACTGAAAATAACAGTACTCCAGTTGAATTTGTACTCTATATTGTACTAAGTATCTTCACAGCTGATATTTCATAAGTGTAGAATCAAATGGCTGTACATATGCAGACACTTGTAGTTAATCTTATTGATATTTTTGTTTGTAAAAATTAAACGAGCCGGTCAAGTTTTTAACGCTTGTCTCAATAAAGACGTTTTAATTAAATTTAAGGGTGAGTTTATTGTACTTTTTATTGTCTTTAAAGTCCCGATTTAAAATTTCCCACTTAACCTTCTGCACCGAAAAGTGCATTGGATTCAACAACTCTAGATTAGATGCAACTGAGTGAAGTTGTCACTATTGACATTGCACACATATTCAATTACTTTATATATAAAGGTAATGCTTATGTAACTTCAACATCCAAAACAAAGTTAATTTGGGATACAACGCTATTATAATAATAATAACCTAAAATCACGCCTATTTCCCAGAAGGATAGGCAGAGACTAGAGATATCCACATGGTGCGAAGTTTGCATATTTCTCTGCCCTCACTGACATCCATCAATCTTTTCATGCAAGGCCGTCGGTTTCGGGTGCTTAAAATTTGGCCCTTTTTTAATATGCCACCAATATGGTATGCGTAGAATTCTCTAGGGCAGCCCTTGCCGACCTTTCCATCACACACATTCGCTCTATAGATTTCTTTTGTCGATATATTTTCATTCATCTTTTGCAGACGGCCAAACCGCCGTAAAATACCTCTCTCTACTCTATTCACTACATCTTCCTTCAAACGCTATTAGTCTTTCTTCATTAAATTAATAATTATAAAAGTAGCGTGACTAGCGGTTAAAAAATTATTACTTATTATTAATTTTATAAAAACATAATTCATTAAAGTAGGTAATTATTATTTAATTGACTCAGATGTACATGTTTTATTATTTATTGATCCATTTATTGAGTGACAAAGTTCTCCCCCAAAGTTGGCCAAATTTATCTCTCTTTTGTGGTTTCTTGCCCAGTCTTACCTGCTGTTGTGGCTATTCTGTCCTACCTTTAGGTGCTCCGTCGGGCTCCGCTTTTAAATCCTTCCGATTCCTTTCACGTTGTTTCGTTTACGGGCCATCTGTCATCGGTATACTTTGGCAATGGTCAAGCCATTTCCATTTCAATCTCAAAAAGTTAGTCATTAATTGTATTACTTTTAATTCGCATTTCAGTGACTATTATCCTATTTTGTGCTTTGATATCCAACTTGTAAAATATAACCCCCATAATCTCTTCCTTTCAGTCGGACACGATTGGGTCTTATGCCACCCACGCCGGCCAGTGCGGGTTAGGATCTGCTAACGGTTATTAACTTTAAAGTGAATATTCTACTTTATGGTAAATATCTTTGCAGCGTTACGAATAAAATTTTGATGAACGACTTACATAATTCAAATTATTTTACATTTCTATCAAACATATTTTGCAATACTACATAATAACGAGTCTTTAGATTGAAAAATTTGTCAACCACAAATTATGAATATCAAAAATATGTAAAATGAAGACTAATACAGTTCATTTATTGTTCAAGGGACGGTTTACATCAAAATTATTTATTGGTGCGAAGTTAGCTTATATGAGTGTCGCATCAATATAAATGTGTCCTTGTATAAACCTTGTTTGGGTGATATTATGATATATGCGCAGTTACTGGAAGGTCTCTAGTTTCATATCGGCAAAGTTGTTCCGCCCCGACTATACATATTATTTTTAAATATAATCAGTGATTGCTCCGAAACGAGTAACTGGTTAAATATATCCATGGATTAAATACATCACCGGCGAAATTATTTGCCTAAATACCGTCTGTAGCGTGCAATAGTGCTAACGAGTCAGGACCGTAATGTATGCAGAGAAAACCATGAACCTGACGATTTACAGCCATATTTCTCTTTTCAACTCCATCGACAGCGATTCTTCGGGTAACCCTAGCTCTTTGGGTAGCACTGCACGCTATCAAGACGTTTTGATAGCGGTCGCCTAAAAGATCTATGGTCACAACAGCCAGCAGAGACACTATACTTCACATGATAGACCGTGTGTGGCAAGCGAGGCAAAAAACGTTTTTTAACCATAGATAAGTAATGAATTCAAATTGAAGGGAAATTATCTGGCTTGCATTACCTTAGATAGTTTTTTATTAATAAAAAAACTCATATAAAACGAAAATAGCCAGTGCTTTGATTCGTTTTGCTTGATACTGATACTGTTAAATATTATAATGAAGGTATAAAACCTGCATGGTTATTGGATAGGTGATATAACATTTGTATATAATTTAAATGCAAATATGGCGAAAGCTAAGAATACGTAAAAAAAAATTATTGGGAAAATGATGTAGAGAAATACCCGTAGACGCATTTAGAATTAACCATTACTGTTATAATTTCATATGTTCATAATGTGGTCTTATTAATATAGAAAACGAGATAATGAAAGGTATTAAGAAGATGCAAGTGTTTATTATTATTACCTCGGGGCTAGGAATCTCAGCATTATAATAAATTCTATGATCCATCATTCAGTAGAGACAATAGCCAAATACGTCAAATTTGTAAGTATGTAGATAAAAAATCTTAGGGTAGGGAACACTAACCGCACGAGTGCGATTCAGATCTATCCGTTTTTTTTCAGTAATTTGAAAAGACTTGACATTAGTTTTTTTTTTTAAGACAGCTGCTACATGACTACATGATTCTCCGGCTGCCAGTTATCGGTCGCTCCGACCGCAATTTACCTTTCACGATTGTCTATTATTATTACTCAATGTTACATTACGGGCGTAAGTGGCATATTTTATTTTGAGCTGTACCGAAATTAAAGTCGATTTTGTAATTTCGGTGGACTGTTAAATCGATTTCGGACGAGTACGATAAATTATAGAGATTTTTGTGTTCTTTACAAGTTCACGGTAGACTCAAGAACGAAAAAAAAAAAATGAAATTATAACTTATAAGACAAAGATGGGACGTGAATGAATAGTGACCATTCAACGCTTTTTATATATTTGTCATATTAGCTACTATGACAAATTAATTATCGGTACGTATTATTATAAAATTTTTGTGTGAGATTTAAAAACGAATTGTAAAATACGAGGCTAAGTTCCCTATAAAATTATTTAAGATTAGTTACACTAAATTTATAGTATAGTAAACAAAACTAAGTACATAAAAATATTTGAGATTTATAAAAAGGTTAAATTGTCTTGTTCTTATTCTTCTACATCAGTAGAGTTTTAAAAATATATATCGAAACAACAGGTATAGTGGGAAAAATTCTGCGTAATATTGTTTACGTCATATTAATAAACATAATATAGTTGTTGACCATGCAATCAAAACATGAAAATAATAAAGTTGTTGAATTAATAATGTAAATAGAATAAAATGACCTTTTAAATATTTAATAAAAACAGTTAATGCTATTAATTACAATCATAATTAGGCATATACGGGGCATTTGGTTGGTGTAGTGGTATTGATCCTCCTTGTTGCGCTGGGGGCGTGGGTTCGATTCCCGCACAAGACAAACATTTATTTATTTGACTGAAAATTAATGCTTGTTTTGAGTCTGGGTATTTCTATGTTTACAAAAAATATTGTAAATATAGAAATATAGTTACAAAAATTTATGTGGTATATACAAAAAAAAGTATAATGTATTAAATCAACTATCTAGTACCCACAGTGCAAGCCTCGTTACGGATCGGGCGTATCTATGTCCGAAGATATTATTATTATTCTATGCATTTTGTACAAACAATTAGACATAGATGGTCATGTGATTACTTTTACAATTAAACTGCACTTTACAGATATATACATAATAATAAAAGAAAAGGACTTATATTTTGTATTAAATATTCAATTTACAAATATATAGATTGTCAGTTTTTCACATATATTATTGGACTTCGTGTCCATGTATTGTTGTCGTATAAGGCAGAGCTAAAACTGACGTCAAGTTATGCAAATCTAAGCAGTGTTAAGTATTTATTTCTATTGGAGCTTCAAGGCACGTACACGTGCCAAATATAGACACACGACACATGTAAAGTATGCAACTAATGCATTTCTGGTAAATACTAAGAATTTAAATCAAAGATTTGTATGCAATTTAAACTATTTAATTACGATTGAATTTTTCTTCTCAAAAAGTGTATTTTTTTACTTTATAAATATACCCAATTTATTTATCAACGCACGAGTTAGAAATGGATAATAATTTGAAAAAGACATCAACACTTTTAATTTATTAGGCAAGTTTTACCTTTAAGGCGTTTCAAACATGTTGAAGGAAAAACCAGTGTTTGAATACTTCTACCAAAGTAAATAGTGTTGTTTGCTCAATAGTGGACAGTCCGAAAACACACCCGCAGACACAGAATCACAGCCCGCGATCTTTAAAAGCGCCGAGACGCGAGATAAACATGGCGATAACTAACTTTAATAGACCACCATTATTATTGGTTAACAGTCATATTTCATCGCAGTACGAGCCACTTGCAGGCTAACTATCGCAATCACTGTCTCGTGTTTGTAAGCTAGTATTTAAAGAAAAATAGGTATTAAATTTTCTAATTAATAATGAGATAATTAATCGCCGATAAAATAGTATGATTAAATCTATCGTTTTATTTTTGATAAAAAGAATAAAGTAATGTAGCAAAATTAAGTGTATTAATTTTATTATTTACATATCCGTGAGCGGGTTCGGAACGTAGGTACACACACTTATCACTTTTTTGACAGTTTGGAGCAAGATGGCCGCCGTGCGCTCGCCACCGCCTGCCGAGGTCGACTGGCGCGGGCTTTAGTCGAGCGGCGAGAAACGATTACGTGGTCGAAGGCTGTATTCGATCTGTGAAGCCTTTTCGGATACGGTTCTACTGTCAAACCGTTTGTCAGGAATGGTTAATGAGATTTACAGAACAGATATATTTTACTTTAAGTTAGAGAATTTTATTTTCACCTACAATATTGCAAACAATCAATTTACACATGTCACAAAAAATATAAACTACTTTCCTTGATTAGAAAAAATATGTTGTGAGTATAAGAGACTAAAAATGTTTTTTTTTAGATTTTGGATAACGTTTTCCACATTTCATTTATTACTAGATGGAAAATAAATTGAAGGGCGTAAATTAATTCAAATGAGCAAATGAATAAGGAGGAGTGGATACACAGTTTAAGTTATCTAAATAAGATTTCATGAGTATACCAAACGTTCATCGTTGGAGGGGGTGTAATTTGACCCCGTTTGTACTCATTTAGGAAAAAAGTTACACATAAAAGAAATATATATATATATATATATATATATATATATATTATTACTATGCAACCCCATAAAAATATTTGTACCGGCGCCCATGCAAATATTATATTAGTTTTGAAGTACATACTGTAAATAGACAAAATAGGGAAATTCATTTACAGACATTATTTTGCTTAATCAGATATGAAAATTTGATTTTCTTGCATTCAAAGCAAGTATTCCATTCACTATGAAATAGCGACTTACACAAAAAAACTTTTGGTATAAAATTAAAACGATTTATAGTTAATTATTAAAAAATGGCAAAGCTCCTAGTTCTAATAAAAAGTCATAAAAAAATTTGTCGCCTGTTACTTCCATTTTCAAGAAATATTGAATTTAATAAACATAAAAAAGCACCTTGACTATATTAATGCCTTCTCCATTTTACCATATATTTTCGGACTTCTGAAACGTAGACGGATATGTCAATGAGTCAAGTAAGCGCAGTTCGTTTCGCTACTGAGGACAAATGCACCAAATAAGTTTCAGGGTGACCCTATTTTGGAAATGGGGCTGTGGTGTAACGACGGCAACTTATAATATGTTATTGTTTGTCTGTTCAAAAGTCCATTAAACACGATTGAAGTGTGAAGACTGGTTGTTCATGGGTTGTTCACGAGAATTTTAATGCATTTCACAAACTAAATTCGTGGTATCCAGTCCTGGATTTGTCAATAGGCCTTGTAGGCCGCGGCCTAAGGGCGGCAGATTTCAGAAAATTATTATTTTAGAAAGGTACATGGGGCGGCGGAAATAAAGTGGCTAGACTCATAAAAATTATAAATCCACCACGGGGGTATAACGTATGTTCTTCAATCCTGACATTTTAAAAGTAATATTTAACTAAAATACACTTTATCTTACGCAGAGCACAAGAAATTATACTACGATGCACCTTCCTACATATTTGATAATGACTTACAAATATCTAAGTGCTAAAATATTAGTGTATTCGAAACAAAAATATAGGTTATAATATGAACGGTATTCTTCATAAATGTGTTTGCCTAAAAAGATACCTATAGAAAAAAAAAATTGTCTACATTTTCAGAAATGTAAAATAATATTTATATTTACTATTTTCCCATAATTAGTGCCTGAGTTATGTTATGGCTTATAAATCAATGAAATTTTTCATTATCTGTTACATACATTATTGTATTTAATCTATAATCTATGATACAAATATATATTTATCATCATCTATCAATCGGAGGACGTCCATTGTTGGACAAAGGCCAACTTTTAGGGAATAATGCTGTAATCGCTACGCTCAGTAAGTGAAAACGAAACAGCACGCCGTAGTTAAACTTACAGTAAGTAACGTTAGCAATACTATTTAATACATTTTAAGTCTGACCATAATAGCACTGAAGTTAAAAGCAACTTTAGCTGTGATACTAATTATAGTATATCAAAATAATATTGGTTACTAAAAATTATATTTTTTTTAATAGACGGCACTATCATTTTCAAGAACCTGCGTAGGATACGCATGATGCACTTTTTAAGTAAAGAATCTCAATCAAAATTTAGGTGTACTTAACTATGTTTGAAATTTCACCAAATTAAAAAAAAATCGGGTTTTGTCTGTGTCGTGGACACGGCCGTGTATTTTACGTGAAAACATATACGTGACGGATAATATTTTTTTCAACGAATTATATGAATAATTATTTTTGAATAAAAAAAGTCCTAAGGATTTCGTGTAGTATAATCGTAGTAGTGAAAGGTGAAATAACTGCTGCTAAATGTATTTTTAATAATCGGTGTTCGCACATAACAACGTTGATATATAAGCGATTACACCATCCACTTGCATAGCCTCGGCCGCCCCAGCCGCAGGTGTACTGGCGCCGTCGTTGATCTGCTCAGACGTCTTCATTATTGTTCGTCCCCGGCAGTCATGTAGTGTTTTATCGGTATCCCTAGATTGTTCTTAAGAAGCCCCTTCCAACCGTATACGATGCTCTATATTTTGATTTAGCTTTTGGACGATTACAGGCCGATATTGCATTATTTCAATTTTTTACTTTAATTCCATATATATTTTTTATAATTCTTTCACACTAGTATTTTATATACGCAATCGATAAATTTTGACAATAGCAGACAGTTGCAATTTCAACGTAGATACTTGCTGCTCCAAGTCAAAATTTATATTAAAAAGGAATTTTGTGACGCAGCGAAACGACCTCAAAATGTCGGCTCTTCCCCCTGCGCCGTGTGCGATGCTCCACAGTCCTCACTAAAAGCAGCGAATTATTTGATCCTTCAGGTATCGAGTGGTGTAAGTAAATTTTGTGACGCAGCGAAACGACCTCAAAATATCGGCTCTTCCCCCTGCGCCGTGTGCGATGCTCCACAGTCCTCACTAAAAGTAGCGAATTATTTGATCCTTTAGCTGTCGAGTGGTGTAAGTAAATTTTGTGACGCAGCAAAACGACCTCAAAATGTCGGCTCTTCCCCCTGCGCCGTATGCGATGCTCCACAGTCCTCACTAAAAGTAGCGAATTATTTGATCCTTTAGGTATCGAGTGGTGTAAATTTTGTGACGCGCGAAACGACCTCAAAATATCGGCTCTTCCCCCTGCGCCGTGTGCGATGCTCCACAGTCCTCACTAAAAGTAGCGAATTATTTGATCCTTCAGGTATCGAGTGGTGGTGAAATTTTGTGACGCAGCGAAACGACCTCAAAATATCGGCTCTTCCCCTGCGCGTGTGCGATGCTCCGTCCTCACTAAAGTAGCGAATTATTTGATCCTTTAGCTGTCGAGTGGTGTAAATTTTGTGACGCAGCAAAACGACCTCAAAATGTCGGCTCTTCCCCTGCGCCCTGTGCATGCTCCACAGTCCTCACTAAAAGTAGCAATTATTTGATCCTTTAGGTATCGAGTGGTGTAAGTAAATTTTGTGACGCGCGAAACGACCTCAAAATATCGGCTCTTCCCCCTGCGCCGTGTGCGATGCTCCACAGTCCTCACTAAAAGTAGCGAATTATTTGATCCTTTAGGTATCGAGTGGTGTAAGTAAATTTTGTGACGCGCGAAACGACCTCAAAATATCGGTTCTTCCCCTGCGCCGTGTGATGCTCCACAGTCCCTCACTAAAAGTAGCGAATTATTTGATCCTTTAGGTATCGAGTGGTGTAAGTAAATTTTGTGACGCGCGAAACGACCTCAAAATATCGGCTCTTCCCCCTGCGCCGTGTGCGATGCTCCACAGTCCTCACTAAAAGTAGCGAATTATTTGATCCTTTAGGTATCGAGTGGTGTAAGTAAATTTTGTGACGCGCGAAACGACCTCAAAATATCGGCTCTTCCCCCTGCGCCGTGTGCGATGCTCCACAGTCCTCACTAAAAGTAGCGAATTATTTGATCCTTTAGGTATCGAGTGGTGTAAGTAAATTTTGTGACGCGCGAAACGACCTCAAAATATCGGCTCTTCCCCCTGCGCCGTGTGCGATGCTCCACAGTCCTCACTAAAAGTAGCGAATTATTTGATCCTTTAGGTATCGAGTGGTGTAAGTAAACTTGAGTGTAGATGATAGATATGTAGCTGTATCTCTTGATTTTGTTATCACCAGTTTTCTGAATTTACTCCCACAATGGATGCAAATTGAAAGACGCATTAACGTCAAAGTCCCTTAAGTCGGATAATAACAAATAATATTCATGATAGCCTCTGTAGCCTCGTAGAAAACATTCACTAAATATTTATTTCGTCTAGTTTAAGGTACGAGGTTCGATTGTTGTCAAGGTGCAACTTGTTTCACATTAATATTCCTTTTATTATTTGGATTTGAAAGTATACTCCGTAGTAGTGTTACTAAATAAAAAGAGTGCAAGAAAATAATATTTGGAAATAATTTTATGGAAAAATAGTTTCTGCCTTTCGTAGGTAAAAAGTAAAAAAAATCCTCATCTGAGACTGTTGCTAATAGCGCATCAGGTAAGCAGGTTGTTATTGATTGCTTGTCGTAACCTCTTACAATTATCAAAATCGGTGTTTACTTATTCAAATTTCCTTCCTAAATTGGCGATTCGACGGTAATTTCTAACGCCGTAAAGATTATAATACTCAAAATCACGAAATTCGTTTCGATCGAAAGTCAGTGTAACAACTTTTTTGCATTTTTAACTCGATGCGAAGTGCAGAACTTCAAGAAAAAAATAATAAACATCTGTCTTGTAATTTTTATTGTCGCTCAATATTACCTTTGATTGACTTGCAATATATCAATCGTCATGTTGCACTTCAAATATTAAAAAAAAAAATGAAACACTTGTAGATATTTATTCTCGATGAGAATTAACCGAAAAATCAGTGCTGGGACCTGATTTTTCTGAGAAATAAAGACGGGATATCGTAGTGAATAAACTCTTATTTAATATTGTTTTACATAAATGACTCCACACTCGTACGAGTAAGATACGAATTTGTATTCACAAAAATATTATGAAATTTTCCTATTCCTAGTATGGTTGGAAGTACTTATTATGTGACCTAACAATGTCACCTAACATTTGTTTGACTGTTTATTGCTCGGGTTTAATTATACTATCATGTTAAATATTTAATATTTCCAAAAATACAGTATTTAAAGAAGTGTTGTTTATTAAAACTATAAGTAAGTTTACCTGTAATTTTAGTAAGTTATTTTTTTTTAATCAAAATCATGCATCTTCTATCGGTTCTCATGATGTCTTGACAATTCTTCATGTAATACAATTATGATATGTTTTACATGATGTTATTGTATTCATTTAGTACATAATATTACGAAGCTTCAAAACTATTAGGCAATCATTAGTTAAATATGTTAAGAATCTTTGTATTAAACATCTCAGATAATGAGATGTTTAATACATCTTTGTCCAGATTGTTATGTATATTGTATTCATGTGTCATTTATTTTTACAAATTAGTAGCGTAAGGAAAATTGTTTAATGTCAACATAAATTTAACGAGAGAAAATTTTCGTTGAATGTATTTCTATGAATTTCGTTGCCATTTAAACCTAAAAGAAAGTTATGACAGATTTTGATTGGCCTTTCATGATGAAGCTCCACTCCTTGCCACTGTTTATGAGACTGACAGAAGAGTGACCTACCAGCAGATTCGGACAAGCTTAGGTATCGGTATGAGTTAAGTGCACAAAATCTTTCATGAATATTTAGCGGTCAGGAAGCTTTGTACTCGGTGGATATTTCATAATTTTACAGACGTTTACAAACTCCCTCGGATTATTTAAAGCCGCAAAATGATGCAAAAATTTGCCAGTGGAGCCTTAAATGCTGTACAGGGCTTGTTTACTGGCGACAAAAGCTAGATTTACTGTTGCGATTTCAAAACCAAAAGACAGTCTACCCATGGGTGTTTCCTTTCGAGGAGTTGTCTACTAAAGTAAATCGAGGTCGAAGCGTCACAAAAAAAAGATATGATGATAGTTATTGCATGATAGCATGTCACGTGAGGTGGAGGGAGTGCATCCGTTAGTTAATTTAACATTCCTGAAACCCTGGTGGATGTGACTGTCCGCATTTTTCTGAGGGTGTGCTGACTGGCACGAAACGTGCGTCGAAATAACAGCATAACTATTTAGCGGACCAAGATAAATGAAATACTAACACTTTGATATTTGTCAATCCTTTCGAATCAATATTCAGTTCTTTGGATAGGGATTCGTAGTGGAAAAACAGATTCGAGGGTCAGTGGTGGGTTGTACCCTTTAACGTCACGGGCGGGGTCTAAGCAGACCCACGCGCTGTTTTTTAACGGTATTTTTTGAAATTGACAAGTGACGATCGCGCGCTTTCGGGTAATCTCAGTGCGACGCGAGGCGTTTCGGCGGGTGGACGTTTGTCGCTCTTCTGCTAAGGTAAGTTGCATTTTTGCTTACGTGGGGCTACCTGCAGACCCCACCCGTGATTTAACGTAGTAATTTTTTTCAATTTGGTTATATTTTTATTTGTTTCCTTTTCAGAATTGGTGTTGTATAGATGGAAAAATGAGTCGCCGATTAACCGAAAATCAAATTGCCCAAATTATACACGATTTTAGTGACTCTGAAAGCGAAGGGATAGAAGACAAGGCTCAAGAGAACATTTTGGAAGAGGTAGGTGATATAAGTGACTGTGAATCAATACATAGCGAACATAATTCAGCGTCTGAAATAGAGGAAAGCGATGATTCTTCCGATATTGAATCCGCAGAGGATACAAGCAGCAATAGTTTTTACGGTAAAAACCGGTTCAAATGGAGCAAAACTCCACCACATCCATCTCGTACTCGACAGCACAACATCATCGAAGAGCGCACAGATTTGAAAGGGCCTGCTCTTTCTAAGAATGAGATGTCACCAGTAGAAACTTGGGAACTATTGCTTACCGACGACATTATTCAACTTATTATATTTGCCAGAGACTGGAAAATAATCCTAACTTGACCAAAGATATAAGAGCAATAATGAGCAAGTTGATCGACAAAGAGCAGTCTTTGCCTAGTTCAGATGAAGCTGGTCCTAGTGCCCCAAAAATGAAGCGAAGATGTTATTATTGTCCAAGATCTAAGGATAAAAAAAGTTCTATTGTTTGCAAGTCTTGCCAGAAAACGATTTGCAAGCCTCATTCAACAGCAATTGCTTATTGCTTACCATGCCTTCCCAAAGAATAATTTTTATGTTAGTTTAGGATAGTACATTTCACCTATTGTCATTTTTTTATCTTTAGTGCTTATTGTTATTTTTTCTTTTATTTTCTTATTTTTGATTCATACTTTATTAGAAAAAAATAGTAAGTTAGTCAGAAGTTGACTCTTTTGTTCAATTTTATTACATTAAAAATATGTCTTAAAAATTCTATGTACGAGATTGTTAATTTGATAAAAATGTTCCTAAGTGTCTAAAGACTGATAATTTTAAGATTAATAAATACTTTTTTATAAATATTATAATGTCTTTTCTTCAAATATAAAACAGCTTTTAAAAAATATTGAACAATTCTGAATATATATGTAAATTTATATTGGGGATACTTCTGGACCCCACGCGTGACGAAATGTTACCCAAAACAATGCGTGTACTTAAAGGGTACGCTGCATGTTAATGCATGTTGCAGGCAAGCGTCTATTGTGGATTTCTGTGAATTATCCTAACCACACAATAAAATACAGGCATTTCACTCAAAAATTACAAAATATATATTGATCAAATTCGAAGTATAGATGTTTTGTATAATCCACCATTTAGTTTGATAGTTAAAAAATAAAAATAAATATTTCTCTGGGAGACGTTCCATGTATGTAACAGAAACTGAAAAAAAAAATTTAAGCAGATATCGATGTGACACATATTTTTTTTTAAGTATTTTAAGGTTTCTAAGTAATTTTTTTGACGAATTGAATCGCTCTGAAAGTAGCAGAAATTTTGTATCGCCTTTAATTTTTAAACCGTAAGTCCATAAAATGTGAAAAAATTACAAAGGTGACGATTAATAAACAATTTCAACGAAAATTATTTTGAATGTGATCAAATATATCGTTTTTGATTTATTGCTGAAAAACTGCACCTCTCAACAAAAGGATGTAAATGCTACGAATATACGCTATTTCGCCGGTGCACTTTAGTTTACACCAGTTCAAGAATAATAGTTGATGTACCTATTTGTTAGCCTAGCTGTAGGCGACTAAAGTGCTTATACCTATTATGTGTAGGAAACGTGGAAAAAAAGTGTAGCAATGCAGTTTGTACTAACGGCTTCGGAACCCTACACTGAGCATGGTCGGATATATTCTTGGCCGGTTTTTATTAATTATATAGTGTAATCAGATGACAGCATCGCTGTATAGTTGTATAGTGTGCTAATATATATATATCATATAACGCGGGGCTCGTCAGCACGATAGCGTCTATAATTCTTTAGAAGTCTTAATGAAACTCAACATATATGTTGTATAGACGATTACTAAGGTCAAATTCAAATTGAAGTCAAATTGGTCAACTAGTTTAGAAATTACAGCATTATAAAAATTTTAAAATCCGAAAATTACATATTTCATATGAATTACATATGAAAATAAAATTAAATCATTTCCATTTCGGCTGCCAAATGGTCTTTTTTTATTGTACATACAGCAAGCAATTATCAATAAAATTATGTCAAATTCATATGGAATAATTGTTTGTTTTTTTTTCTAAATAAGGATGCAAACACCTTAAGCTTAATATATTAATATATGTAATATTGTTTTTCAGTGGTTGATTCTGCGCTTTTAAGCTTTAAATTGATATTTATCTGTCTATATCGTCAAAACGACCAAAATTAAAAACCAAATACATATACTATTTTCTTCATGAAAGTTGCATATTGTACTTTTAAGAAAATCCTATATTTGTTTCACTACAATGTTTCAAATAGCTCCAAAGATATAATAAAATTACGACATGCACAGCAGGTTATCTATGAAAGACTCGGTAAGGAGACGAGTTTAGAATTGAAACTGAGACACAGTTTTATGCCTTGACCAATGTGCCGAATAAAAGTCTGTGAAATCATACTTACGTACACTATGCTTATATTATAAGTAGTGCTTGGTGTTATTTATCTAACAAGTAAAAGGAGGATCCGAAAAATCACTTTCGCCATGCTTCCGCCCTCCCATATTATGTTACGGCACGGGTCAAGTGTTTGTACCACAAATATATTAAGGCTGGCATCGGTCGTGGTTACGTGAAGACGACAGTTATACGTATCTGCAATGGCGGATTTGCGAAAGGGCACTGGGCACGTGCCCTTGGGCCCCCACAAGCCAGGGGCCTCCACAAATTGATTGATCCATTTTTTTTTGTCTCCTACATTGTCGAAAATTTAAAGAACGTAGAAGATCTAATTGATTGATTATTCAAATAATAAAATTTCTTTAAGGATATATAATATTTAATAACCGATATTATTTTAATATATTATATGTAATTAGATAATGAAAAAATAATTATTTAAATACGATCAAACGTTGAACATGTTTTGTCGCAAACTTCAATCCCGATCACCTTCAAACAAACTTTATATTCTCTACATCGAAAAGAAAAATTCATTAATCGAAAATAAATATTTTTGGGACAAGATTTTTTTTGCAACACTGTCATTATTTTCCATGAAGCAGAAATTTATTGAAAAGAAAACAGATATCTTCTCAAACCTAGTTAGATTTTTTAGTTCAAGAAGATTTTACTTAAGTAAACGAATTTTCTATTTTATCCAAGATATTTCCGCTCTTTTAAAATAACTTCTTGGCTCGAGTAAACCCTTTTCTTTCCGTGTGGGACTCTAAGTCTGTTGTCTGTTGTCCGAAGTCTGTTAGATGTTAATAAACTATCAATAAACACAAATCGATAAAATGCGTAAAATTTACTTTAGGTAGCCGCATTCTAAGAAGTTGATGTCAATTTGAAGAATCGGAGATATGCTAAATTGAGTTTAATGAAAATACATTTTAGTCGTTACCACAGACATTAATTTACAATTGTGTTCAAGTGCTACGAGGGCCGCTGTCATACTTCTGTGCGATTGTACTCGATACGTAAAGAAGTCCACAGAGAACTTCATCGAACACCAACCGCTCTCGCCGTTTCGCTGCGCATTAATTAAAATTTAGCAAATGTTGTTTGCTATTCCGATTCCGTTACCAATTGCGGTCTTCCTTTAGACATTGCTGTCATTTTTCTGGTGTTCATATATATATATATATATATATAATATAAAAAATATAGAGAAAAAATCTAGAAAGATAGAAAATCGACTTTTACACAAAATTTAATTCCAATTTATTCAGACGTATTAGAAATGAAATTGACCCTGGGAAACAAACCGACAGACATTTTATGGACATGAAATACATTTAGTCGTATCCATCAATTGCAAAAAACATAGTGCACAGAAACTACTGAAACGTTGTTGCTCACACTTTCAAGATTAAAATTATTTGTTTCCTTTGAATTATTACGGGTGTGTAAGAAATTATATAATTTTTACTTTTAAAATATTTTGTCGAAGATAGTACTTAAACGCAGCAACTGATTTTAGTACAGTTTGTGATATTCGATGCAGTTTTTTTTTACTCAAAAATACTCTTTTTTTCAAAATCGATTAACACAAAAATCCATAAATTATTTAAAAAATAATTTAGCTAAATTTTTCGGTGACGATATTATTTGATGAATTCAGTCGATTTTGAGGAGATTTACAAAGATCGACTTAGCTTTATAAATGCAAAAATAAATTTTATTTTAAAAATCTGAAAATTATTACAAAATTTCCTTTTTTTTAATTTCCCTTCACAACATCTCTTAAGAAATTTAACCGATTTCAATCTAGTTTAAAATTTCAATGCAGTTCTATAAGTGCTAATAAAATTGTGAAATCTATCGGTTAAATACGAGTAGCTTGGAAACTATTAGAAAAAAAAAACACTATTTATTCCATTTTTTTTAAAGAATTCTCAAAATGCAGATGTAATTTTTTTAAGAATTTGAAGTTCAATCAAGAATCGGTCTATTCGTTCAAAAAGTATTTAAAGTTTATTACATATAGACATACATACACACATACAGATATCTTTCTGAAAATGGCTAGAAAAGCTTCCTAGAACCTCAAATCGTCGACATCTGACGAAATTCGTGAATCGGCGTGAAGATAATAACTATACTAATTTAACTGGAAGATAAAAGGGGCCCGTAAAGAATTAGTTCCAGGTTATAGTTTTTAAATGTCTAAAATTTAAATCTATTAAGTCGTAGTATATATTACATAATATACTACGGCTTTATACTACTATATTATATACTAAACACACACACATACAAACGCGCGCGTGCGCGTCTTATTCAATATTAAATAAAAGCAGCTAAAATAGACCAACCTCAATTTAGTCACATTTTTAGCTAATGTTTATTTGTCTATTTGCAATAAGCAAACAACTAAATAAGCCAACCACCTTGGTAAAATATGGCATAATAATAAATTTTCATCTATGGTAATGATTGTATGGCAGTTTTATAAACTAAAGTTAATATATTTTTTAATTATCAAATTGTAATAAACAAGGGAACGTAAGGCAAAAATAATATCAATCATTTTATTTGCATAGACACTAGTGTGTGAAGTTACGACGATAATTACTTTAAATTTATTTGAAAATAATGTCTAATTTGCGTAGTAATTAAGCAGTTGTGTGTTGTTGTGTCTAAGTAAGTTGTTGTGCCTGTAGGAAGTAAATGTAACTCTTAAAGACATCGGCAATTTCAGTGCTTCATCGAAAATGACTGGTGCAATTAGCATTATTGTGGATTTACCAAAAGTCTATTTTTATTAACATTGTAATTTACTTAAAGAATATGGAATTCACTAAAATCATCCTCACAGATTAGATACATTTGTATAAATACATGGGTTAAAAACCAAATCAATCCATTTTCATTTTCCAGTTGATTTTGTTGGAAACAAAAGTAAAGTGGCGTCATCTCTTGATCACTTTATTAAACAGTTTCTAGCAGGGCATAAATAGCGCCATCATCGGTGAAAATCTTAACGAATTTCCACTCGTCCTTTGCGCATTATCCGGATAAAATCAAAAGCTTTTTGTTAGTACGGATGCTGAAAGTCTAAATATGCAATTTACAAGA
Organism: Eumeta japonica; assembly: GCA_005406025.1. Classification (NCBI taxonomy): domain Eukaryota; kingdom Metazoa; phylum Arthropoda; class Insecta; order Lepidoptera; family Psychidae; genus Eumeta; species Eumeta japonica. Next base: position 24,777 of record BGZK01000910.1, read on the forward strand.
ATCCCGCAATAGTCATCTTAACATCCGATATTTCGTTAATGGTTCAGCGCGGTGTTTACCTACTCGATGTAGAGCCGTAGTGACCTATTTACTCTCTTCTCTAAGAAAATGCTCAATATGTATTGTATTAAAAATAATGATTCTTTTCTTGAGTCCAAAAATTGTTTAAAATAAGTGTGTCATAAATTTATGTCTGTATTTAAAAATATGAATTTGTTATGAAAAATATTATTCCGAAGATTTTTCCTAAAAATATTCGGTACCGAGTGAGAATAAAAAATAATAGGCAATTAAATGTTAGTGATAAAACACGTAGTATAGATTCATAAAAAATTAATAATCTCAGTATTTATAAAATACCTATTATATTGATTATTAATAAAAATGTCGTTCGTTAAATGTTGTTTCGAAGGTGGTGAAACGCATGATCTGCTTGATACGTTCATACAAAAATGTACTGATCCTGGATGTAAGTTATATGCATTTTTTTAATTCTTAATGTAAAATTCATTAAAGATTGCAATGTATTAACAAAAACTTTTCTTCTTAAATCTCGCAATATTCATTGTTTTATATTTAAATAATACATAATTATAATAGTAGCACTATTCTACTTTTCTTTACAAACGTGTATATTTCTAAATATTCTTCAGTCAGTTTACATTATTGATTTACTTATTTTCGATGTAACCGTGTTAACGCGCGTCAGCATACACATACCTACTAATAGTTAAGTTACACGCAAAGTTGAAGTTACACGATACTGCTGTATCGTGTAACATTATTTAAATCAAAGTTGGTTAGTTTGCTTTTCTATATAAATATATTACAAAATCATCATATCGATATAGTTTTTACTTTTAACATAAATTTTATGAGCAATAGCATCAAAGTTGACACTATCTCCGTCATTGTAAATAATAATACTAGATATCTTTATTTGGAGTACCTGCCGATTAATATTAAAGAGTTTTATAGCATATCTTATCTATATCCTCTGATTCTACATAAGCATGTTCAAACAAAAGAATAATAATTAGTTGTTAAAAAGAATAATTATTGTTTTTATTAATTCATTATCATAATTATATGTTGCTGAATTGTAAATATATATATATATATATATATATATACATGATTTTATACAATAAAGAATATTTGGTTTATATGATGCTGAAATAATTAAGTAATTAATACGTTTGACATTTTCAAATACAAGGATTCCCTAGATTACGAGTAAATTTATTGTTTCATTTTAAAACATTGTCGTAATTTTAATGCGATTATCGTAGGTATAGTAAAACGCGCGAAACTTTGCCGCTGTAAAGTTCGTCACGAGTGTCGCAATGGCGTAAAATAGGAACGCGGCAGAGAAGAAATAAGGGTTGGAGAGCGTAATATCTGCGCAGTATATCAATCGCAGCCAATGAAGAGCGGCAAAATTTCGTGCGTTGTACTGTACCTGCTTCTAATGAACTGTACAATTTAATTTCTCCAATGTACTAATGTACCTATTCATGAAAGAAAGGAAAGAATCGAAATGGAATCAGAATTAATTAAAAATCTTATTTCTATTAAGAAATCAGTTATTATTTTTTTTACATATAGTAAAATGAAAAGGGTAAACATTAGTAAAAAATTAAAAAACATTTTTTATCTTACAATATTTTTTCTACCGATTTTTATGTTAAATATGCAATGAAAATTACCTTCCTCGTGATCGCGATGACCTACATAAATGAATAGCTATAAAAATGTAAGAATAGTATGTATAGCCTTGGATCTTGGTTTGGTTTATCAGTGTATGTATTGAAGTATATTGATAACGTCCACCTTTATTAGTCAACTGCCTTGCGATTTATTAAGAGAAGAGTAAAGAAAATGTTATTTAAATGTAAAAAACGATTCATTTTAAAAGGTATTAAAAATTTTAGTACAGCTAATGCTTAACGTGTTCTATGTTTATTACTTTCTAAATAGTAACAATTATTATCGGTATATGGGTGCATAATACTTGCTTAAGTTTCATAGAATTTAAATTTCGACATTATTAGTTGATATTTAAAAATGTATTTTTTCAATGTTTTTAAATTATCATCAACGTGAAATAGATGAAATTCTCAAAGTGGAACGTAATTAGGAAATCGATGACAGATTTCTGAGGTCCCATGGATTTAAATTAATAACAATAATTTTTTTATAAGTTTTAGCCCCTTTTTTATTTGGTCATAACTATTTATTGCAACTATGTCACTGGGTAAGTTTTTTGTTTTATAACAATAAGTAGTTTGTTCTCGACGAGTCACCTTGACATATTTCTGTTGACTGAGCGGTGCCGCCATCTTGGCTGCCACTTCTGTCATTGAGTGAGCTTGTAACCTATCGTGTTGTCGTTTCGTGTTATTTTTTGAATGATAAATGAAAAGTTAAGTTTTTCTTAGTCGCTTTATTTGAATTGTGTTTTGCTAAGTCATTACAATGGTGGAAAGTGTTAGTAAAATGGCTGCCACAAATTGCCAAAGTAAAACTACGGTGGCAAAACCACAGAAGAATTATGGCAAAATTATTTTGACCCTTTACAACTGCCTTCTGCCGGAGTCGGCGTTTAAGGAAACACCATCTCAAGCTGACGGGTTGGATATTGAGACTGAAACGGATTTACGTATTCTGGGATGTGAAATGATACAAACGGCAGGTATTTTACTTAAATTACCTCAAGTGGCAATGGCTACAGGTCAGATATATTTACAGAGATTTTATTACTCTAAATCTTTTGTCAGATATCCGATGGAAACCATGGCTATGGGTAGTGTATACTTAGCTTCCAAGGTTGAAGAAAAGCCGTGCCGAATACGAGATGTTATAAACGTATTCCATCACATCAAACAAGTGAGGGCCCAGAAACCTATAACACCTTTGATTGTTGACCAAAACTATATAGAATTGAAGAATCAAGTAATCAAAGCTGAGAGAAGGATATTGAAGGAATTAGGATTCTGTGTTCATGTGAAGCATCCTCATAAGTTAATTGTGGTGTACCTCCAGTTGTTGACATATGAAAAAAATAAACAGCTAATGCAGTTATCTTGGAATTATATGAATGATGCTTTGAGAACTGATGTGTTCATGAGATTTCCACCAGAAACCATTGCATGTGCTTGTATCTATTTGACTGCTAGAAAAATAGGTTTACCATTACCAAATAATCCACATTGGTTTCTTCTATTCAAAGTTAAGGAAGAAGACATCAAAGAAGTTTGCATTAGAATCTTACAATTATATAAACGATCAAAAGTAAATCCCGAGGAATTAGAGAAAAAAGTTGACAATTTAAGGAAAATATATCAAGCAAACAAACAGATGCAAGCACAAAAGGAACGAGAATTGAAAGCAGAAAAAGAAAAAGCTGAATCTCCGGTGCCTTCAACTTCAAAAGAAGTCAAAAGGGACAATAAGAAAGAGAAGTCGCCTAAAACACCACCATTAAAGTATCATTCGACTCATAAAAAAAGAGAAAGAAGATCTCGTTCTCCATATGACAGGAAGAGAGATTATCCTAGTAAAAGACATAAATCTAGGTCAAGAGATAGAGAGTTAGATAGATCCAGAGAGAGACGATCAGATGACAAAAGAAGTAGAAGTGGTACCTCAAGGAAATATGATGATTATGACCGATCGAAATCTAGTCGTGATAGCAGAGATGACAAGAGGAAATATTAATTGAATTATAGGGGTTTACTTAAGGAGAAATGTTTCATTTCCATTCTTTGTGTATTATATCTGCGGCAATATAACCGTATATCAACAAGTAAATAATTAATTTTTGCTTATTTGATATGGAATTAGGGCCCTCTTTTACAATATCTTTGTAAATTAACTCTTAAACAAAATATATTCTTAGTTCAGTCTCTTAAAATCACTTATAATGTTGTTTTGTGTCTGCCATTACTAATTTTGAATTTACTAAGAGTTTTAGCTTAGAAATATGATAAGCGGTAACAGTGTAATTTTAGTGTTGTTCACTTATCCCAACATTTACAGAATTAAGGGTGAATGATCGAATAACAGTGATAGTTTGTTAATTGTTTACAATGAACTATTTTGTATTATGTTCACCCGATTATGATGGTGTGATGTGTGTGATGGAAGGGTTGGCAGGGATCACCCTAGAAAATTTGAGGTAATTGGTGGCATTAAAAATGGACCAAACATTAAGCACCCGAAACCGACGAGTTTGCATGAAATGATTGTTGAATGTCAGTGATGCAAAAGAGATATGTTAAGATTGTGCCATGTAGATATCTGTAGTATCTGCTTATTCCTTTTGGTAATGAGCATGAGTTTGTATATAAAATAAAATTGTGTAAAAATAACTAAAGACAAGGGGTCACTTTATTATAAAATTAGCATTTGTTATTTTCTATTTTAATTTGTTACAAGAGAGGTAGTGCATTGTGTGTTTTTATATATCATTTTAGCTAAAACCATGTAATAGCTAAATATTGAATTAGTGGTTGATTTAAAAAAAAATCAAATTGTAGCTGTGAAAAAAATTCATAAATTTATGTTTTTGCAATGTTTTTGCATATGCAAAACATAATCCAAAAATGTTTTTAGAAAACAATTTTTGTAATACCTATGCATTCAGTATATAAAGTTTGTGACAGCAATACTGAATGTGGTTTTTATAGAGAATTTTGTCATCAATAAATTCTTTGATTTTTCGCTTAAGAACAATATATATGTATATATGTACATCTAATGTATAAATCTAATAAATATTTTTGTGAATTTTTAGAAACTTGATTATAATTTCCAGAAAATTATATCTGAGTAATTAACAACTTTTATAAATCAACTTTTTCTAAAGACTTTATTAATTACTAGACGACAACATATTTGTTGCTTTCAAAAACAGAAAGTAAAGTGTCTATACTTTTTAAGCCTTATGTATATTTGTATTTCACAATCAGGTGTGAAAAAATGTCATCATATATGTTAATTACTGCACCCAATTTAAAAATATGTTTCAATCGAAAGATGACCAGTCTCCTTTATAAGACTAATATTGATTGAATGGTGATATATGAAAGTAAACGTGATCATTTTCACTCACAAACATGTACAGTCGGTTGTGGGTCGAAGAGTTTATTTTTTACTTCGATGTGACTAATAATTTGATACAATTTTAAAACGCATCAACTATGTGAAGTAAAACACATTAACTACATCAAAAACAGGTGATATGTAAATGTCCCATATTTAAGGGTGACTTTTAAATAAATAAAAGTTAGCTTGATCATCTAAAGTTGGGACAGCCTAATTAATATTATAAGTGATTTTGTTGTAATTGAGTTTGGAAGAACGTAGTGGAAGAGGCTTTAAGGAGAAAAATTGAATAATTTGATGAACATCTAATTAAAAAATAAAACTTAACAAAAAGCCAAGTAGTAGTAAACTTTTCTTTTTTGTTAACTTTTATTTTTTTTCAACATGAATATACAAAATTATATCTGAACTGCTTTGTAATGATTCTGTTCTTGAATTACACCATTATAATATCTATTGCAGTTGATTATTTCTCATCTCATTTTCATTGAAAAAAAATCCATTTTATTATTTTAGAATAAAAGTTCTGAAACGATAGGCATTTTTCAGTAGTGTTAAATACACCTGAATCAATATTTACTTTTTGTACTGCTTGCATATTTCTTGATTCCCCTTATTGTAATCTCTGTAAAATGTAGATTGTCCAGTGTTTATTCAAAGGAATCAAAGCATTCTTATAAACCTTAATTTTGTTTTATGACCTCCAAACAGATTTTTAAAATACTGATCCTATGTTTTTAGGTGTATTAAAAATTATTAGAACTCTAATATATTTAGTTTTCATAAACAAATCAAAATATGTAAGTGAACATTTTGATTCATTTGTCCATACTGATAGTTGTAGACTAATTATTACATTATGGTGTACAACTATCAGACATAAATTATGTTGAATTTTAATGTTCATTTTGTTTATTAAATAATCATACAGAAAGAAAATCTTAATATTGAAAATATAACCCATCATATTCTATGGTCTTAATGCAATATTCAGCAAGCCTCTGATACTTAGTAAAACCATGCTTGGGTTTACAGCCAAAGTTTTGCTGCATTGTATTTTTAACATCTTATTTAGACTCAAATTTTTTTCATGAAATAATTTTGTTATGGGTCTTAATAAATAGTAGTTTGACGATGCAAGGTCTGAACTAAATCCTGAATGTGGTAAGAGTTCAATACCATTAAGTTTTAAAATCTTATTTTGTGTAACGTTTTTAGTACAGTGGAATAACTCGAACCTCGTTAAGTCGGAATCCTCAGTAAGTCGAAGAAAATTTCTATTCCCTTCCGATGAACCCCTAAATATGAGGTATCTCGAATTATTTAGACTTTGTAACTTGAACAAAATATTATTTCCTTACACAGTATTGATAATACATATTTATACTCTATAATCCGAATTTCAAAAAAGAGACTCCGTAAGTCATAGTTGGAAAAATATAATTATGTTTTACTTGGAATACCCTGAAATAATAGCAATAAATTCCAAAATGAATGTTTGGGTTCGGGGCATCTAATCTATTGTTTTTGTCTTGTACACCTGCAATGAATGAATACATTCATGAAACTTTCTAAGTAACACAGTTGTGAACGTTATGCTTGTAACTTGTCCACACAGTCATATGTATCTCGAAGTTCTTGTTAAGTCAAAAACTCGATAACACAAATTTTTTTACATTCCCCCTGACATTCGAGTTGTTGAGATTCCACTGTATGTGGTTTAGCATTGTCACGTTCTAAGAGCACCCATTTTCCGTTTGCTAAATCTGAATATTTCTGTGATGAAACCTCATACCTTTGTATCACTAATTACTTTGGTAGTGATAATGTGACCATCTATAATTAATACAAACTGTACTAAACCTTCATAATTCCACCAGATACATAACAAGACTTTCGGCACAAATCTACCTTTCTTCATGATGAACCTAGGTTATTTTTTTTTCTTCGTCTAGCAACTGACTTTCTATATTTGAAATGTTTAGATAAATCTATTTTTTTATCACAAGTTACAATGTGTCTAATAAAATAGTCACCTTTCAGCAGGCCAAGGAGTTGTTTGCCCTACTAGACATTTTGTTTAAATCTCAAAGTTCTGGGGCATTTTTTGACAACTTTTGTAGGTCTAATGATGATTTTAAGTGGTGACGTACTGTGTCCTTAGAAGGTCCAAGGGAGTCCGATAATCGGTGAGTGTTGGTACCAAATTAGTTTTCTAGTGCTTTCTGTGAAGCCTCCATATCCCATCCAGGTAAGCAACCACAGCGTGAATTATTTGCCAGTGTCAAACTGCATTATTAAAACTATTAAACTGAGACTACGTTTCTTCATTGACTATATCTTTTTCTCTAATTTCACATATTCTCGTTGCTGTTGCGGTTTCTTTAATATTTTGTTTGAATAATGTCTTCAACATTACACACATTTCATGTTTATGGCATTCCAAATGTTTTATTCTCAAATTGTCTTGCATAGTCAATTAAAACAGACGGTATCATCAAAAGAAAGTAAAATGTAATCTTCATAGAACTAGAGACTTGTCGTTACAAATTATGACATATATAGAGAAGCATATTAATTTCAGTTATGAAATAACTTATGAGACATCCTTAGTGAATTCAGATCTAATGTAAAAAATGATTTGATGGAACTACAGCAGTATCATCAAAGATGCAAAAAAAACATTACCTAATTTAAACCAGCAAGCTTGCATTGCTAAGTGTTTTTGTAAATTATAATATCTACAAATTATAGGAGTAAATGAAAACATTAACAAAATGTGTATGTCAAATAAGATGCATTAGAATCTTCAATGTTATGTTCTTAATAAGCATTGGCCTAGTATTGAGTTTGTGATTTAACCCCTTTACAGATCTGTACCATGTAGTGGGACATATGGATAATACTAGAACAAAGAAAAATAATGCATTAATAATAACAATAAGTAACTGAATATCTGTCTGTTTGAAATGTGTTAACACAAAAAAAATAAAAACTTTAAGAAGTAGAACCGAAATTTGAATCGAGACGGATTAGGATCGGAAATAATTGCTAAACATAAGTTTAAACTCATACAGAAGTGGGCGAGAATTAGCTAATATAAAATTATGATTATGATTTGTAACACTATTTATTGTACAATTGGAGTTTAAATATTTGAACCATTTTCGTTTGGGGCCTTATTTGCAAAGTTGTGGCATAGAGAATATTATTAAAATATTACCAGAATAAAGCGTTTGACTCAATGTTAACATTCTGTGTTACTTATTATATGTATAATATGCTTTATCTCTAATCTGAAGTGATAAATAGCAATATTTTAATTGATATATTTAACACTACAAGTGGAATATTAAAACTAAATTAACAAATCTCATAAAGGCCAGCCAACACCAACAATATTAAGATATTGTTGTTAATTTTCCATACATGTTGGCAGATTTTCTTGCTTTGGAATTTTTGTTTGTTAAAATTTTGTATTTTTTTTCTAATAAAAAAAGGTTAATTTTAACTCAAATTTTAATATAAAAGAATTGCACATTTCCATAATTTCAAAAGTCTTGTGTTCATCCAAACAGATTTAGTAATTATTAAGTTATGGTCGTAGTCGGAGGAGCTTTCAGGACAAACAAAATATGTCCATGGTAGGATATAACTGAACTAGATAAAAAAAAAAAAAAAAAGAATTATGATAATAAAACCGCTTTGAAAAATCTGTTTAAATATTTTTTAAACAGACTTCAACAACAATTAATTAATTTTTTTGTATATCGTTGAATGAAGCAAAACAGATATGTAATTATATTGTAGGTATTGTTAATAATATTGTTGAACGATGTAGTCCATAAATACTAATAAAAAATACATACAACATTATATTAAAAAGTAATTACTGGGATATTTTTAATCAATATTGTCATATGAAAATTGTAAATTTTTAAACAGTTCCTATGCTTTTTTGGCTTTGGCTGATTCATCTTAAATGCACAAAATATTGTTATGAACATCTGAATCATGAAGAATTGGCTATACACTATCTATTGTACAGTCATACCCTTTCTTTGCTCGAGGAGAAAGTCAAGCTTAGAGTAGTCAGACTGTAACTTTTCATTGTCAGATCACCATTTTCAAATCATTATTTTTGTTTTGATTTATGCAAAATGAATTATGTCCAACTTCTCACATATTCAGCATTTTCAATGTGTTGTAGACATTAAAACAATATTATTATCTAAGGTATTACAGAAACATTGTTAAATAAAAAGATTGAAAAACCGATTGGTTTAATTGACATAATTTAAGTTCAATTCATAATTAGGTCTTTTTTTATATCTATTTTAAAGAAAAACTTTTGAAATTCTTTTGGTTAGGGGCAAATTAAACAAAATCATATCTTTTTAAGTACATAATACTTTGTACTCGCTATGGACAAATAGTCAAGGTAAACATTCAAACATGAAGGCCTTGGAACGAAGAAAAGATTTACGGTTATTCTTCATTATGTGCCCGTTGTGTTTATTCAAATTGCTGTCTCTTCTCATCTGAATATTTTATTTATATATTGCTATTTCATTATATTCGACATTATTTCAATCGAGTAATATTTTTAGACAAGATTTTCATCAAAAAGATTCTTTAGTATCAATATATTTCTTTACATTTACAATGTAATAAAATTACTTACTTTAAATATTTATCGTGTTTTAAATACCTCACAGACAAACACAAATATAATTACTTCACACTTACACCTACCCAGCGTTGTTTGTGGAATCAATTCACTTCCTCCTTCCATTAGTCAACCTATTTGTATCAGATTTATTTTTGGACACAACAAGTCCCTTTAGAATTTCGTCAGAGAGACTTTGGTTCTAGTGCGTGATGTGTCTATATTTAACTGAATCAGAAGTGATTTTAATTTCTTTGCATTATAATATTAATTTACGGTGTTAACGTTAATTATCAATAACATGTGCTGTTTTGAGATAACCTTAGATTTAGTTCCGCTAATTCTTATCTGAGTACTCAATACATACACAATTGTTTTAAACTGTATCAATTATGTGTGGTGTTTAACAATATTTAATAGAAAATGGACAAAAATTATTTGAATTGAAAGGCCTTTGCAAGAGTTCAATAATTTTTTTTATTAAAATATACAGATGAACTAGAATATAAAATTTAATATGCAAGTAATTAATTAATGTATTTACATATTTAATAAAAGTTTAAATTAGGATGTTTAGTAATTATCATATTAGTTTTAATGATCACTCTTCCATTTAATGCATTTCAATAAAAATTTAAACGCACTGTGTACTTTCATAAATTGTGTACAGAATTTCTTATTGAATCATTAAAAACAACCACCCAAATTATATAATCTATTTGTATTGTTAAAATATTTTATGATCTGTTTGGAAAAGTTATTGTCATGGTCACTTTAAGATGCAAGTGGGGACCATTTTTAATGCTATTTAGATACTGCATACTACAGCAAGATCTCCTAAGTATCTCAGCGTGTAGAATGGTGTCATACCTTATCAGTACACTCTTAGTTTATCACCAGTCGTAGCTCTGGTGTGTAGTGTATCATTTTGTGATCCAGTTAGTACGAGTAAATACCTTTGTTGTTGCAAATAAATCTATCTAATAGAAGTATTAAGTTATAGCAACGATGATGGATGTCAGAAAAGTTGCTCATCGTTCCTGCTTCTTCATTAGTCGCACTTTTTATATGACATGTGAGTTGTTGATTTATTTTTATAAAAAAAGAAATTGTAGACTGAGATATTTTTTTCGCTCCATTATGAAAGTTTTTTTTTCAAAACAGTATAGGAATTTTGCTATTAAATATTCTGTTTAAATTATATGTCACAATTTTTTTATAGTTATTTGAATTCTTTGTAATGTAATTATCCATTCAATATTAATTACAAGGAAAATAAATGTAACGATGCAAGATGTACCTATCAAATACGCGCTTTTATTAAAGAAATCTGCCAAGGGTGTGTCACACTCACACAACCAGGAATCGGTACAATATAGTACTACAACAAAAAGCAATAATGAAATCATATTCTAACAAGTTCAGTAGAACTCGTGCCCTTATAGCGTTCAGTACTATTAAATGTTTAACATATTGTAAATATAGTGTAATCTCAATTTTACACCACTCGATTTAATGACCAACTCTCCAAAGCATCAAATTTACTTAATTAGTTTATAAGTATGTTTTACTTAGTTTAGTTGACTTTCTAGGGAACGTCTATCAATGACGTGAGCCGTTTTTCTTCCAATTTGAATGCCTCTCCTCTCCTGGTGCGATTTGATACAACCCCCTTTCCCACAGGCTAGATTTGCGCCATATTTGATAAAATGCTAAATTTTATTTTTATAAAGCAGAAAACGTTGTTTTTTTTTTGTTTTATATTAATAACAGTGTTACTAAATTAAAATAATATTACTAAATTTAATAACATATTTAAAGTCCATACACAGTGACAAAAATTACTGTGTTCTAGTTAAAGAAAAATTTAATAATTATCCTAAGTAAGTAAAAGCATTTAATATTCGTTTTATTATGTACTTATAATGAATATTTTTTAAAAGCTGATTTGAGGTTTTCGGTCATACCCCCCTTCAGTTTAAATGCATTGATCTTACGTAATAAATGGATGTCGCCTACGTTGTTAAAAATGCAAGAAATTGATACGAACCGCAGGCGCGTGCGTTCTGTTGCTTAACTCGACTGTCGGCATCGTAAGGTATTATTGTTTTGATTGCCTTGAATTTGTCGTTAGGTTGTTATCTTTGCCTTTACGTTACTTCACATTTTTAGTACCTCTCCATTAAACGACTCCATTATTGGAAACTCCCAATAATGCAAATAGAGTACTCAGTCCTTAAGTGTCGCTATATAGACTTCACGCTATATATTTATTTTATATTTTATACTAGCTTTCGCCCGCAGCTTCTCCCGCGTGGGCTTAGAACTCATCCCTACATACTGATAATGCTGTGTACACAAGGATCGCGATCCTGCTCTCGGTGTTTGTATTTAAATACCTATTCCATGCAAACGCAACCGCGCATACAGCTAGCGCCATCTATAATCAGCCACAAAAAAATACATTATGAAAAAGAAACAGTAACGAAACGAGATAAAAACTATGCCATATGTTATTTCGGGGTAAAAAATATTACCATACCAAGTTTCATCAAATTCTGTTCAGTAGCTTTTGCTGAGTTCGCGGACAGACAAAAATAACTAAAGACCATTGAAATTTATTCTGTTAAGGTTTCTAAAACCTCTCCCAGAGTATTGTTTTCTAATATTTTTAACATACCTACAGATTTTTCCCCCTCTACAATTTTATTACGTGTTCTCAATGGGCACTGAATTAACCATAAGTATGTTTATTTCCTCATTACTCATTGAATTGCAAATAAATTATTTTCAGAATGTGTTAAAAGCTCCCTATGTGTCAAAGTTTAAGGGTTTCGGTACACAAATGTTGGTATCTTTTAGATTTTGATGGTCAGTCAGTGACGGGGATTTTTCTATGGAATTTAATTTTTCTTTGAATACAATTTTCTATGGAGGCATTGAGCGGGCGTGTAAGCGCTTTTTAACACGCTTTTTTCAGCTGCACATATGTGTGACTAATAAACTATGTAAACGAATCAGGAAGTCGATTTTATCCTACTTCTAATTAAAAGTAGGTCCTTTTTCTGTATCTTAATCTATCCTATATTTTAATCAACTGTATCCTACTTCCAAATTACAATAATTTGATACCATCAAGTAGATTTTATTGTGGAGCTAGGTGGAAGTTTTCAATGGCTACTTGTAAATCTTTAGAATCTACAGTTATTTGGTTTTTGATGAGTAATACTTGGTGATGTCACGGTGAATCACTTGAGTGATCTGATGATGAAACTCTCGGGTTGAGGCTTATTTAGAATGTTTTCATGTGTCCAATGGAGACGAGGACCTGGTGATGGAGCCGGAAGGTGATGAGTAGAACTCTAATGGTACTAGTAAAATCCTCTAATCCTCATCTATATTGTTTTGACGAATCCAAAAGTTGCAAAAATAAAATGTTGCATAATTATCGTGCTTTGCGATTCTCAGTGAAATGTGAGAGAAACACTCTTGTTTTGAGTTTTACAAAGATCTGTTTAACATTATTATAATATGTAGCTCATTTGTTATATGTATTATAATAATTTAGTAATATTATGAATGCCAAAGGAAGTGTGTTCAAAATTATAGGTAAAATATAAAACTATATATTGATCTGTATCAGTAATACGTTAAAGCAAATTCAAAAGAAAAAAAGGCAATATAATGTATATAACAAAAAAATTACAGTCGTAAATGCACCAAAGTTTAAAATAAATGTAATTTACTAAAAAAATATTTTACTTCGGTATATTCATTCTACCGTTGACGATGTTTGTCTTCATTACAAATTAAATGCCAAAATAATTTTCGTTTTATACAATCTAAGCTATTAATAAACCAGTCACTTCTTAATGGTCAATGACTTTACCACAAAGTGTGGGACGTTATTATTTTTTTTTTTGGAGCATTTATTTTCAATGAATTCCATTAAAGGATTCAAATTAAATAAAATGGTTGACCACATAAATTTTTTGACCGTTACATTTACAATTATTCGTTATATCGTGATGTATTCAACTAAATACAGAATTAGATGCGTGCTTCAATTCTATTGGATATTTTCCTGATAAGAAAATGTACAAAATAAATATCAATAAAAAAAAAGGAGAGAAAATAAAAAAATAAACGACCACAATCAATTAAATTGTTTTTAAATTATTCTAGTCACGCAGCTATTCTGTGATCGAACTGCTTACTTACTACTCCAGATCCTAAGATTAAAGCCTTACAGAGAACGGAATACGTAATCGCGACCAGAGCAGAATCTCGATACGGTCACGCGCTTCACTCGGAATTTTACGAAATACCTGTAACGCGTGTTAATCAAGTCGCATGCATGTTGCATGCGGTAGCGTGCGCTCGGAGCACGCGGCGTACGACTCGTCGCCATCTATTGCGCTTTAAATAAGCGTTTGTGTGTAGATACTTAGCTAGGAAGAATTATTTATGATTGACATATCGTATACTTATTTTCTTTTAAATTATAAAAAAATCCTCGTATCATACTAACTATAAATGTTTATGGTGTGTTATATTTTTACTATCCGTTTTCATGTCGAGCGATATGCTTCCATTTAACTGAAATAATTTGTAACTTCTCAATGTTAGGTTCTATTTATTACTATTTGATTATTAGTTTGTATGTTTTAATTACATCAATCGTTATTAGTGAATAATACAATTACGATTATGATTAGACAATAATTTAAAGTCAATGGCGTGTCTGGATGATATTAAAATTTGTGTAATGGCGAGGATAAATCTGCATATTCACGCATCCGGATTAGTTCTGATCGAAGACTGCCGCTCTTGACAGCTCACGGTCTAGTGGTCAAGACGAGGTCTAAGGACACCACAGTGGAAGGCGCGGCCTTGCGTCGGCCGCCGAGTGCGACTGCACTGCAACTACGGAATAACATCATTTTTTAATTTTGATTCACGATAAAAATGATTGTAGAGTAAGTCTAAAACAGAAAAATGATTGTCGGTCGCATAATTATGTATCAATGAAATCTGTGTCTATTTAAAAATGATTTGATTCAATAAAATGCATTCATATTTTCTAAATAACTAAATTTTCATTATAAATCTTTTTCTTATTGTATCTGACGACAAACTATATAATTTTAAAAAAAGAATATCCCTTTATTCCTATTGAATGCAAAAACTCTGCACCGATTTTCTAAATTATAAGCATAATAAATTTATCGGACTGAAAACCTCTTTCAGCATCTTCTTAGAAACTGATTTTTAACAAAAAGGCACTTTTAATATTAAATTTGCGTTACATGTCCTTCTTAATTTTAACGATTGTTCGAGCTAAAATCCCTTGAAAGGAAGACGTGCGACCAAATTTTATTTTAAAAGCGACTTTTTTTAAGTCCTTTTAAAAGGAGATGGAGGAATAGGCTCTTAAACTACTAATTTTTTTCTTTGCTCAATTAACTATCAGTCAATCGGTTTTTATCATAATCAGATCAAATAATTCACATATATTTTTTACATATTATAAAAAAATGATGCTCAATCAGAAATCGAATCTAGAAGCTATCGAATCGGTAGCAGTCTCTTTATATCATGAAGGGAATCAGTTTGATTCTTGGTCAGGAATAAATAATTTACTTAACCAGTTATGAGTGTCCATTTTTGTGCATATTTAGATAGGTTAGCTGGTCAGTACTGACGCTCGTGAGTCAAATGAAAACGACTCGTTTTAGAATAGTGTAGGTAGTCGGTGTGTATCTTTATTTCGTAAATAATAGAATTACACTTGAAATACGTTATTATTGCATTCTTTTGGTATTAACATTAGTACCCAATCCAAATACTGATTTATTTTTCGGTTTCGCTCAAAGATACGTGATAGATAGTCAATAAAACTAGCACATTTGACAATTACATGAAGCAGCCCGATAGTCGAGCAGTTCAGTTCCACGAGTTTATTTCGTTAATATATTCAGATACGACATCATAGCCCTTACCACATGATTTTTTTTTAATGAAAGTTTTAAATTCATAAAATGGCTAATTTTGAATTTTACTGAAACCTTATTATAAGAGCGCACACATTGCCCCTTAACTTAAATGACTTGCTAACTTTGCTGAGTCTGGTTTCATGAGCAGCAAGGTCATTCTTATGTCTAGCGTTAATTTTATGAATGTCGCTCATTTTTGGAACGATTTTATACGTCTTTTGACATATACCAGGTTTTAGTATACGTATTGTGACGGTACAGTTAAAATATTAGTTTGTTTAAATCACACCAGGGACTCCCCTGAAGTTGGACGCGGACTTGATCCAGGTGCTCGCATGCTCGTTTGCCTTTTGAATTCGTATTAAAAAAAATCTGTTCAAAAGCTAGACTATTCTGAGATTTTTTTAAAGATATTTTAGCTAAAACATCTATAAAAAAATCACATAATCGTTTAGTCGAATTCGGTTAAAACATTCCGTCAATTAGAATTTTAAGTACGTAACGACTCGCTCCAACGTTTCGAAACATGTTTTTACACAGGTGAAGCCCTACGATAATCCTGTTTATGGATAGCGCTAACGCTAAGTTGAACCTCAACTCTATTGGAGAGTTAGAAGCATTAATTTATAACGAGATTTAATATTATTCGTTTATTAGGGTAGTCTTTTGATGTTTAAAATATTATATTTGTTGATGAATCATATGAGCTGACTACACGTGATGACCGAAATTGAAGGAAAAGTAAAATCAAAATTAGAATCGATTAAAAAATAATGAGCTATGAGCCATCAAACATTCTATGCCATTTCTATCTTGAAAAACGGAGTTTACCGTATTGTATATGTCGCTAATAAACTATGACGTCACTGGGTACTAGTGCCTTCTCTGCCTTACTATTAATTTAAAATGGTTATTTCTCGGGTATTTCTATAGTTATCAAAAAAACGCTGTTACTGTTAATCTTATTCAAACTAAAAGTTTTAAATACAGTAGTACAAAAGATAGTAAACTATCCCATTTCGATAACTATCACTGTTACATTTGGGATTCATTTTGTGTAAGCTGTTTTATTTGAATACAGCCATAAATAGTTTTAAAATCATTGTAACGTACAAGTAACCCATTTAATGTTACTTTGCAACTAAATCCTTTCGGCCATTACGTTTTTTTTTTTTTGGTAGGCAGTAGGTGAAAATTTTATTTATTTTAGAAATTATTTCGACGAAAACTAAATTTTTTGATGCAATCCAATGTTGGTGATACTAAATGGCTATTGACAATGTTTATACTATTGATATTATAGCGGCGAATAAAATGATTTCATCTTTTTTGTATGAAGTATGAACATTAAATATTTGCCAGATCTCGATGTTATATCATATATAGTTGATATTTTGACATATTAAGACGAAGGTCGAAAAATATTTTAAATGGGCGCCGTGATCTACTGCGAGTCGCGTGGTGCGCCTGCGCTATAAATACGAAATAACGTTAGTCGTTTTTTTATGTGAAATGCAGCAAAAGGGATACTCCATTCCGCACAGTCCTTGCTCAGAATTATATCAGTTATAATATCTTCTGAGCAAACAATATTGTAAATACAAACTAATACATATATTGTAAAAATAAAGAACTAATTGAACATAAGAAATACTCGGCCTTCGAAAGAACCCTTTCGAAGGCCTTTATATATGCAGTCACCGCTTCCTTGGCGACCGTAAACCACTTTCCTCGAAGTTTTTTTTAGGAAATAAAAACCGCATGGTTCGAGGTTAGGGCTGTAGGGCGCGTGAGCCAGTGTTTCTATACTGAACGTTCCCAAATAGTTAGTTTTCTGTCCGGCGGTATATGTATGAAATGCCTCACGCATTGACATTTTTTAGGAGAATCCTATTGCGAGTTGGTTTTCCTGAACTTTTTCCGAAATAAGAGGCAAATAATTGTTAGCGTACGAGGCTGCAATGACTTCTTTTATCTTCTAAAACGATTATTGCATAATTAACTGCCATTACGAAAAAAGATGTCACCATCTTTTTTTTGATATTTCGATAAGGACGGAGTTTCTTTAGCTTCGATCAAATTATGAGGTATCCGCCGAGTACAAAGCTTTCTGACCGCTAAATGTTCATGAAGCATTGTGCACTTACTCATATTGATGCCTAAGCTTGTCCAAATCTGCTGGTAGGTCACTCTTTTGTCAGTATATATCATGAGCCGTACGGCACTGATGTTGTCTTCGATCGTCGCTGTAGAAGGATGTTCTTCACGCAGATCGTCAGTCAAATTAGTGCGATCACGTTTGAACTAGCTAAACTAAGTTTTGAACAGTGGCTTGTTTGTGCAGGAATGGAGCTTCACCCTAAAAAGCTAACTGAAGTCAGTTATAATTTTCTTGTTGGTTTAAATGGCAACGAAAGTCATAGAATATCATTGCACGAAAATTCTCGCGTTAAATTCATGTTGACGTTAGACAAATAATTTTCTCTTTGCCGCCTATATATAAAAAGAAATGACGGATGAATGCAATATACATAATAAAGACAAACAGGTCCTTTTTTTAATTTAAATATGTTTTTTATTTATGTTATAGTATCTAAGTGGCCTGTTCTAAAAAGTTTTGTGTCGCCTACGTATTAATGTCTAAAAAACAATAACAGGTTGCTGCGGATGCTGTTCGGCATTAAGGCCAAGGTATAAAAGACTCGTAGACAACATCTTCCCGGCGTCGCCGCAGGATGGCCTCGTTAAATCCAACATGGAGAAGCTCACCTTTTACTCGCTGTCCAGCCCCGAGAAACTTGACAGGATCGGGGAATACTTGTTCCAGAAAGCGTCGAGGGATATTTATAGAAGGAGACACGGGTTAGTTGGAATATGTATTTATTACGCGTTATAATTTTTCACTTAAAAAGTATAACTATTTTGGTAAGTTTTGTAAATTGTCATATACTTTTTAAACATTTCTTACTTTTATTCACAAAGTTTTGTTTTGTTAATCAAGGTTCGTGATAATAGCCATGGAAGCCATGGACTTACTGCTGGTAGCGTGTCATTCACAAACCCTCAACCTGTTTGTGGAGAGTTTCTTGAAGATGGTACAGAAACTCTTGGAGTCGACGGATCCTCAACTTCAAATATTAGCTACTCAAAGTGTGAGTGTTTCTGTTCGATTTAGGGTTTGTGATATTTTTTTATATTCCTGAAGACCTTTTACAATTTGACTTAGTGTCGTAAAGGGATTATTTATTTCATATCTACATCTTGTCCTTTACTACAAGATTCTAAAATTATCAAAATAATTATGTAATTTTCAATTTTAAATTGCCTTAGTATTTTAAATGTGCTCAAAAACGTACTTTTAAACTAAATTCCTTTTTTCTTACCTCTGAAAATTTGTGCGTCATTTTATCATATCTATTTAGTTTATAATGGGAATAAAATAAATAAATAATTTATTTAACATTTATCATATCATAATTTTAAAACATAAACTTATTTTGCATAAATTGATAATTTCTTTTGAAATTAAAATGGATATGTATATATAATATGCAACCCTTAGTGTCTGATGAGTCGGATTCAATGTGTTGTAGGCTAATCATAAAGTATGACAAAATTTATTTTTCATGTAGAAAGAATCGTATGTAATGAAAAAATATACATAACATGGAGTTAATAATATATTCTATAGTTACATTAGTGAATAACCTGATACCATTTTTGGTGTAGAAATTAGCTTTCCAAGTGATAGTTATTGATTTCCAGTATCCCTAAGAAGAAACATGTTTGTAAATCGAGACTTTTCCTTGATTTTCACATACCAAAGTTTCGTGTTATGCCTCTAGCGTCTGCTTCTGAATAAAGTTGATGTAACGGACCAGGCGCATGCAAATAGAACGGGTGTTATGGAATTGTATGAAATGATAAATATCATCGCAAGCTATACTAAAGATTTTAAAAATAGGTAAACAAATAATTTTCAGTTCGTCCGATTTGCCAACATAGAAGAAGACACACCTTCGTACCACAGGCGTTACGACTTCTTCGTGTCCAAGTTCTCGGCGATGTGCCACAGCAACCACAGTGACAAGAAAATGAGGGACAGGATTCGCCTGGCTGGTATCAAAGGGCTACAGGTAAAAGGGAACTCTATGTATTTCATAGTGCTTCATCTAAAAGTCATTTATTCAATCTATGTGAAACACCATCTCCGTATAATTCAATTATTATGAATATATACATTATTTAATATGGTGTTACCTGAAATAAGAAATAATTATTTGAATAATGTAGTTTAAAATTCTAAAAATAAATGAATGACTAAAAGCCTATTAAGGAACCAATTATGCTATATTATGTTAATATATATTCTTAGCTAAGTTATAGAGAGTTTCAAATAGATAGATTTATTAATTAATTTTTGTCACAAAATCAAACAATACTGCATGTTTGAAACACAAAAAAAGTTGTACCAATTCTAATGGAAGACTTACAATGCCCTATAATTTTAAAAACATGTAGGCAACAATTATTTCATGTAAGGTAGGAAATGATGGTCAATAGGTATCAATTAAAGTCAATGTAAAACTAAAATCCTTAGACAACAAGTCATTCCGACATAAACCCATATTAAATAAAAACATTTTCAGTTAACAAAGTGGGTCAATAATTGAAAAATAAACTGATTATTGATCTTGGTTAGAATCTAGAACAGAGCTAATAACTATTGAATTAGTTTCTAATAACTACTAATAACTAACTATTGTAAGCACTTGCAACGAAATGTAATACAATTATAATTTTTTACTGTTGAACATTGATTTATAAAAATGGATGGACATTGCCTAGTTAAAGTAATTACAAAGTGTATATTAATATTTATTAGTATATATTAATAAATAATCATAATACATATTAACATCACTTTGGAATTTTAGCATATGAATATTTGAAACGCTAATAAAATAGCTAGAAATTAGCTGTGCCACTAAGCTTGGTACAGTTAATTTCTAGCTAATTTAATTTTATTAATTTAGTACACTAAGGGTTTTCCACCATAAAATAATTCATTATAAATCGCGTATAATATAATTTGCTTCAAATGTCATTGAATACAATTGTATGCTTTAACTAGTGTCATATGTTGATAAAGTGATTAAATAAATCAATCTTAACACATTATAAATTGAAGCATCTGCTTGTGAAGGTTAATCTTGGAAACTATTGAAGGAATTTTGGTAGAGTTGTCACTAACAGACTGATGCAGAGGAAGGTTTGTGTATATTAATGTACAGGTATTTTGTACAAAGTAACTGAATTATGATGATATTTACAAATTAAGTTGAAAAAGCTTCTGAACACATTCTGACAATTTACTTTAAAAGGTGTGCGCTGTTTATAACACTTAAGTTATATGGAACTGATGTATGGAAATTTTGTTCTTCCCAAATAAATCTAAAGAAAAGAAGAAAGACATAACTGCAATTATAAATTGAAGGTTCGGGATAAAATCTTTCAGTCAATAAAATACAAATCTTTATCAAATAAAATATGATCAGTCTTTTTACATTTCACCAACATGATGTGTTAATGGTAGTTTAGACTTGTTTCAGAGTTCCATACCTCCAAATGAAAAAAAAAACAGAACCCTTGTAGGATCACTTACGCATCTCTCTGTCCATCTGTCACAACCGATTTACTCTGAATCTAATGAACCGATAAGTTGATATTTTTACATATGTGTGTAATGTATGTATGTTATCTAAACATGGAAGTATAACATAAATAAATAAATTTTAATTGTGAAGATCACTTTTGGGGGGTAAATTAGAAAATTAATAAAGAAATTTTTGCACAATGTACCATACGACATATCGAATGAAAACGCTTTTTGAGAGTGTCTTGAATACATATTCTTTTTATAAATTAAAAGTAAATAGAATATATAATTATAATTGACAATTTAAAATATAAATTGAATATATAATTTAATTTTTTTATTTTGGCAGTTAAATATGTATATAAGGGTAGGTTTGCAATAAAATGGTTTCTTAATGTATAACCCGAGAAGTGTCCTTAATATATATTTGTCTTCACCCTTTTGAAGGTATGTTCCACATTATAGACGATAGTAAATTTGCTGTGAGCAGTACATGTATTTATGTATAATTTTAATTATAGGGTGTAATACGCAAGACAGTGAGCGACGATCTTGTAGAGAATATATGGGAGGCTCAGCACATGGACAAGATTGTGCCGTCGCTGCTCTATAACATGCAGGTAACTTCAAATTTTTTTTAATATTTGGATAAACTTAAATTTAATCATATAATGTAAACTCTTAAATTATAAAACAGAAAGTAAATCAAATATTAACGAACATATGTAGATTGATATAATTATGTATATAAGGATGTCTTGATTGCCTTACTGATTTACTGAATTAACAAAATGTAATTCTAGACATGTAATCATTTATTTTATGTTACGGTAATTATGAACTGAAAATCGTTAAAAAGTCATGCATACTAAAACAGATTTTTTTGATTGACCATTTATATAATTTTCGATGCGAGTCAAATCTTGATTGATCTGCTACTTGAGGCTTTATTTTAAAAACTAACATTGGTTTCAACATAGTTTTTGATGTCATTATTTGTTACTAGAATCAATTCAAGCCATCAATATCAAAAAAAGATGATTCACACTCACTTTTTTTATGTTGAAATATGTAGTTCAGTATTTGATTCAATAGATAAATTATCAAGATTTCCAGTTTTTGAATTGGATAACCATTATTATCTCTGTATTCTATAATTAGATTAATCAACTATCAATTTAACTAACTATCGTATACATATAATAAAACACATTTTTTGAAGTACAGTCAAATATTAATAATTAACTTTACAACCCATGAAGATTGGGTTAGCTGGTTGGCTGGGCCAGTTCACAAGCTGGCCTAGTACTTATTGGGAACTTCACGTTTGCTTAAGGTTGCAGTGAACCTGGTCTGGAATTGACGTTTTATCACAATGTTTTACTTCACATTCATATAAAAAGACAATGTATATTTTCATCGTGCATTTGAGTTTAAAAAAAAACACTCAGTGATTAGGCCATTAGTTTACAATCAAATGCAATCACGACATGCATTATTGATTAATAATTAAAATCATAACACATTATTGTAGGTTTATTGTTTCCCTTTGTTAATCACAAATGATGTACCTACATGAGTGAGGTATTGGTATGCAATTTTGACAAATCAGATTGCAAGTCCAGATTCAGGAGAGTTTTTTTTGTATGTGATTTTAAAACTGTAACAAGAAAAATCCTTGCATTATATGTCTTTCAAATGTGATTTATGTAAAATTTTATATAAATATAGAAAATCAGTTTTTCCCATTTTGTTAAAGTAGTCATAAAATTGTAAAAGAAATCTAGTGAATTGTTTTAGGTATAACCGGTTTTCAACTAAGATGCCTTGATTTTTAGTTTATATAATCGCATTTTCGGTTTACGTAAAATACTTTTCTATTTTAATACTATATTGAAATTTAGGCAGCTGAAAAATATGAAATAGAATCAGCAGTGGAACAACTGACGGCCGTTGGTACTGATGGGGAGGAGGAAGAAGACCTTTTGGATCCCCCTAAGCTGGCAGAAGCCTGTCTTAGGGAGTTGGTTGGAAGGGCGTCGTTCGGCCACATCAGGAGTGTGCTGAGGCCTGTTCTCACGTGAGTTGTTTAAGGTTTATAGAAATACTTTTTATATTTAATCTTAATTGGAATCTGATAACTAAATGGACGTGTTTTTTTTAACCAAAAGTTATGTATAAACCTGGCTTCATTTGCGGGTCTTTTAATGATGATTATAGAAATAAATTCTTGGTTATTTCAATTTGAAAGAGCGTTAAATCTATATTTAAGAAAACAAATCCATAAAGTTTTCTCTATTAAAATAAAATATTTCTTATACATATTTACATGACTAAAATTCTAGCAAGCAAAAGTGTTTCAACCTTGCCTAAACATAAATAATAATTTTTCTAATTCTACTTTTACGATATACAATTACCATACAATTACAATAAAATCATTGAAATAAGAAGAAAATATTTTATCAAAACAAATATACTTGTGGTAGCATTATTGTATTTGTACGCACAAACAAATACTGAATTTTCAAGATTTTTTCATCTACCATTTGTTTTTAGTCATTTTGACCGTCACGAGCTGTGGGTGCCGAACGATTACGCCGTCTACGTTTTTAAAATCATCATGTTTTCTATACAAGTGAGTTTGTATTGCATTATTTTTCATTCGTTTGATTTTAAGCTATTACTTTATAAAGTTAATGGGTATTATATTTTAATTATCATTTTATATGGCAGTTTAAAGTTCTATGTAATTATTAAAACTTTGATACTGTATGAACTTGCAGTATAGATGAAAATTTGTAAAGTTTATATAATGCAAAATAGTTTCATATGGTGACTCTGAACAAGTATATGATCGTAAAATGATATCGAAATACAGTGCCATTGCTTATTTGGAGTTATTTCAAAATCAGAAATCTTATATCAAATTTCTAATACTGTACTAAATAGTGCTAAAAATTTTAAAATAAACTATCACTCCTTAGAGCGTTATCTCATTGGATGACACGATATTGTCATGTGGTCGTCGACACAGAAGGGCCGATGTCGCCGTATTACAGTATGTGGTACGAGCTGTAGGGCTTTTTTTGTTCGATATGATATCGAAATATCACCTTCCGCCGCTCATTCCTTACGTGTAATTTTGTGCTGTTTGTTTATTACAATTGCTATCAATTGATACAAATGACTTCCAAAAGCGATTTAATAATTATAGTGTATTATTTGAAGGAAGACTTTGTGCTAGACTGAATAATTTCTAATAAACTTTAAAGAAAAATATTGGTTATGTGTGAATACCTGTTATATCGAATATGAAATTCGAAAACATACGAAAGCAATTATCCACTTTGTAGATTTTTGAAACAATGCTTATGTTCTTTCATAGTGTTTGCATAAAGAAAGTGTTTAACGTTCACCTTTATTTGCGACGCGATAAAGCAATCATAATAAATAGAAGTAGTCATCTACAATCAGAAGCGTAGCGTGCCTTGGCGGGGCCCCGTATAAAAAATTGTTTGGGGGCCCTTAGGAAGAGTAAAGATTTCTCACAAAAGAAAAAAAAATGCATAGAATTAAATGAAATATTTATTCATCATAATTATCCATCTGTCACTTCTTCCAAAATTTTTACAAACAATTCAAATCTATATATATATAAAAGAAAGTAGTGTTAGTTATATCATTTATAACTCGAGAGCAGTTAGAGCGAGTTTTGGGAATTTTTTGGATTCGTCTATGCTCCGGATAACAAAATAACCATTAAAAAATTGAAAAACTTAATTAAAAAATAAGTTATGACCTTAATATTTTTATTCATACATTAAGTACTAAAGGGCTTTGTACGCCATCTTCATCGTTGCCATAGCAACCGATTTATTTATGTGCGGCGGATTACATTATTATCCATTTTATTTCTCTCACTGTCAAATTGATCATAATACGTCTTTCATTTATTGCCAAAAGGTTCAAACTTCAACCTTATCACTTCAACGTGCTTTCTTAGTTCATGATTTCTGTTAGAGAATGCTGCCAACTTTTGAACGCACACTTTACGCGGGAAAAAAAAAGAAATTGCTTTTTTTGTCTTTTGTCATTTGTGAAATAAAAAAAAATTCAGGTAGTTCTTGTTAATTTTTGCTTACACACGTTAGGGGCCCCCGTGGTCTAGGGGCCCCGTATAATTGATACGGCAGATACGGCGGTAGCTACGCCCCTGTCTACAATAACCAACACAACTTTTTTGTAAACTCATATCATATGCGTGAAATGCATTAATGAGGCGTAAAAATTTAATTTTATCGCTACCGATATCGGTATAGATATTCCATTGTTTTTGAGAGGAGAAGCTGTATCGGCTCACGTGTGTCGGCGATAATGTGTCATTATCAGTATTGCTCAAAAAACACTTAGATCTATTGTTCTAGGGAACGACGTCATGTCCATTGTGTTGTTCATCACGTCTGTGCTGTTGGATGCATTTGAATGAAGTTATGAGTGTTAAGGGTTTCAGTGTGAGCCTTATACATTTGACTCTTTGCTCTGATAACTTCAGAGATACAAATTGTAGTGCATAATTCGTGGTAACCTAATATGAGATATAAGCGTGTAAGACATATTCCTATGTGGGTATTTATTATAATAATATCTGTAGTATGACAATAGCACTACTCTACAACACATAAATATGTTTTTCAAATAGTGTATATTGTGTGGTTATTTTGTATGTGATCACATGTATGAACTATACATATGACCAAAAAATTGAGCACTAATATTATATAAAAAAATAATCGTGATAATATAAGTAGTTCTAATCGAAGTAATAATAATTTTCTTTTAAGTTAATTTAAATAAACAGTCAGTTATTACCAATTATTTTTATATTACAATTTTGTTCGCTGTCCAGGCTCAGTATTCGTATAGTGTGGTAGAAGCCCTGATGCAGCACCTGGACAGAGACTGCGGGCCGGGCGGGGGACGGGTGCGCGCCGCGCGCGCCGCTGTGCTCTCCGAAATCATAGCCATCGCTGCTTCCGACAGTGTTGGTGAGTACAGCAGTAGATTTCAAACCATGATTGTAGATTGGTGACCGAATCTTACGTAGTCCACAGAGCGCTCTGATATAAGTAAAATACTTGATGCCTTGCGGTTATTATCAAATATGGTGGAAGAGTCAAATATACTTTGCACAGTATTTATTAACTAATTATATATTGTAAAACGTAAATTCCTTTGACTATATTTTGTAGATATTTACTAATAAAAATGCCTTTCAGCATGTATTGTATTTTGTGTTTACGTTGGTGTCTTAAAGTACTTTAATGTATTTATCGAAATAAGCAATGCTATTGTTGTAATCAATACTCACTCAGTAAAGATTTGTGAAGGAATAAATTGCGTCAAAAATTTATAGTTTGTTTTTTATAGCTGTAAGAGAAAATATTTGATTTTTATCTAATTTTAAACAATTTTGAATTGCCCAAATTATAATTCTTTTTAATCTGACATTAGCCTATAACATCTGAATAAATTTTTTCATTTGTTTTTTATTGCAGGGCCCTCCGTTCTGGAAATAATTAACAATCTGTTGACAAACTTGAGAGCTTCGGTGGCGAGAGATTCCGAAATGACGTTGAAGGTATAACATTTTACCAATTTTAACTCGTATTTGTCAATTTAATATTACTCCTTTATAAATTTTTCACACACAAAGATTCAGATGCAAACTCCTTACATCTTATTGATCGTTTTAGGGCGCGTTGACGTGGCGCGAGCGCATAATACGATTCCTTTATTTTTTCATTACTAAATTAGAGTAGATACAGTACATTAAATAATTACACAAATTAGAGCTGTCATCTGTAGTCATAAGAAAATTGTTATACTAATCTCTACCAATTTTAGTTTTTTTCTTGAAATGCTAAAAGGTTTGATTTGAATGTATCTTTTCTTTATCTATTACAAAGAACAGCGTCATGATGGTGTGAAATATTAATTAATTATTATATTAATATATGATTAATTGATTCTAATAAAAATATTTCCCTGGGCAAAATGCATTGATAATAATATATTTGTGAAAGTTGTATTGGTATCTGTTTTTAAACAGCTTAAAACTTTTAAAACCTCACATGTGTACCACTTAGAATAATTTCATAAATAGAAAGTTTTAAAATTACTATTTGCATATTATTAATCTTAGACTATTGACATATTCAATTAACTTCAACCTGAAGCTTAAACAACATAGTATGTAGTCAAATGTATTGTCTTAAAAAATGATTGCTTTAATTGAACATGCTATGATTGAATTATGATTTCTTGAATTAATTACAAGTAACCATATACAAGTGTAAATATATATTTGTACTTGTTTATGGCTGTATGAAACTTATTTAAGAAACCATCTTCATTAAATGGATATGATCGATTATGTATATTTTTTTACTGTATACAAGATCTAATATAATGTTATATGCTACATTCATCAAAGGTCTTCTATTCACAGAAAGAATCAGACGAGAAACAATATCAAGAAGCGCTAATAAACAGCCTAGGCGAATTCGCTGACCACCTCCCTGATTTCCAGAAGATAGACATCATGATGTTCATAGTGAGCAAAGTGCCCTCCAGCCAGAGGAGTAGGCCCACGAAGGCGGACGCCATGCTGCAGAGCATACTGCTGAAATCGTTACTTAAGGTGAATATCCTTTATACATCGAAAATTGTGAAAATAGTGCATGAATTAAGGAAATATTAAAAAAGAAAATTATATTTTTATGATCTACTCTACACATCAACTTTGCCAAATTGATTTACAGTGCTAATATTGATTTTATAAGTTTTTTTTACAATACGTTTTATCAGCATAAAATATTTAGGTTGGCACGACATACACGACAACGGATTACAGTAAAGCTTTCCCGCCTGCGTTCTTGGAAGCACTCCTACGCATGTCTGGTACAAGCGAGCCTTCAACGCGCGTCCTATTACAAAGGATTCTGCATACGTTATTAGATCGACATGACAATGCATCGACGCTATCAATAATGATGTAAGTATTTGAATGGCCATGATCGAAAGGATTCCTACATTAATGCATATAGATGCACCTTTCTTTTAGTAAAAGACCCCATTAGCCATCAAGATTTCGTCTTCATTGTTACCTTTTCAAAAATTGTTTGAAACTGCATTGCCAGCCTCTCATTACCGTGTTTTATCAAGTAATTTTCTAAATAGCCCATTTAAAAAAAAAGGCTTTTGTGAAGACGTTTTTTAATGTTCGTGGATTACTTATGTATGTAGATTGCTTTCAAAGTTGTTACCATTGGTGAAAGAAAGTGCATAATAAGTGTGTTACACTAGTTATAATCATTGTCATAATATTACAATGTCCTATATTAAATTGCTGTATGTTTGCAATTATTGTATATTGGATATTGTGTTATATACCATAAACTCACCTTTTTTGATATTTTTCATCATTAATTTCGCAATATTACAATGTTTTAAAGTAAATAAAAGTTATTGCATTTAAAAAAATGTATCCAGTTTTATGTCTATAGCTTTTCATAACTGCAATTCGAGCTTGTATATTAGTGACATTTTTAAGGATTACACAAAACAATTATCTATTTCTAGAACAAAACAAAAATGTTGTGATTATATTCGAAAATACAGTGTGCCAAAATAGTTTTTGTTAACTTAATTTTAAGTATGTACATTATTATAAAGGAATATTGTTGGAAAATAAAGATTTCACTAATTTTACATGCTAAATTGTGACATTTCAGAAGATAAATGAGTCTATTTCTGTATCCACTACGAGGTTTTCCATTAGTTTTTTGTGGAGCAATTTAATAATTGAAAAAAAATGTTGCGCAAATCCGTGTGACTGGGATCTGTTTATATATAAAATAAATAATTTCATCAATCCTCAATCTAAAATTGATTAAAATCTGACTGCTCTTCTTTTACAGGGTGAACACATCTGACATGGGACTGACAATAGAAAAGTGTTCTCGACCCGATCTAATATTCATCAGCAAGCACGGATACGCCATCTATAGCTCTCTTTACGAAGGTAATGTATAGCACTGTTGGAGAGAAATGTAGGAATTTCCATGATCAAATGTTAAATTTTCTTTGGTATTGAACATATCAATTAAGAAAAGATTCTAATATTTAGCAAATAATAGATAGTTGATAATATTTTCTAAATGTGATAACATATTGTGTTCGTAAAAATTATTGTTATTCTGTCATAAACTTAATGTTCTTTGTTAGTTTGAACCATATATAGGTAAGTGATGAATGAGTATTTAATGTTCATAAAATCAAATTTTAGCTAACTTAATGTATTTAAATAAATTGTAACTGCTACTTTAATGTAATTAATATTTTCAGAAAATGTTAATGTGTTTCAGATTATGTTTTGAAATTTCATGGTATTTAAAATCATGGAAGGAAATTATTTTTGCAGCAGTATTTACTAGTGTGACAATTATATTTTCAGAAAAAACTGTCTTATTTATTATCCTCTAATTGTAACGTAACTATTGTTATGAAATATTGAGTACGTATCATAGATAACAAAATGTCTATGCGCCAGCTGCTATGTATTTTATGTAGTAAAGTATGTGTATTGTCTGTGGTCAAATAAATGACGTTTCAGTTGGTTGGTTTTGAAACTTCGATTTGTTTTATTAGGTTATGGGCCCAGTCCCAGTAAAAAAAATCGTTATGATCTCAGTACGAGTGATAGCAGTATGTCCACAAATTATTTAGTTAACATCCCGAAATTAAAGGGTCGTGAAACTTATGACGATTGGTGTTTCGCGGCGGAAAATGTGCTCACATTGGAAGGAATGGCGGACGCCATCAAGGAACCATTATCGCCAACAGCTACTACGGCTCAAAAATCAGACGATATGAAGGCGAGAGCAAAATTAATATTAACCATCGACGGTTCTCTTTATGTGCATATCAGAAATACGACTACAACATATGACTTATGGAAGACACTCAAAAGTATGTTCGATGATTCAGGATATTCATGAAAAATTAGTTTGCTCAGGAATCTTATAAGTATATGCCTAGAAAACTGCGAGTCGATGACCAGCTATGTGAGCCAGCTCAAGAAACAGCACAGAAGCTGATTGGTACCGGCTTTGAGATCAACGACCAGTGGATTGGATCGCTAATGTTGGCAGGATTACCGGAAAAATTGGGCCAATGATAATGGCAATCGAACATTCCGGTAAAATATAAATACAGATGCTATTAAAACAAAGTTACTCAACATGAGTACAGATTTTGAAGTTAAGTCGGAAAGTGCATTTGTGGTCAAGAATTTCCACAGACGTAACGTTGGCAACACTGGCGGCGGATGCATCAACAAAAGCCAAACGCAAAATGGTGCAGACGGAACGACCGGAATGAACGGAACGTTATCTTCATCTTTCAATGTCAGTGGAAACAATATGACGCGGAAGAAAATAGTATGTTGTTACAAATGTAAACAGATTGGGCATTTTAGGAATAGACGTCCATTTACAGAGAAAACAACAACAAATGCATTAAGTGCTATTTTTCATACGAAAGAATTCAGTCAATCAGACTGGCACTTAGACTCCAGTGCAAGTACACACACAGTTTCAGACGTAAACTTGTTGTCGAATGTTTATCAACTGAAGACAAAGGAGATTATTGTTGCAAATCAGACAGCTGCGGAAGTTTTGTGCTCAGGAGATATGCAGATCACGACATGTGTCTGTAATAAAAAGTGTAATAGATGTAAACAATGTAATAAATGTAAACAGTGTTTTGTGTGTATCTAACCTCACCACCAACTTACTATCAGTGAGTAGAATCATTGCGAGCGGTAACACACTGATGTTTAATGAACATGGATGTCTAATATACAACTCAAGAAAAGAATGTATTGGTGAGGCAATTTTGGAAAACAGTGTATATAGATTAAATGTCAAGAAGGCTGAGAAACTCCTAGTAGCAGCAGTTAAAACTTTAGGCACAACTTGGCACAGGCGGTTAGGCCATATAAATGCAAATGATTTGAACAAATTGAAAAATGGAGCAGCTGAAGGTGTTTGTTTTGAAGAAAAGTATGAAACTAGTAAGGCCAGTTGTATAGTTTGTTGCGAAGGTAAACAAACAAGACTGCCATTTCCTCGCAGCACTATCAGAAGTCAGAAGGTCCTGGAAATAGTTCACACTGATTTGTGCGGACCTATGGAGAATGTATCTCTTGGAAAAGCTAGATACTATCTATTATTTGTGGACGATTTCAGTAGGATGTGCACTGTGTATTTTCTGCAATCAAAAAATGAAACATTAAAATATTTCAGAGAATATAAACAATTAGTTGAGAATCAACAGTCAATAAAAATCAAAACATTAAGATCCGATAATGGAGGAGAGTTTTGTTCGGCAGAAATGACGAATTATTTAAAGCAATGTGGAATAGTTTGTCAAAAAACAAACAGTTATACACCAGAACAAAATGGTCTATGTGAAAGATATAATAGATCATTAGTGGAAAAAGCTCGTTGTCTTCTTTATGATGCCCAATTTGAAAAATTCCTTTGGGCAGAAGCTGTCAATACAGCTGTGTTCATAAAAAACCGAACACCAGCAGCAGGCTTGGATCAAAATACTACTCTTTTTGAAATATGGACTGGCAGAAAGCCGAATTTGAGTCAATTAAGGATTTTTGGTAGCCAGGTAATGATCCATATTCCAAAAGAAAAAAGAAGGAAATGGGATAAAAAAGGTGAAGAAAATGCTCTTAGTAGGATATTCAGAAAATGTCAAGGGCTATCGCTTATATGATCCTACTTCACATAATGTCATTGTAGCCAGAGATGTTGTTTTCATGGAAAATATAGATGACAGTTTAACTACATCTATTGCAATTGAAGGGAAGAATCATCTGGTTAGGTCAGCTGATATGGCTTCTCCCAGCAACTCCGATGAAGAGAACTCGAACGATAAAACATATGTTCCTGATAACTCATCAAGTGACACAGATGACAGCTATACTGATACCATGTCTATGTCACCAGAAACTAGGGATCTCGTTAATCAGCAGTGTGATGTGAATCTACCAGAAAAATGTGTTAGGCGTAAACCAGACCATATAAATGTGCAAACATGTGCATAGAGATGCCTAGTGATTATATTTCTCTTAGTGATGCAATGAGTGGACCTGATAAAGAACAGTGGCAGTGTGCAATGAAAGAGGAACTAAAATCTTTTGAAGATTTGACACTTGGGAACTAGTGGATAGGCCGGTGAACAATAAGGGTGTTTAAAAAAAAAGTTTAACAGTGAAGGTGAAGTGCGATTTAGGGCAAGGCTCGTTGCAAAAGGTTTTACTCAGAAAAAAGGCATTGACTATAATGAGACTTTCTCGCCAGTGTTAAAGTACTTTACGGTTATTGTTAGCATTAAGTGTAAAGCAAGGGTTGAAGTCAAATCATCTCAATGTTCCCACTGCATTTCTGAATGGTTTTCTTTGTGAAACAGTATATATGGAAATACCAGAATGCTCTGATATCCAAAATTGTAACAATAAAGTTTTGAAATTAAAAAGAGCTGTATATGGCCTTAAGCAGTCAGTAAGAGAATGGTACACTAGAGTAGAAGAATGTCTATCACAGTTAGGATATAAAAAGTCTAACTATGAACCATGTTTATTTGTAAAATGTGAAAGAAACATAAAGATTTTCATAGCACTATTCGTAGATGATTTTTTTGTTTTATATAATTGTCAGAATACTTATAAAATATTGATAAGTAATTGAGTTGATAACAAGATTTAAAATAAAAGACTTAGGTCAGTTGAAACATTGTCTGGGAATGAATGTTAGGATTCATAAAGATTGTATTATTGTTGATCAAAAGCAATTTATAGAAACTATTTTTAAAAAGTTCAACATGAAAGATTGTTCTTATTCTGAAACACCAATGCAAGTTAACTTAAAATTGGAGAAGGAAGTAAACATAAATGATAAAAATTATCCTTATCAACACCTGATTGGTAGTGTGATGTATTTGTCTGTGCTTACGAGGCCAGACATTTCTTTTAGTGTAAGTTTTCTAAGCCAATATAATAATTGTTTTAATGAAACTCATTGGAAACATTTGAAATGTCTTTTGAGGTATTTAAAGAAAACTATAAATTATTGTTTAGTTTATAAAAAGACAGATTGTAATCTTCATGGTTTTGTCGACGCTGATTGGGCATCTTGTACTTTAGATAAAAGGTTCTATACTGGGTTCTGTTTTATAATGGCAGGTTCTGTAATTTCTTATGAATCAAAAAAGCAAAAAACAGTCGCATTGTCCAGTATCGAGGCAGAGTACATATCTCTGACAGAATCTTGTAAAGAAGCAATTTATTAAATGAATATATTAAGTGAATTGATTGTATCGAGTGAGAGTGTGCCAATTTGTTTGTACAGCGATAATCAAAGCTCTATTAAGCTAACAACTAATCCATTGTTTCACAACAAGCGCACCAAACACATTGGCATACGGCATCATTTTGTTAGGGAATGTGTTTTGGAAGGGAGAGTTAAAATTAAGTATCTATCAACTTCAGAAATGCCAGCAGACATTTTTACAAAAAGTTTAAGTGCAAATAAACATTATAAGTTTTTAAAATTGATAAGCATGTCTGAAGTTATATAATAATATGTATTTATGTCAGTCCAAGAATGTATAAGTTTTTTTTTTTGAAGCTGGATTATTTTGTTAGGTCAGGATGTTATGAAATATTGAGTACGTATCATAGATAACAAAATGTCTATGCGCCAGCTGCTATGTATTTTATGTAGTAAAGTATGTGTATTGTCTGTGGTCAAATAAATGATGTTTCAGTTGGTTGGTTGGTTTCGAAACCTCGATTTGTTTTATTAGCTTTGTGGTTAAATACAAAATGAAAACATATCTATATTTCAATAACAAACAGTACAATTATCTATGCTATGGTTAACTTAATTTAATCAAATAAATACACATACTGTCATACAAAAAATATTAAATACCTTCGTAGATTGTTTTAATGATAAAACAATCTATGAAGGTATTTAATATTTTTTGTATGAATAAGAATTCACCTTAAATAAGATAGTAATCTATGAAGATATTTATCTTATTTAAGGGGAATTCTTAAAATATTATGACATTACTATATGTCTTAATATTTTAAGAATTTACCATCCCTTCAAAAGGTGATCTTCCTTTGATAATGAAACTTGAAAGTAGCCATTCAATTAATTCACATATAGTAGCATCAAATATTTGATGCAACTATATGTGATTATTTTCTTCAGTTATATATATACATACATAACTATAACAGAAGTAAAGAAATCTTTGACGAGCTGGTTATATTTATGGACATTCAGAAAGCATATAATACCCATTTTTTCCAATCATTTTCTCCATAAAGATTTTAGGCTTAAAAAGTTATATAAAATGTCCATGGGTTTTGCTTGATAAAATTGAGGTTCAACCCTAATTGTAATATACAAGTTCAATCATATATCAATGTACCCATTTCAGTTTAAAGGAAAAACTGAACAAACTGTTTTACAGGATATAAATTATCAATTAACATTCACTGAGCAATCTATCAATTATCCACTCATTTATAAATTGTTTTGGAGACTGATAAACGTTTTTAACATCTTTTTTTACAATCATTAGAAGAAGTGGAATCTGTTTTTAAAATCCGTTTTTTTTTTCTTTGTGGACAATACAAAACTTTATATAATTTATGTTGATAATCTATTGTGACTTATATAGATTAAAAAAAATAAAAAAAAATTATGCTTTAGAATATTTTATTGTAGACTGCATCAGTGTTTGAATATGAAGTGATCAGACGAGAAAATGATTGCATTCTCTTTTCATATTAGGTTTACAATTCGAATCGAACACGGTGGAGAATGTCGAAGCCATCTACACGACTCTGGCGCTGCTGTGCGTCGAGCTGGCGTCGGACGAGACCATCTGCGACATGGTGCAGCTCATAATGGCGTAAGTCATCTTGTCCAAATAGAATAATTAACAGTGACACTTTTTGTCAATATGTTTGTTTTAATAATAAAAATCATAATGTCCGATACATTTATTTTCACGGTTACCAAGGTTTGTATTGAAAATTTTATTACATTAAAAAAATTAAATATCTTAAAAGTTTGTTTTATCATTTTTTTTTATCTGGCTGCTGATCAAATTCAGAATTCCTGTGTGGCAGACTAGTTTTTTGTCTTCATTGTGATCATAGATTTAAGATAAACTGATTGCACAAATAATGTCTATAGGATACAGCACTCGGCGTTGTCGAATCCGGTGCTGAGCAGGGCCCAGCGGTACCATCTGCATGCGCTGGTGGTGTCGCTGCTGTCGCTACTGCCCCGCGTGTTGCATCTGCCCCATTTGCTGGACTATGTTGAGAAGGTATAGCGCTTTAACATATAATTTTATTCTGTTGTATTCAAAACTAGCGGTCGTCAGTGTCTATATTTGACGTTAAAAATCGACAAGCTCGGCCGTTATATTCACGAATAAAGTAGTAGAAATACCTACTACACTGAAAAAAATATTTCTAACCAAGTTCGAATTTGGCTTGGTTAAATATATTTTGTTGTAATAACTGAATAATTCGTTGTATTAACAAATAATATGTGTGATTTAACCAATCGGATCAATCGTACCAACATAGAGGTTGGTTAAGACAACCAAAATATTGATTCGCTCAAAATCAACAATCCAAATTCATTATGTTATTCAAACTTATGGTTGGAATGACCAATTTCTTTTTTTTCAGTGTAACTCATAGGAAATATGATACAAAAAGTATATTCTACTAAGGGTTATATGCGTTTCAGTTGTTTAGCAAACTGTAAAACAATCAAACATAATTTTGCTTTATTTACGTACAAGCATGTATTAATTGATTTTAAGGCAAGAAACTAACTGCTGCTATTGTTACCAACTACTGCTTTCCGTTAGCAAAAAGTTTGTAAATATGAACATGAAGAGCATCATTTGTTATGGACAATATATGTATACCTTTCTCTGTTATAATAATATAATAACTCTGTAGTCTTATCACAAAAGGAATTTTATTTGAGTTCAATCAGAACATTAAACACGGCACAGGTTATATTCAATTATATACCTGGGATATTTTTTTACATTCATCGATAATGAGTATCTGCATTGTTATTGTTTATGAGTATTATATATATGTAAAGAAACTATATTTCTTTATTTTTTATGGTGTATTACTGTTGGTAACACAGTGAACATTTACCGATGTAATCCCTAGATGGCGCAGCCTAGTAACGGCGGCCATCAGAGGTTAAAGCGGTTTGTTGTCATTGGCCAGGACTCACCGTGATTAGGTACAGTGATTAGGTAGACTTTAAATGTCGTTTCTTTGATTTACAGAGCAACGCCATTGTTTATTTGAGATTTACAATTTCTAATAAGTTTGGAGAAACGGTCTTATATATATATGTGTGTGTGGGTGTGCGTGTGCGTGTTGTGTGTGTGTACGTATGTGTGTCTGTGTGTGGTGGTAGAGTGGTCAAGCAAGCTGCTTATGAAAGAAAATAGTATTGATGGAAATAAGGGATGAGGAATGAGTGAAATGAGTTTATAAATTAATTCACTAGTTTTGTGCCGCTCGCTAAGTCGTCAGTCCCAGAAGTTGCACCACAGCAGTGACCGTGGTCACTCCACAGTCCATAGTTTTTGTCCTAAACTATCTATATTTGTTTATTTTGACAAAAATAAATATAGATAGTTTCTATAGGAAAAATACATTAACAGTATCAACAATTGTGGAATTCTTTGAAATAATAAAATTGATGCAATGCAAGTTGAGAAATAGAAGATTTTTTCTTAATTTAGAGTTTTCTTTCTTTCTCTATCTTAAAACATATGTGAATACAATACACTAATATGAGTTTTATACTTTATACCGTAATGTTTCATTTCCAGATAATAGACGCGAGACAGAATGAGGCATCTCACCTCTTGCCGTCTCTGTCTGAGGATTACGAGGATTTGCCGTCTCCATCGAAAATGCCATACCTTATGGTTGATCATGTAAGATAATTTAAACCTGATGTTCTTTTTATGAAATTAAATTTTATGAAAAGAAAATCAAAAAAATTGATAAACAAAAATTTAATAAAAGTATTTGTTAGTCAATTCTTTTGTGACCATCAATGTTAAAGATGTCCAAGGTGTATGCGTAGTATCTGCATGCACACAGATTAACACTGTTTCAAAAAATAATTAGACATTATCAGATTTACTCCTTAAATATTTGATCGAGACAATTTTAAATAACAGGCCATGGTTGTAAATGATCTATTTACCATAAAAATATTTATTTAATAAAAAAACAGTCCTTGACTTGTCATTGTATAGATAACAAATTGTCTAATTTGTATAGATTTTGATCTCTAAAGTAATCTGGGGCACTTAATCATTAATTTTATGCGATGTAGTAATAGTAATGAAGTGGGTATAAGTTCAACTTTATTGGAGATGTTTCACAAATGTGAAAAGCTCTAAAATAAACTATATATAGTAACTATTATTTTGGCTTTTTTACAAAGCTATTGAACACTAATTATAGGCAATAATTAATTTTAAAAATGCAGATGGTGTCAATCACATAATAAATATTAACGGGCGAGTATGTCCGGCGGACAGAGAGGGATATAGTCATACGTGCGAAAAAGAAGATAGCAGTGAATACTTTTTCTTTATATGACTGTATCTCTTTCGGTCTGCCGGATATGCTCTCCCATGAATATAGGCTTTATGTTGATTGAAATACATTAAAGTTTCAAGAAGTGTCGGAAAATCATAACTCTAAAACTCAACACGTTCAACAAAACAAAAGTGTGATGATAAAGTTTTTCCATTATTATTTTATTATTAAGGTATCTCTTATGGTACATTTAATTTGTAATTGATAGTTATCAACTTTCAGAACGAACATATTAATAAATAACGCTTTTGTACAAAAAAAAATTCAGATTGTAATTTTATTATTTTTAATGATCTATGAACATTCTTTTCAAATAAGGTTTTAGCGTAAACGCGTGCTTTGGCATTACGTTTATAAGTTCTGAAACTCAAGACGCCATGATGATTTCAAAGTGACCTATTTAAATATATATTGGTTTATATTTTCAAGATGGCGGTTACTGACTGCCTGAAGGTTGACGGCATTGACACGTCGCGGCTGCAGTCGCCGTCGCCCTACACCAGCGGCACCGTCAGCCACCTCGGGCCGCACCGCCACAGCTGGGTCGAGGCCGGTACGTCGCTCACACTCTCTTATATTACTATATGGAACTGTATATTTTGAAAACTATATTTTAACAAATGGTGAGTAATATATTACGACTTTATAAGTTTTACTATTTAAAGTGTATGAGCTATTTGTTAATTTTTATTTATGGAACGCCGCACTATTAACTTTTTCCGCGTCTATTTTTTTCAAATAAATCCTGTAAAAAGTAGTAGGATTGCTTTCTTTAAAATTAGCGAATTAGTTGTCATCAAACTAGCCGTAATTTGGCTTGCAGGAGCGGTGCAGGGCCGCGAGAGCCTGGCGGACATCGGGCCCTCGGGCACCGAGCTGGATAGCGCCAACAGCTCGCCAGGCGTGCAGCGCGTGAGTATGGGAAAATCTTTTTAGTGCATTATGCCATATCAGACACTAAGTTCAGTGTAAATTGTTGTATTTTTGACTATTGAATTTGTAATATAGTATTGGATAGTTAAGAATGATGTTGCTTCAATACTGATGTCGCTTGTATATTTTGAAGAATTCACAAGTCTGGGTGTTAATTATAATGTTGGTTTCTAATGGCCTTAGCATGATACACTTCAATAGTTTCTGAAGAAACCGGTCATGTGTAGCGGTGTACCTGCTTAACGTTCATATCCTTTATTCACTATGGACAACTATAGAATTACATGTGCGTACACAATGCATACATTTAAATAGTGCTTTTTCATAGTTATAGATTTGTATTTGTCTGTCTGAGAAATTTCACATGAGTCGTAAGACTGTAAGATTAGCTGTTGTTGAAATAACTTGCTGTTTGTTTAAATCGATTATTTGTACATATTAGCATTGCATGGTCTGTTATTAATATTATCAGTTCCGTCTACCATAAATGTATCAACAAGATATCTGTTGCTGTGCAGCATCAGACACACAACGAGAGCGTGAGTTTAGAGGCGCTGCGGCGCGCGGCGGCGGCGCCCGGCGAGGCGGAGCGCCGCGAGGCGGAGCGCCGTCGAGTACAGCTCAACAAAACGTTCCGCACGGCGCCCTTCTCGCAGCTCGTCGCTCTCACGCAACCTAAGGTAAGTGCGTCTGTTATTTTGCATTTGAATATATTATAAAGGAGACAATGTTTTATTTTTGTATAGAGTTGAATCGTCATAGAGAATCTGGCAATGGTTGAATAAATTATATGTAATTTTTATTTAACCATTTAAATATAAATTAGTTACAAGGAAAGAAAATGATGCAAACTGTTAAATGATTAAATTAGACCAATATGTAAATTTGCAATGGTAGATCTTAGTACGTAATGTGTGTGAAACATTGTACTAAAACAGCACCTATTTATTGCTTAATACACGATTAATGAATAGGCGACTTCTAATTTATATGTATATGCTATTTGCAGTACGAATTGAAGGACAAATTGGAAGAGATATTCAATTCACTTTCGGATCCTCTGGTGCCTCCCATAGCCAGCCCGCAGAGCAAGCCCAACCAGAACATGCCCGCTTACCAAAAATATTTTCCTGAACTGTTCTTATATTAAATAAAATTTAATTTTAGTACATCAAAAATTTCGGAAATAGGGAATGAAAATGTAGAGGAACTTGGCTGATATTTTCATTAAATTATTTAAATGTGGTTATGGTTTAATAAAATGTGATTTATTTCATAAGAAAGAGGAGTTTAATATTATTATTCAGCTAAGAATTTTATTTTGAGATTGGCCCATGACATAAGGTTCCATAGGAAAATTTATGATATAAATTTTACATTCCTCATTGGATTAAAAGTAAGGTGATGCAGATTTCATTCATTAAACAATTTTAGTTTCACTCTTATGTGTGATAATATAAGACATACTAAATTCAGCAAATTGTAACTTAAAACATAAAAGTAGATATATTCCCTGGTATACACGGGGGACTAAATTAGAGGAATACTTAAAAATCCTTTACGTAGTTACAACTTGAGTCTTTGTTTTGTGGTCCTTATTACTATGGATTTACTTGTGACTTTGTTGTTAATTAATCACTTCCATTTATTTGATATTGGGAATAGTCATCATACTTGACTATTTTTTCAGTCTGTTAAAAAGATATTTTTTCAGTATTATTTAACAAGTTAATGAATAAAAATAATAATAAATATGCAAACAAACGATTGCATACGTGGTAATTTTTTTTATTTTTGAAAAGGAAACCTATGGGTTGACCATGACTTCCTCTTTAAAAACGACTTAGTTGGAGCAAATAGTCATTTGCCATTAAGAATTAAGACGTGATCATCGTTTTAAGTTCATATGTTATATAGATATCTGTTTGTGAATTTGGCTCTTTATACAGAGAGCCCAAATTTCATAATCTAACACTCAAAATTTACAATATAGTAAATCTCTCATTTTTTTACAAATTCTTTTAGTTTTAGTAATAATGAAAATAAATTAAATTATCATTTGATATTTTTAGTACAGGTTATATATTTTTAAAAATTGAGTGATAAATGGAAATACTAAAATAAGTATTTATTTATTTATATTGACTATGTTCATTAGTATAGTAATACAACTATAAGGGGCAAAAGGTGATCATTAATCTTCCCCTAAAATATTTATGTAATATAAAAAGTCCTTTTATGATTTTAAATTATTTAACACATTTATGTACTTAAGTATATGTAATATTTTACAAACAATATACACTGTAACATTCCATCATTTTCTATCTGAATCTCTGTATGTAATTTACTTTTTAAGAAACACTGAAAAGCATTTTCATAGGATAACTGTTCAAAATGCACATATATTTATAAAAATGATGTTATGTAATTATGATGAAAATTGCAATTTATATATGCTACTTGTTATTATATATGCAACTTAGAACTGCTAGTTCAAATGGAGTAGCCGCAATATCTGTAGTCAAATTTTGAAATTAATTCCCTGTAACAATTTTTACACAAAAAGTGTTATTTTCCTGGTGCTGTTTATACAGTTGTGAATTATTAATATTGGAATTTTTGATGAAAATCATTCTCTAATTATTGGTGTTAAGTAAATAGACAATATTATGGTACTTAAGCGAGATTTCTTCTTAATATATATGTTGATGGATTAAAATTTTGTTTAATTTATTTCTCTTCTTCTTAATCTTATTCGTGAGAATGTCGTAATACCAATAAAATAAAAGAGTATATTACTGTACAATTTCGATAATTCAAATTTTAAGGGAAATGCTAAAAATTTTAAGATAATGGGTTTACAACTTACCAAAAATTTCAAAATACTCAACAATTTAATGCTATAATCGACTGACATTTCATAATTGAATCCATAATGAATATCACATGCATATGGGCCCTCACTTCTAACATTTGATATTTGGTTTGCACTTCACTGGATACCCAGGCTTAGGGCGTTAAACCTCGGAATTGCTTCAGGGCTGTAAATCGTACTTTGCATTTCGACGCCTTCAAAAACTCCTTCGTTACTCAGTGGAGTGTGCGGCCGCGTTTTCGTGGTGAAGGACGACTTTGCTGCGAGGACGTTTTTCGCTAGCTATTTCAAATACTGAGCCCGCATGGACTTGCCACCTTGCAATTACTGTTCTTTGGTTTCCAATCGACAAAGTCTTGTAATGTCCTGGTTTTCCGTAAAAAGAAGTAACAATTTTCTTATCCATGCTTCGACTTTTTTAAACTTTCGTCGACAACTCTTCAAATGGAAAGACCCGTTCTGTCGATTGGCTTTTTCTTTCAGGTTCAAAGTAGTACAACCAGTTCTCGTCGCCTATGCATTTGTTAGAAGAGGGGTCACGGGATCGTAACCCCATCAAAATCACAGTCAGTTTTAAAATTTCAAATTGATAATCTTCTTAAAGATCGAAAATTTACAGTAATTTTAAAAACATTGGTAAATAAACAAGAGCATCAACAATAGGTATTCAAGACAATTAAAAAATGATTCACCAAAGACAACATCTTTAAGCTTTTGAGTTCGAAAATTCTAAAAATGGTTGAACGGAAACCATTTCTGAATCTTTTTACCACATTAGATTTTTATGATATACCTAACAGTAAATTTTTAAATTTGAAAACCAAAAAACCGATTTTTGTGGTTTTTCAAGTTCTTCGAGAACGAACAAACCGATTTTGATGTATTTTGCATCAATCAATGTTGCTTTTTAAGTGAAATAGCTGGTAAGATTTTGGAATTCATTGGTAAATAGTTTAAGAAATGTAGTAAAAAGACACTAATTGAAAAATTTCCTCCAACAGTACCTCTTGAACAAATCAACCAATTTTTATGACATTTATTGAGTAAAAAGCTCTGATTAAATTACAGTATCGATCGGTAGAGTAGTCTAAAAGTTATTTCAAAAATATATTTGTTGAAAGTATAATTTTTAGGATTCCTCAAAATCTATTAGGCGAAATCAGTTGAAATCAATTAGACCTCACAAAGCCTTAAATTGAGTGAACTCTTTTTGAATGCCGCAAATCGTGTTTCGATCGGTTAATCCATTCAAAAGTTATGAAAGATTTACATACACACACACACGCACGCACGCACACAGAGAGACGTATAGACATCAATATAACTGATTGCATTATTTAAATAAAATACTGAGATAAATTTTGCCACTTAACAGATGACACTATTTAAATAAAATACTGAGATAAATTTTGCCACTTAACAGATGACACAATTTAAATAAAATACTGAGATAAATTTTGCGATACAACTGATGGCACAATTTAAATAAAATACTGAGATAAATTTTGCGATACAACTGATGGCACAATTTAAATAAAATACTGAGATAAATTTTGCCACTTAACAGATGCCACTATTTAAATAAAATACTGAGATAAATTTTGCCACTTAACAGATGACACTATTTAAATAAAATACTGAGATAAATTTTGCCACTTAACAGATGACACTATTTAAATAAAATACTGAGATAAATTTTGCCACTTAACAGATGACACTATTTAAATAAAATACTGAGATAAATTTTGCCACTTAACAGATGACACTAAATAAAATACTGAGATAAATTTTGATACAACTGATGGCGCAATTTAAATAAAATACTGAGATAAATTTTGCCACTTAACAGATGACACTAAATAAAATACTGAGATAAATTTTGCGATACAACTGATGGCGCAATTTAAATAAAATACTGAGATAAATTTTGCGATACAACTGATGGCACAATTTAAATAAAATACTGAGATAAATTTTGCCACTTAACAGATGCCACTATTTAAATAAAATACTGAGATAAATTTTGTGATACAACTGATGGCACAATTTAAATAAAATACTGAGATAAATTTTGCCACTTAACAGATGCCACTATTTAAATAAAATACTGAGATAAATTTTGCGATACAACTGATGGCACAATTTAAATAAAATACTGAGATAAATTTTGCGATACAACTGATGGCACAATTTAAATAAAATACTGAGATAAATTTTGCGATACAACTGATGGCACAATTTAAATAAAATACTGAGATAAATTTTGCGATACAACTGATGGCACAATTTAAATAAAATACTGAGATAAATTTTGCCACTTAACAGATGCCACTATTTAAATAAAATACTGAGATAAATTTTGCCACTTAACAGATGACACTATTTAAATAAAATACTGAGATTTGCCACTTAACAGATGACACTATTTAAATAAAATACTGAGATAAATTTTG
Source organism: Eumeta japonica (assembly GCA_005406025.1). Lineage (NCBI taxonomy): Eukaryota > Metazoa > Arthropoda > Insecta > Lepidoptera > Psychidae > Eumeta > Eumeta japonica. The sequence goes on from BGZK01000910.1 coordinate 69,302, forward strand.
CCACTTAACAGATGACACTAAATAAAATACTGAGATAAATTTTGCGATACAACTGATGGCGCAATTTAAATAAAATACTGAGATAAATTTTGCCACTTAACAGATGACACTAAATAAAATACTGAGATAAATTTTGCGATACAACTGATGGCGCAATTTAAATAAAATACTGAGATAAATTTTGCCACTTAACAGATGCCACTATTTAAATAAAATACTGAGATAAATTTTGCGATACAACTGATGGCACAATTTAAATAAAATACTGAGATAAATTTTGCGATACAACTGATGGCACAATTTAAATAAAATACTGAGATAAATTTTGTGATACAACTGATGGCACAATTTAAATAAAATACTGAGATAAATTTTGCCACTTAACAGATGCCACTATTTAAATAAAATACTGAGATAAATTTTGCGATACAACTGATGGCACAATTTAAATAAAATACTGAGATAAATTTTGCGATACAACTGATGGCACAATTTAAATAAAATACTGAGATAAATTTTGCGATACAACTGATGGCACAATTTAAATAAAATACTGAGATAAATTTTGCGATACAACTGATGGCACAATTTAAATAAAATACTGAGATAAATTTTGCCACTCAACAGATGCCACTATTTAAATAAAATACTGAGATAAATTTTGCCACTTAACAGATGACACTATTTAAATAAAATACTGAGATAAATTTTGCCACTTAACAGATGACACTAAATAAAATACTGAGATAAATTTTGCGATACAACTGATGGCGCAATTTAAATAAAATACTGAGATAAATTTTGCCACTTAACAGATGACACTAAATAAAATACTGAGATAAATTTTGCGATACAACTGATGGCGCAATTTAAATAAAATACTGAGATAAATTTTGCCACTTAACAGATGCCACTATTTAAATAAAATACTGAGATAAATTTTGCGATACAACTGATGGCACAATTTAAATAAAATACTGAGATAAATTTTGCCACTTAACAGATGCCACTATTTAAATAAAATACTGAGATAAATTTTGCGATACAACTGATGGCACAATTTAAATAAAATACTGAGATAAATTTTGCCACTTAACAGATGACACTATTTAAATAAAATACTGAGATAAATTTTCGATACAACTGATGGCACAATTTAAATAAAATACTGAGATAAATTTTGCGATACAACTGATGGCACAATTTAAATAAAATACTGAGATAAATTTTGCCACTTAACAGATGCCACTATTTAAATAAAATACTGAGATAAATTTTGCGATACAACTGATGGCACAATTTAAATAAAATACTGAGATAAATTTTGCCATAACAGATGACACTATTTAAATAAAATACTGAGATAAATTTTGCGATACAACTGATGGCACAATTTAAATAAAATACTGAGATAAATTTTGCGATACAACTGATGGCACAATTTAAATAAAATACTGAGATAAATTTTGCCACTTAACAGATGCCACTATTTAAATAAAATACTGAGATAAATTTTGCGATACAACTGATGGCGCAATTTAAATAAAATACTGAGATAAATTTTGCGATACAACTGATGGCACAATTTAAATAAAATACTGAGATAAATTTTGCGATACAACTGATGGCACAATTTAAATAAAATACTGAGATAAATTTTGCCACTTAACAGATGCCACTATTTAAATAAAATACTGAGATAAATTTTGCGATACAACTGATGGCACAATTTAAATAAAATACTGAGATAAATTTTGCCACTTAACAGATGACACTATTTAAATAAAATACTGAGATAAATTTTTCGATACAACTGATGGCACAATTTAAATAAAATACTGAGATAAATTTTGCGATACAACTGATGGCACAATTTAAATAAAATACTGAGATAAATTTTGCCACTTAACAGATGCCACTATTTAAATAAAATACTGAGATAAATTTTGCGATACAACTGATGGCACAATTTAAATAAAATACTGAGATAAATTTTGCCACTTAACAGATGACACTATTTAAATAAAATACTGAGATAAATTTTGCGATACAACTGATGGCACAATTTAAATAAAATACTGAGATAAATTTTGCGATACAACTGATGGCACAATTTAAATAAAATACTGAGATAAATTTTGCCACTTAACAGATGCCACTATTTAAATAAAATACTGAGATAAATTTTGCGATACAACTGATGGCACAATTTAAATAAAATACTGAGATAAATTTTGCGATACAACTGATGGCACAATTTAAATAAAATACTGAGATAAATTTTGCCACTTAACAGATGCCACTATTTAAATAAAATACTGAGATAAATTTTGCGATACAACTGATGGCACAATTTAAATAAAATACTGAGATAAATTTTGCCACTTAACAGATGCCACTATTTAAATAAAATACTGAGATAAATTTTGCGATACAACTGATGGCACAATTTAAATAAAATACTGAGATAAATTTTGCCACTTAACAGATGACACTATTTAAATAAAATACTGAGATAAATTTTTCGATACAACTGATGGCACAATTTAAATAAAATACTGAGATAAATTTTGCGATACAACTGATGGCACAATTTAAATAAAATACTGAGATAAATTTTGCCACTTAACAGATGCCACTATTTAAATAAAATACTGAGATAAATTTTGCGATACAACTGATGGCACAATTTAAATAAAATACTGAGATAAATTTTGCCACTTAACAGATGACACTATTTAAATAAAATACTGAGATAAATTTTGCCACTTAACAGATGCCACTATTTAAATAAAATACTGAGATAAATTTTGTGATACAACTGATGGCACAATTTAAATAAAATACTGAGATAAATTTTGCCACTTAACAGATGCCACTATTTAAATAAAATACTGAGATAAATTTTGCGATACAACTGATGGCACAATTTAAATAAAATACTGAGATAAATTTTGCGATACAACTGATGGCACAATTTAAATAAAATACTGAGATAAATTTTGCGATACAACTGATGGCACAATTTAAATAAAATACTGAGATAAATTTTGCCACTCAACAGATGCCACTATTTAAATAAAATACTGAGATAAATTTTGCCACTTAACAGATGGCACTATTTAAATAAAATACTGAGATAAATTTTGCCACTTAACAGATGACACTAAATAAAATACTGAGATAAATTTTGCGATACAACTGATGGCGCAATTTAAATAAAATACTGAGATAAATTTTGCTTAACAGATGACACTAAATAAAATACTGAGATAAATTTTGCGATACAACTGATGGCGCAATTTAAATAAAATACTGAGATAAATTTTGCACTTAACAGATGCCACTATTTAAATAAAATACTGAGATAAATTTTGCGATACAACTGATGGCACAATTTAAATAAAATACTGAGATAAATTTTGCCACTTAACAGATGCCACTATTTAAATAAAATACTGAGATAAATTTTGCGATACAACTGATGGCACAATTTAAATAAAATACTGAGATAAATTTTGCCATTAACAGATGACACTATTTAAATAAAATACTGAGATAAATTTTCGATACAACTGATGGCACAATTTAAATAAAATACTGAGATAAATTTTGCGATACAACTGATGGCACAATTTAAATAAAATACTGAGATAAATTTTGCCACTTAACAGATGCCACTATTTAAATAAAATACTGAGATAAATTTTGCGATACAACTGATGGCACAATTTAAATAAAATACTGAGATAAATTTTGCCATTAACAGATGCCACTATTTAAATAAAATACTGAGATAAATTTTGCGATACAACTGATGGCACAATTTAAATAAAATACTGAGATAAATTTTGCGATACAACTGATGGCACAATTTAAATAAAATACTGAGATAAATTTTGCCACTTAACAGATGCCACTATTTAAATAAAATACTGAGATAAATTTTGCCACTTAACAGATGCCACTATTTAAATAAAATACTGAGATAAATTTTGCCACTTAACAGATGACACTATTTAAATAAAATACTGAGATAAATTTTGCCACTTAACAGATGCCACTATTTAAATAAAATACTGAGATAAATTTTGCCACTTAACAGATGACACTATTTAAATAAAATACTGAGATAAATTTTGCCACTTAACAGATGACACTATTTAAATAAAATACTGAGATAAATTTTGCCACTTAACAGATGACACTAAATAAAATACTGAGATAAATTTTGCGATACAACTGATGGCGCAATTTAAATAAAATACTGAGATAAATTTTGCCACTTAACAGATGACACTAAATAAAATACTGAGATAAATTTTGCGATACAACTGATGGCGCAATTTAAATAAAATACTGAGATAAATTTTGCGATACAACTGATGGCACAATTTAAATAAAATACTGAGATAAATTTTGCCACTTAACAGATGCCACTATTTAAATAAAATACTGAGATAAATTTTGTGATACAACTGATGGCACAATTTAAATAAAATACTGAGATAAATTTTGCGATACAACTGATGGCACAATTTAAATAAAATACTGAGATAAATTTTGCGATACAACTGATGGCACAATTTAAATAAAATACTGAGATAAATTTTGCGATACAACTGATGGCACAATTTAAATAAAATACTGAGATAAATTTTGCCACTTAACAGATGACACTAAATAAAATACTGAGATAAATTTTGCGATACAACTGATGGCACAATTTAAATAAAATACTGAGATAAATTTTGCCATTAACAGATGCCACTATTTAAATAAAATACTGAGATAAATTTTGCCACTTAACAGATGACACTATTTAAATAAAATACTGAGATAAATTTTGCCATTAACAGATGACACTATTTAAATAAAATACTGAGATAAATTTTGCCATTTAACAGATGACACTAAATAAAATACTGAGATAAATTTTGCGATACAACTGATGGCGCAATTTAAATAAAATACTGAGATAAATTTTGCCACTTAACAGATGACACTAAATAAAATACTGAGATAAATTTTGCGATACAACTGATGGCGCAATTTAAATAAAATACTGAGATAAATTTTGCCACTTAACAGATGCCACTATTTAAATAAAATACTGAGATAAATTTTGCGATACAACTGATGGCACAATTTAAATAAAATACTGAGATAAATTTTGCGATACAACTGATGGCACAATTTAAATAAAATACTGAGATAAATTTTGTGATACAACTGATGGCACAATTTAAATAAAATACTGAGATAAATTTTGCCACTTAACAGATGCCACTATTTAAATAAAATACTGAGATAAATTTTGCGATACAACTGATGGCACAATTTAAATAAAATACTGAGATAAATTTTGCGATACAACTGATGGCACAATTTAAATAAAATACTGAGATAAATTTTGCGATACAACTGATGGCACAATTTAAATAAAATACTGAGATAAATTTTGCCACTCAACAGATGCCACTATTTAAATAAAATACTGAGATAAATTTTGCCACTTAACAGATGACACTATTTAAATAAAATACTGAGATAAATTTTGCCACTTAACAGATGACACTAAATAAAATACTGAGATAAATTTTGCGATACAACTGATGGCGCAATTTAAATAAAATACTGAGATAAATTTTGCCACTTAACAGATGACACTAAATAAAATACTGAGATAAATTTTGCGATACAACTGATGGCGCAATTTAAATAAAATACTGAGATAAATTTTGCCACTTAACAGATGCCACTATTTAAATAAAATACTGAGATAAATTTTGCGATACAACTGATGGCACAATTTAAATAAAATACTGAGATAAATTTTGCGATACAACTGATGGCACAATTTAAATAAAATACTGAGATAAATTTTGCCACTTAACAGATGCCACTATTTAAATAAAATACTGAGATAAATTTTGCGATACAACTGATGGCACAATTTAAATAAAATACTGAGATAAATTTTGCCACTTAACAGATGACACTATTTAAATAAAATACTGAGATAAATTTTTCGATACAACTGATGGCACAATTTAAATAAAATACTGAGATAAATTTTGCGATACAACTGATGGCACAATTTAAATAAAATACTGAGATAAATTTTGCCACTTAACAGATGCCACTATTTAAATAAAATACTGAGATAAATTTTGCGATACAACTGATGGCACAATTTAAATAAAATACTGAGATAAATTTTGCCACTTAACAGATGACACTATTTAAATAAAATACTGAGATAAATTTTGCGATACAACTGATGGCACAATTTAAATAAAATACTGAGATAAATTTTGCGATACAACTGATGGCACAATTTAAATAAAATACTGAGATAAATTTGCCACTTGACAGATGACACTATTTAAATAAAATACTGAGATAAATTTTGCCATTAACAGATGACACTAAATAAAATACTGAGATAAATTTTGCGATACAAACTGATGGCGCAATTTAAATAAAATACTGAGATAAATTTTGCCAACAGATGCCACTATTTAAATAAAATACTGAGATAAATTTTGCGATACAACTGATGGCACAATTTAAATAAAATACTGAGATAAATTTTGCATACAACTGATGGCACAATTTAAATAAAATACTGAGATAAATTTTGCGATCTCACAGATAGCACTATTTAAATAAAATACTGAGATAAATATTGTGATCTAACAGATGGCATTATTTATATAAAATAATGATATAAATTTTGCGATTCAAAAGATGGCATTATTTAAATAAAATACTGAGATAAGTTTTGTAATCCAACAGATGGCATTATTTATATAAAATAATGATATAAATTTTGCGATTCAACGGATGGCATTATTTAAATAAAATACTGAGATAAGTTTTGTCATCCAACAGATGGCATTATTTATATAAAATACTGAGATAAATTTTGCGATACAACTGATGGCACAATTTAAATAAAATACTGAGATAAATTTTGCCACTTAACAGATGCCACTATTTAAATAAAATACTGAGATAAATTTTGGGATACAACTGATGGCACAATTTAAATAAAATACTGAGATAAATTTTGCCACTTAACAGATGCCACTATTTAAATAAAATACTGAGATAAATTTTGCGATACAACTGATGGCACAATTTAAATAAAATACTGAGATAAATTTTGCCACTTAACAGATGACACTATTTAAATAAAATACTGAGATAAATTTTGCGATACAACTGATGGCACAATTTAAATAAAATACTGAGATAAATTTGCCACTTAACAGATGCCACTATTTAAATAAAATACTGAGATAAATTTTGCGATACAACTGATGGCACAATTTAAATAAAATACTGAGATAAATTTTGCCACTTAACAGATGTCACTATTTAAATAAAATATTGAGATAAATTTTGCGATTCAACTGATGGCACAATTTAAATAAAATACTGAGATAAATTTTGCCACTTAACAGATGACACTATTTAAATAAAATACTGAGATAAATTTTGCGATACAACTGATGGCACGATTTAAATAAAATACTGAGATAAATTTTGCCACTTAACAGATGACACTATTTAAATAAAATACAGAGATAAATTTTGCGATACAACTGATGGCACAATTTAAATAAAATACTGAGATAAATTTTGCGATACAACTGATGGCACAATTTAAATAAAATACTGAGATAAATTTTTCGATATAACACATGCCACTATTTAAATAAAATACTGATATTAATTTTGCAATCTAATTATTTTTTATTAGAAATGCACATGAGCAACTTTTCTCGTGGAAAGTTATCATATTCCCTTAGCAAACTTGAAAGACAAAAATAAACGAGCAACCCGCGGTTGCCCAGGTACCTACTATTTAGTAGGTACCTGGGCAACCGCGTTTTTAATTTAAAAAAAAATTACCGTATAGTGAAGTGTGAATAATGAACAAACAACACTATTAAGAAAATATCCCTCAAAACGCAGTGGGAAAGTACCAGCTATCGACAAGAGTACTCAGTGTAGTCGTTTAAAATCGTGTTCTTGATAAAGGTCCTAAAAATATATGCGATAGTTCATCGAATTTGGAATGACGTCTAGAAAAAGGTATTCGAAGGATTTTACTGCACAATGAAAATTGCTAAAGTTATTAACAATTTAAGATGAAAAAAAAGGTATTTTGTTTTTTGGCAATTACTCAAAAACTATTAACATTTAATACAGAGATTGATAGGGAGGAGAAAATTTCGTAAAAAAAGTCTTGACTCCCGGAACTCTACCTCTATTATTTTTAATTTAGAGCCGTTCAATAGAGTCTACCGCATAAAATATTTTTTTTTATAGGATTAAATATGAACATTAAAATTTTAAACATATATGGCGTTATCAGAACATTTCAAAGAATAAAGTCCCATTGAAATAAAAAATTGTTGATTTTTCAAAAAGTTATACAATTGTTAACTGAGCAATTTTTCGTAGACTTTCATTTTTACAAAAGACGGTATAAAAGTTTAAATAATTGGCCTATAAATTTTGGGCTTTTTAGAGCTCTTTTTATATATATATACTTAACAAGACCATGTTATAAAAGTATCTTAAATTTGCGTAAAATACGTCTGGATTAGAAGTAAGATACTTCTGGTATTTACTCTAAGAATCACTGGAGAAATTAATACACTGGAGGTGGTAAACAGAGAGAGAAAGAGAGAAAGTGCGATTGATCGACAATTTTTTTATTAGTTTTAACATTTTAGTAAATATAGAAATTGTTTGATTCAATATAAAATAATTTTTAAAACAGCGTGTTAGTTACTACTAAAAAATAATGTGCTATAGATTTTAACGTTTCTCTCCCTCTCTCTTTCTCTCCTTCTCTCTCTCCCTCTCTTTGTGTATATTTCGAGTAGATTAATAATATAGTATACAGCATGGAGTCTAGTCTGCATGCTACGCAGAGGCCGTGTACGGGCCCGCATACGACGGCAGAGTAGTGGAACCACAGTCCGCTACGAACCATCCCGCAAAGAGGAGACGAAGGACAGGGAAACTATATAGAAACGCATTCTATCTCATTCTCTCACAGCGTCAGACTTGTATACATTTATAGCTATCTCTTTCTCATTCCACATTTTCGTTTCATAAAATCCAATTCATTTCCCAAAAGAAGTTTCACCTCAATGAAAACTGGTATATTCGTTATTACATTTGTATTCCCAATCAATTATTTCGGTTTTATTACTGAGGACGTGTACCCAAATATCTTAGTTGTGTAAGTCATTTCCTTCCACAGCATACTTCAACGATGGCGCAGACTTGATACAGTTCCTCCAATTTTTGCTAATAAATTCATTTATTAGTTAGTAAAAATTCATGATGTGTTTCAACGAGATCGTTCCGCGTTTGTTTTCTGACGTGAACATCAAAATCTAATCAACTTTTTTTATTAAATATACTTTCCGCTCAAGGCTTCATCTGCGTGAATGTGAAGCTTCTCGCGTTTACTCCGATTATTGCGTTGCTGTGAGTTTATTTTTTGTTTTTAAATATAAAAATAAAGTAAAGGGAACCTTAAAACCCATCGCTAATTTTTGTTGTAGATAGCATTCTCCCACGACTGAACGCGTGAGGATATAGAATGAATTCTCACATCGTCCATGTCAACTGTTGGCGCGAGTCATCATGATGCCGATCTCTTTTGATCCTCGATTCCTTCAGTTCTGGTTCTGGTCCCGATCTCGATCCTGGTTCCACCTTTCACTTCCACCACCTCGATTCATATCCCATAGTTATTCCATTTTTATATAAGTAAATGTTTTTCTATTTTCATGTAGGAATCCTTAATTTTCAAGATAATAAGTACTTAAATATAACTCAATATGCTTCTTTACCCTTCTTTGGTCGATTTCCGTAACATACACTTCACTGTTTCATTTGTGTAACTTTAGTAGCACTGACAACTCGTAGTAGGGGAGCCCACGATGCTAAATGGGGATTAAAAAAAATATTGTATAATGTATACCTTTTCATCAAGGGGGGGGAACAGCTATAGATTTTCAAAAATGTAAAAAAAAAAAACTGTTGTATGGACGTACTCGAGCGCGTCAGATATTGATAGCATAGATGAACCTAAAAGAAGCTCTCATTCAATAATATGACGATTTGGATGTGACGCAAACTCGCGGCCATTATTAGAATGTGCATAAAAAAGTTCGCCATTTTGAAATACTCAATCGCGTCTGATTAAGATATATATGGTTCATCTTAATGTCCTAGACGTGCTGTCTCATAATCAATCAATCTAACAATTAAAAAATAATGTTTTTTTTAAATCACTGAACTTAATTAATTGAGCTGAGGAAATAGAATGCAAATAAAAAAGTGTATGTTTTTAAAGTAGAATGCTAAAGAAAATAATTATAAAAATTAAATATTTTTATGCATTTTATTTATCATCTTTTTATCTGTAGTCATCTTCCTGTTCTGGCTCGATTTCAACCTCAGATTGCGTATCTGTAACAAGAAATCATTAACATAGCTGAGAATATATTTTTTATGAATAAAGTGATTTTTAATTATTGGAAAAATACCCGATTCTGGAGTATCCTCAAAAATATCAGGTGTTATGATTCATACGCTTTCTGCAACAGATCATCTGCAAACCAGATCATTTCAAACATTCCGTCGAAAACTTTCCATCCATAGGCCGTTGGTAAAAAGATCAATAATTTGTGCATTATGGGCATTACTCCACAAGCAATAAGCATGCAATGAATCTTGTACGTAACACTTGCTGGAGTAACTTCGATTGACAGGGTGGTAAGTTGCAAGCACCGTAATTCCGGATACTCAAAGAGAAGGGTGGTGAGTTGTCTTTTACCTTGTACGTCTTATTAAAGATGACAATCCTGGCTTGATTGACATCGTCTAACTTTTTCAACCCACACAAGTAACAAGTAAAAGACTATGATGAATCCTGCACATTTTGCTCCTTTGATCCCTAATTCAGGAAAGCTTTTTGGAAACTTTCTGAATCCATCAGAAATTGCAAAGGCTTATTTTTCCCTCGTCGGTGCAATGCCGGATTAAAATCGCAACCAGTGAACGCATACAAAGCTGGAAGCACCTTCGAAATTTTTGTAAAAAGGATACGTCGATGTATCGGCATGCATTGCCAACTCCCAAGATCCATTCAGACTTCTACTGTTGCTTGCAGGTGTTCCATAATCGCCAACATGATGACCACTAATCAGTATAAGAAGTTCTAATAGTAATAGTAGAATCTTCTTTTTGTTGGCAAGCAAGAAATGCTATCTTCGTGATTAGGGCATGACAATTTATCGAAGAATTTTTGTTACTTCGGCTTATAGAAATCTTCAGATTATATGTTTCTCGTTGTCCTTGAATTATTTCCTTTAAAATAAAAAACATATCCACGCTTTAGAATGTCGAGATGACTTTTTTTTTTATAAGTTTGTAACCTTTAAGTGACTCGCAAATTGTCAGATTAGTGGAATATACACTTTTTAACATGCAATCAACTCACCCTACCTTAATCTGACGCGCTCGAGAATTTCTGATGATCAATTTTTTTTTTGCAAATCTGATCCTTTATCCTTAACGGGTGCCCATATATATGGGGCTCATATTTGGTGGAGGTACTCAGCCGGGTACAAGGTATCCGCCTGTATGTTAATTTGCCGCGCTTTAGTGAATCCCGAAATCCCCGCTTGGGCTCCCCCATCATTAGCTCCGTTTGTGAACGGTAGACACAATTATGTCAAAGTTGCTAATCAACATATAAAGTAAAACTTCATGGATGTGCGGTGGTCAAAAGACGAAAATGTCTATAATTGTTTGAATGTGTATCTATATAGAAAAGTAGGCGTTTACGGAGTTGGTCACGTGACAATATAGGCCCTTTTGTACATGAGATAAGAATAACGTTCAAAACAATTCGAGATACCATGCTTTTAGGGGTTCAGTGAGACGAATAGCATTTTTTTTGATAAAACATTCTATTAAGATGTAATTATTGAAGAGGAAAGACGATACATTTATATTAAATAAAAAAAAAACAAATTAAAATATAACAATTTATTAACACTAACATTGTTAAAAGATATTTTAATACATTTCAACATATTGTCTATATAATTCCATTTTCTCCGAAATTTTATTTACAAGAATATAATGTACAAATTAGCACCTATTGGAGATTTATATACATATAATACAGATCAACCAAAACCAGAAGTTTTGGTGTTATTACAGTCTTCATTAGTTTATGATTGTGACCTAACGATGTGTTTGTATAGGAACATCGAATAAGATTCTGGAAAGTCTGGCCAAAACTAACCAGAAAATGCAGTACAAATCTCTGTAAATCTTGTTTCAAAATTGTATTTCATAAGTTATTATCTACAATTTATATGGAAATAAACAATACAAATACAAAATAGAATAGTAACAATGACTTTCCTTAAATATGGCTTTACTTAAATATTGTAGTTACAAGTTCACAAAATAATTTTTGGTAGTGTTTTATGTACATTTTAAACGATATGTGAAGATAATTAACAATTTTATTATAAATTTTAGCTAAAATAATGATCATTAAAAATAATTTAACAAAGAATCAGTATTCTGCATAAATGAATAAATATTATGGTTTATTACAATGTAAATGGGTTCAACAGTTCTTTCGAGAAAATAATGCATTACGTTTAATTCCAATTAAGTACAACAAAATGGTAGCTGGTGATTGCCATATTTATAATCCTCGTTTTATGATGATATATGTTTTATGATCAGGTATGTTTATGATACATATTAAAATCAATATTTAACATATTTAGGTGATACTTATATGAATAAAAATAAATCCAAGAGATGTAGAAATAGCCAGGGTGCGTTGATGTGTGAATATTTCATATTTAACTATATGAAGATAAAGTTCTTGTTTAACTTACACAGTGGTAACTGCAACAGAGTTCATGAAAGTTGCGTTTGTCTTTGAGAAAGGCAATCAATTAATTGTTAATCATCATATATTGATGCAAAAAAATGTAGAAACAGTGTGTCGGTATATTGGATATATTTACTAAAAACTGATTAGAGGTAAGGCAGGAAAAATAAAAGTGAATACAAAAAGACCTTCATAATAAAATGTGTGTACATCTGTTTGCATATTTTTTATCTGATACAATTGAATGTATTTGAAAGGAATTCTCATGGGAACATTTTGTTCAGCTTGGAACAGTATTGAGGCATTATTTTATCGAAATGAGATGACAGAGACAAAAAATTAAAATTCAAACAGCTTGTAAATAATAACAATCTAATAATTAAGTTCATTATCATTACTTTGGTTAAATTATGTCTTGAGGATAGTCATACAACATATTCATTATGATGAATGTAAGGTTGCAAGAGCTATTCTATGAATCAACCATATCTTATATGTTTTCACTATTGAAACGAAGAAAACATTTATAAAGGAGTATGCTATCACTATGGGAAGCGTATGACGGTGGTGCCGAGCGCCTCATCGCTGCAGGCGTGCGCCAGCGCCGATTCGAAGTCTTGAGGTAGGTACACCTGTTGATTACGAGTATTAATGGCGAGGGTTGTTGGCGGGACTACAATAGGAAAGCTAATATTTTTTCTTTAACTTAGATGTCTCTAAGTACTATGTTTGTGATGTGTTCACATTTTTTAAGAGGGAATAAATCCCAGAACAACACATGTAGATCTGGTATTACATGTATCGATACAATATTAACGGTGTTAATACAATTTTCATATTTCTGCAGCAACTAACTTTCATTTTTTATTATATTGTTATGTGGGAAATCAGAGAACATCCGTCAGTGAAATGAGCTTTAGTGAGATTTGAAGGGACCTCTCACCCTCACATGATATAAAGCTAAAAAAGAATACAACAAATTTATTTAATTTTAGTATAATTTAGGCTCCATATAAAGTAACAAACATTACTCATTATCTAATAAAAAAAAAAATTAATAAGTTTTCTGAATATAGAAAAAGAATACTCTTTTTATAATGTATACAAAAATGCATATTCTCTAAAAGTTGACATTAGATCTTCTATTATACCTCTCAAATGGGATTTGACAAGATTTACCAGGACTTCTCCCCCATTTTGAGCTCATATAATTAATCGATTTTTTGCTTACTTGCTTAATAGAAATATAATATTTAATACCAAAAATTGCTTTTTGTTTTATTGGGAAAAATCTCACTATTGTGAGAAATTATATTAGCTTTGTTTGATGTCCCATCCATTTCGCTTTGCATATAAGAAACAAGCTCACGTAACTTATTTTTCTTCTGTGCATGTACAAATTACAGCGGCATATAATATTTATCTCCCAAACTTTTCTTAAAAATATCTATACCTGATCAAGAACAGGTCCCAGCTGTTGTATGTCGACCAGCGTCTTCAGTTCGTGCAGGCCGGGCGTCAGTCGATGCTCCGGTTCCAGCCAGTCGGTGTGCCTTCCGCAACGGCACATATACTAGCCGTAAAAAAAAGTATGGTAAAAAAATATCATTACATATATGATTATGCATGTAATGACAAATAATATTTCATCATTGTACAATTTATGCTAAAAGCATCATATTTTATTAAGAATTGTAATATATTCTTCAACGGTGGTCAACCAGAAGATATATCTGGAGATATAGTTAATCACACATTTCTCTCATTTATTTTGATGTTTGTTATTTTTGTCTGCATACATATGTATCTTTCACGAGATTAATTGTTCACTGATAAGTTTTGCACCATATCAGCAACTGCCTTGTGGTTATCCACATCCTAAAAATAATAAAATTCTGTTTTTCACTTTGACTTGAAACCATATCCTTTTTCTGTTTAAAATTTATGAAAATCAAATTAACAAATGATAAATTCTGAAAGTATTTTCTTGTTAAACAAAGCAATGCTCATAAACAGTTTGTGATCAATTTTTTTTAAGAAACTACAAAATTCGACATTAATGGTTGCCTATGACACAAAAACCATGTAATCATTACAAATTTCAAGTTTCTTGACCGCATGTGTTATTTTATATAATTTCTTTTTTCCGTATAAGTCTTATACTATATTGGGGCATCTTTTGATACCATCACTACCAGTTACGAAAGGGTGACCCCCTTTCATAACTGGTAGTGATGGTATCAATTAGGGGATATGCTCTAAACAGGCATTTTGAGCCGATGTGTAACTGACGATCCATTGATATATGTAGATCGCGTCTCACCCTAAGCAATCTGTATAGCGTAAAGGTGGCAGCGTAGACTATCGCCAACGGGGTAGGTAACCGATCGGATATCAGCGCATGGCCGCGCACGTCCAAGGCCGCGCTCCGGCCTGCAGTCGCCCTAGAAACATTTATACAGGCTAAGAAAAATGAAAAGGTAAAGGAGGAATGGACAAGATGTACATGATGTGGTCTTCCTCATCACTTGTGTACAGAGGTACATGGTACATAACACACAAGTAGCATAACATCAAGATATGCCTCATCTGTGACTATTTCCAGTCATTACGTTGCAGCCGGGTATTAGTTTTCAGATGCTTCTTATGAAATTGAGTTGTTGTCTTTCTGTCTTGGTCTTACACTAAGTGTCTTCCCCAATTTTAATTTCACAAATGCCATCTAATTTCATGTCCAAAGAGAATTGTGCCTCGTTGAAGAAAATAGATGAGAAAACACTTTTTAAAGTGAAATAAATTAAAAATGTGTTTTGCTTGTATTTAAAAAATGCAAAATGATAAATAAAAAAAAAATTGAGGATACTTAAACAGCAGATATTTTTGCTGCAAAACTGTCCAAGTTCTGATTAAAATTTTACTTCTTCATATCATTTCTGTGGAATATTATTCTATTATATTCTTTGATTTAATTCGAAAAGTTATTCGTCAATTTGACCATGGTCATGGTTCGAACCTGGTACTATTTAGTTCAAAGTAATGTCCCTAACCACACGATCACCACCATTCTGATAGTTTAAATCAGATAATCTGATTGGTGTAGAAATATGAAAGAAAATCAAACTAAATAATTAGATTGTGGCAGTATAAGCTAGTGAGAAGTCGACAACATTTGTTAATATATGACACCTTTTAATGCTAAGAGTAGCTTTTATTGAGCGAGAGAGTTCTACGATCAATATTTCGATAGGGCTTACGAATTAATTCATATTCTTTTCCATTAATTTTTATGGCATATGCTGCTAAAATAGCAAATAGTAATAAGGAAAATTTTATTAGTTCGAAAGTAAAGTAAATAAAGTGTACAGTCTGACACATTGTTGTCATTATTATGATGTTGCAATATCGTATAGTGCATGTCAGCTTAGTTGTCAATTTGATAAAATTGATAAAATTGATAAAAATGGAACTCTATTGTTTCATCACGTCCGTCCGTCCATCCACTGTCGCAGGCATTTTATTTAAAAACTACAAGGTGTATATTGACAAAATTTATAGTAGGTATAATTGTCTTGTATAAGCCCCTACTTAATTTAGTAGTTAAATAATAAAAATAAATATTTTAAGGGGGGCACTTGATACATGTAACAGAAGCTGAAAAAACGTTTTTTCAGCAAACATCAACATATGGCACATATTTTGACAATTCTTTTAAAAAAAATTGAAAGTTTCTGAGTAACTTTTTGATTAAGTGATTATTTTCGAAAATAATTTCTTCAAAAGTAGCATAAATTGTGTCTTCCTCTTTATTTTTTAAATGGTAAGTCTAAAAAAAATTAAAATTTACAAAGATTACGCCTAATAAATACTTTCAGTGAGAATTATTTTTAACATAATTGGATATACTGTTTTTGATTAATTGTCAAAAAACTGTGATTCTAAGCAAAAGGACGTAAGTGCCATACGCCCTTTTGCTGGTGCTTTTCAATTTACACTATTTTAATAGTAATTGTCAATATATCTATTTATTATTCTAGTCATAGGCGGCTAGTGATTATAATTATTCTGTGAGGGAAACAAAAAAAGTGTAACAAGTTTTTCATTTGTAGTGCATTTCTTTGTAATAATGGCTTTGGAACCCTACATTGAGCATTGCCCGACATGTTCTTGGCCAGTTTGTTTTTTATTTGAATCATTTGATATTTTATTTTATTAGCAGCATCTCCTCTGGACAAAAATATGGTAGTTTAATTTTTGATAGTCTAGCATAGCTTAAACCTTTGTCAAATAGTGAAATACATGGAGATAAATGTTGAGTTTATGGATTTCAATTCAGTTTGTTGAGAACAGAAAAATTGGAAAAGAATTTATACTTCAGTAACGTGTTGGGTGGCGGGTGCTGAGGAGGTGTTCCTGCGCCGGCGCACGCCACCACGGCGTCCCACGGCCCCACCCGCGCGCCCCAACGCTCTAGCACGCTCCAGGACCATGATACACGGTGGTCGTTCATTTTTTCACCCTCTGCTTCCAGAAAATCTATGGCACCTACAAAAATGAAATTTTGAAGTATTTGTGTTTACATGTGACATGCAGCTTAATTCTCTAAAACAAAGACATTTCATTAGTTTCATGTGTCTACTTGTAATAAAATGTGTTAGTACAATACAAACTAGCACATAACATATAACTACATGGTGGCAGACCGTAATGTACTGTTTATTCCATGGAATTGAAGATAAATTGAGAGATTGAAGTAATCATTACATAATTTGAATGTACTCGTGATATTATAAATGTTTAAGATATACAAGAGTTAAATATCAATTAGAGATTATCACAACTAGTATCAATAAAACACTATAGCATAAAAAAAACTGTGCTGATTGATTTAGAACAATATTACCATTTATAATTTAAGTATAATGGCAGAAAAATAACGAAACCACTGAGTGACTTATTCATTTAATTCAAAAAATCTTGAGAGTTTGTAAAATTAATTCAGTTTTCCATACACGACAGACAGACAGTTTAGAATAGTAATATTTTTATTTGTTGTATATGTCGTAATAGAGGTTGGTGCATGGAGGGTCTCATATGTCTATTTGGCTGGAAGAAACAAAAACAAAACCAGTGAAGATGATAACTGATTCAGTTAACCAGAAACACTACAAACAATCAATATTTTGTTGATGAAAATGATGAATGTGCTTAAGTGATAACTTACTAGACACCATATTTCACTGTGTAGGAGACACGAGTTTGAGATTATTCCAGTCTACACAATGAAGTGTTTTTCTAACAACTAATTGAAATACAAATTGTCATTGTTTCAATCTGATAAAAAGTATGGTGATAAAGAGTCTATGCTGAAAAAGAGTGACCAGAATCAACGAGATACATTTCCAACACGAATTGAACTAGCATTTCCATAATGACCTAATCTAATCTACCTAATCAAACAATAGTAAAACCTAATCCTTTAGTTAGAGGATCCACACCTTACAATAGTAAATTATGGGAGTTATACAAATATAATATACTTGTAAATCAAACCTGCCTACTCAGTTTACATCCTCCCGAATCTTAAAGCCACCTTAACCCAGATAAGCCTGAAACTAAAATTTTCTGAAAATTTTGAAAAAAGTTACATTATTTAGTTTATTAGATCTTATGCAACATAAAAAAAATTATAAAAAAAAAATTAAGTGTAAGGCTTTCAGGAAACAGCCGTCCTATATGTAGGACAGTAGGATAATAAGAGGAAATAAAAGACCATTTATGACAAAACAGAATGTAATCAAAAAGTGTAGTTTATTAGATAACTATTGATTATATTACCCATTGTTATATGTAATTTACTAGATTAACAATATTTATGAATGATATGTTTCAAAACACTTGACACACACTCCAACATCACATTTCTTGCAACGTGTCAAACATTTTTTGTGACATTGACGACAGTGTGTTTGCTTCGATTGAGGAATAACCAGATGATTCATTTGGTCTTTACGACTATCAGCATGTTCATGATGGGAGGGTCGGCTAGGCCCTCTTTGGCATTTTCTGTTTGATTCAATCAAAGCAATTGCTACCCTTCTGCGAAAGCCAAGATGATCCAGTTTTCCATGATTTATTTTATATAACTGCCATGCATTATGTTCGGCAAGATCGATCATGTGTGTGAGCAACGGCATGTACCATTTCTTACCTCGTATACCAATTCGGTAATGTGAAATATTTTCATCAGACCGATCCACTCCTCCCATATATTTGTTATAGATGGACACCATATGTGGTTCTTCTATGACAATGTTTCTCTTTTCACTTTGTGAGAAGCGTTTGGCAGATTGTTTAGGATTTATTCCTACAGCATTAGAAGCAATACTGAATATATTATTGTCATGCCATTTAGCAATAATGAACGTGTTGTCATGTGTCGTTCTGTAATCGACAGCACCACGTTCCTTTTTTCAGTAACTTCGATGTAATCAGAGGACAACTAGATGTCCTGTTTTCTCGAACTGTCCCAGTGCAACGAAGGCCTTTCTTTGTTATCTCTTCCAGCAAGGGCGTCCCAGTAAAAATTATCAAAACTACGTGGTAAGGAAGGTCGAAGCCACGTGAAATCAGCACATCGCAAAAGTGAGAACAACGCTTGCACCCAGCCCCAATTCTTTATATATTGGATTGCACATAGTTGTAGCACCTTGGTATGGTTCCATCCATAAAACATACCCTAACCGTGTAGCACCAACCCAAGCTTTGAACCCGTACCTAATAGGTTTACCTTTTATGTGCTGTTTGCAGCCATGTCTACCATAGTAGGGGATCATGGCCTCATCTACACTGTAATGCTCTTCAAGGAGAAAACTCTAAGAACTTTTTATTTAGAAGTGTAACTAGGGGCGTACTTTTGTGTATTTGTCTTGCAAATCCAGATTATCATTGACATGAAGGTGGCGAAAAATAAAGTCAAATCTATCCCTAGTCATAGCCGAGCTGATCAATTCATTCTTTGTATCAGAGGAGTTTTCCCAATACATTCTTCTACGGGGGAGCCATGAATAACCACTAACCAACAATATGCCGATGAAACATTTCATATCTTCAGTGGTTATGTCTCCAGGCAAATTCTTTTTGACAGCATATTTATTGCTCTCTGACACCAACAACGAAATAACATCTTCATCTAAGAAGTTTTCAAACCACTCAATTGGGCGCTTATCTTGGCAAGCGCCTTGAACATCTGGCCAATTCACGGGATTTTTTGCCAAGTCCCGTTTTCTCCATGCGTAGGTACGCCTACGTTTAGTTCGACCTGTAGAATCAGAAGGTTCTTCTTCTGTATCACTCACCATAATCTGCCCTTGAATCATTACTTCAGCCGGTTGAAGCAGAATGTTTCGTGGCAAATTATTCAAAGTTACATTATCTTCTTCACCGAATCTTCGTCAGTGAGACAGTCAGGATCAACAGGAGGAGGTAGAATACATATCAGTCGTTCTCTATAATCTTCTTCATTATCAGAAACATTTTCTAAAGCATCTAAAATTTCATGCGCAGCTAACGGTCTGTAAAGAAAAAGTTGTATTATTGTACTAAAATCATGTATATTATCCTACTGTCCTATATATATATACGCTAGTATTTGTAACAAGTTATACGTAATTTATTTATATTATTTTGCTAGAATATTTATTTAGTACAAAAGTTAAGGTTATCAACTAGATATTAACACAGAAAAAACAACTCACGAGTAAAATATAACTTTTATACATACCTGTCATTTGCCATGTCTGCAACGCACTTTTATTACACTTATAAGGTAAAATATAAGGTAAAAACTGTTAAAATAACTGTCTTTTATTTTTTCTAATAAAGCTGACACGTTTCTTACTGCAAATCATAAGACTAAATAATCTTAGATAAAGAGGGTATTCTGATATTTTTTTATTTCTACTGTCCTAAATATAGGACAGTAGGCTTATCTAGGAAGTTTGTTCGGTATGTAAAATCTGATGCGAACATTGCGTTGCTCAGCAGCTGCACCAGATAACAGCCTTCGCCGCTCGCCGCCCCTGCGATGGCCACTCTGGTTCAAAAAATAAAAAGATAATTAATAAACTTAAAAATAAATAAAAAATTATAATACTTATTTTTAGTGACTATAGATTCAGAATTGATTTTATGGGACAGCAAGTATATTAATAAAATATTACAGTGACAAATTTACATTTTCATATGTCTATTTATTAACAAGAAATCCAGAATTAATAATAATATACAATAAATTATATAAAAAGTGAAACATCCTATAGACTTATGACTTCATTACTACCATGTTAATGATGGAATGATACCCAGAGGAGCCAAGTTTGTGATATGAATCAGGTCAGTACGGGGATTATAGCACAATCTGCTCCTTTTTCACAAGTATTCATTCAGCACTGGAACATAATACAGCTTTAACAAGCAAATGAATTTTATTTGTGTCACAGCTCGATTAAAATGAAACAAAATGTAGATATAGATGGAGGCGCAAGGAATATTTAAAGGTTAAATAAATTGAAATTAAGCATACCATAGCATACCTATTTCAAGTAATTCGGTAGGGGTGTAATTCCATCTTTTTTATTTGTTTTAAAAAATAAATATTTGTTGAATAGAAAATTGATATCAATGTGTTTAAAATTGAAGAGAAAAACATATTTCTACCTACCGTTTACCTTTGGAGTTGTGTGCGGTGAGTTTCAACGAGTTCAACGCAGCGAGCGCCACTCCGCCCGCCCACGGCAGCGTCGCTGCGGCATCCGCTGCCAAACTGCGTGGGCGGCGGCTTACTCGCGTACTGTATAAAGGATTGTATACTGTATAAATGAATTATACATTCACATGTATATTGGTCTGCTAATAAGGCATTTTAGTACTTGTTTGAGAAACCTAAAAATACTTAAATAAAGTAGCACTTATTACCATAAGTAACAGAAAAATGTAGTTTTGAATTTGGAAAAATACAAAATCATTTTTATAATTCATTTAAAAGATAAATATTTTTCGTTTGTTCTACAAATCCCCGAAAGAGTAGTCGCGATAATGGATTCTTATGTGACATTTCCATGTAGTACAGGTTAATTGAATCTTTCATTGTAATTGACTTTTTATCGCTTTTTCAAATAGTTAATAATGTTAGACTTTTATCTTATATATTTTATTAATATCATGCTATGGAAGACAGTTTTATAAATGTAAACAGCACAAATCTACCAAGAATAAGTCTTTGACAAATTGAACAAACTGCATACTAATAGGTACTTTAATATATTGATTCAATATGTACTATGTCGATGTGATTTTCACAAAAGTCCAGATAACTACAAAAATTTTTAATGGTATACAAGTTTCTTTTGTAAGTTGGGTGTAAAATTTTAATATGCTGACAGATTTTGAAAAGAAATCGAAAGATTGCAATTAAGTGTAAAAGAGATCCCAGACAACCATTAATTTCTATAGTCAGCTAATACTTCAATTCTTTTAGTACCAGAACAGCATTATTGTTTCATGACAAAGATCTTAACCACTATCGGTCAAGAAAAAGAATCAACCTTCTAATGGCGAGGAGTTCTGATGCAGCGCCGCCGTGCCACTCACTGACGCAGCCCCACACCTCATCTCCCAACTCCAGGTCCGTTACTCCATAGCCCACATCTAACACCACACCTATGTATAGAGAAAGCTATTAAACAAAAAAGAGAATTTTCTTTGGCTGTATAAATTTGACATCAATGAATTATTTTTTAATTTGATATTTGATGGTGAAAAACATTAAGTTACTGCTTTGGAATTCAATGTTAGATGAAGCTTAACGACATATCTACATACTTGTGTCTAGTCTTGGTAAATTGGCGACAAGCAGTATTATCTGGTGTAATATCTCTTTAATATTATAAACAGAAACAGCTTTCAGATAGATTTCTTTAACATATAAAATCAATAACTATACAATGACAATTATATACTATTACTAACACTTCAGAATTAAGACACATTTATTAATAGAGTGAATTAAAATATGGAGATTCCAGTTACCACTATGTGTCACCTGAAAAACCTCGGCCTACGGTGACGTTGCTTTTGCCGAGCAGGGCCCGCAGGAGGGCGCCTCGGCCGCGCAGCGCCGCCCGGTCGGCTCCACACACGCTGAACGCTTGCACTCTTATTAAAACCTCACCGGAACACAAAGCTGGCGACAATACATTTTCGTGAGAAAAATTTTATGATCTTATTTATTTGTCAATCACCATTTTTTAGATTTAATAAAACTTGAATTAAAAAGATGCAATATATAACAAGATGTACTAACCAATTCTTGGTAAAATTCTAACATAAGCATGAAAAAATAAAAATAAACAGGAGGAATATTATCTGTGGTTCACTTTTCTATTTTGTAGTAAAAATACATTTACAAAAGTATTATTGATTTAATTAATAGATGTGATAGTTGAATTTATATTTAAAAGAATATTTCAACATGATATTTATTTTTTCATGGTATTACTTTGAACAAAATCTGAAAGATAAATGCAAAATTAATGTTGTGAAAATGAAATTCCTCATTTCTGTGTTCTGAAAGTGAAATTTCATTTTCTCTGAAAGTGAAAATTGAAAACCTTAAACAAAATGAATATAAATGAACTTTACTAATTATTATTAATTAGGTATACTCATGCGATATCTTAAACGTGAAACATTTTTAAAGTGTGATAATGTGGGTAGATCATTTTTTTATAAAACTAAGTTGTCATCATTCTACATTAAAAAAATGACATACAGACACTTCTTACAGGAAATTGCCTTTCTCTCAAGACTTATGCTTAATTTTCAAGTTTGTGGATTGACTTGTAGTGAGCACTTCATTTCAAGCCATAATCTACAAATAAGTTGACTTTATAGTACCAAGTGGATAATAAAATATAACAGGATTTCAAATTCACTGTTAAACTTAAATTTCCTATTGGCTTAGTACAGATTCTAACTACAATGTAGACTTTAAGTAATGACTTTAAACAAATAATTACTTTGATTTGTTAGTTTGTAGTTACTTCAAATTATGAGTGATTTAAGAGCAGACAGTATATAAATATGTATTTTGTGATACGTACCAGGTGCCACTGCATCCTCGAGTAGTATGACACTGCCATCAGGCAATGAATGTAAAGCGCGGCAGTGTGGACCCGCCGGAGGCCGTCGTGCAGCTCGAAGTCCGAGTAGTAGCCCCGCCAGACCTCCGAGGGCGACTCCTGTGCTGAATATTATAACGCTGCGACGCCATACTACAAATAAATGTTTTAATTTTAGAATTTGGTTTATTAAAAAAATTAAGACTTCATCAGGTGCCGATGTTTTGAGGAGTTAAGAAAATTTTCTGACTATTTTCACAGGGATATGTGCGATTTTATGTGCGTGCGTGCGTGTGTTCATATCCATGTGCATTGTATGCGAGTTTATGTAAACCTAAAATGTCTATTGAATAAATGAATTGATTGGATCGGCATGCATAATTTGCATTAGGCAGCAGAAGCTTTGACTGAATTTAATTTCTTAATAATTAGATATTCAGACTTATCAAACCATTTGAGAAATTTCATAAATATTCCAAAATACAGTGGAATCTCAATAACTCGAACCTCATTAAGTCGAAATCCTCAGTAAGTCAAAAAAAGTGCCATTCCCTTCCGATGAGCCCCTAAATACGCAGTATCTCGAATTATTTAGACTTTGTAACTCGAACAAAATGTTATTTCACTATGAAGTATTGATAATACATATTTATACTCTATAACTCGAATTTCAAAAAGGAGACTCCGTAAGTCATAGTTGGTAAAATATAATGACGTCTTACTTGGAATTCCCTGAAAGAATAGCAATAGATTCCAAAATGAATGTTTGGGTTCGGCTTCTAATCTATTGTTTTTGTCTTGTACACCTGCAATGAATGAATACACTCATGAAACTTTCTAAGTACCACAGCTGTGAACGTTATGTTTGTTCCTTGTCGACACAGTCATATGTGTCTCGAAGTTCTCATTAAGTCGAAAACTCGTTAACTCTAATTTTTTTGCATTTCCCTTGACATTCGAGTTATTGAGATTTCACTATACGTTTTTTTCATATAATTTGGAAAATTTTATACAATTTTTTACAGATATGTTTTAAAAAATATAATCTAAATTTTGACAGGAAATTGTGGTGAATGATGCAAGTATCAATGAAATTGATTAACTTATAATTCAAATTTTTTTTTTAAATGTTAAATATTTGTAAATCGAAAATCTAAAAAATAAACACTTATATTTATTTTTTTATAATAAAATGGTATTAAATTTTCAATGTTCAAATTTGATTCTATTCAAATATACACATAATTCAATTCATTTCTTTAATACAGAGTTCCACAATGTCTAAAGCTCAAATAGAAGCTCAAAACTTTTCTTGTCAATATTCATTTGTATAAATTATTAGTTGAAAGTGTCACTTTATACTAAACAGCTACAACACATACTTTAAATTTAAAGAAAAATACCTACGACTGCTAATTATTAGCATCTTTGAAATGTAAGTAGTTAGATTGATGAGCTTATTTTTGTGACTAGTGCTGATTCAGAAATGCTAAAATCATACATGTTTTTACATTACATTATTAATTATATGATACGGAATAAATAACCTCTATCCTTAAATAATGCAACTAATTCTTCATATAGTAATATCGGAGAAAGAGGAGGAGCTCCTTCTTTAATACGCTTCACAGTATCTCGTGTCCAAGCACCGACTCGCTCTCTACCTTCGATTATAAATTCATTTTGCCATATATCTTGTAAGATCTCCTGAATCTGTAAATATTGAATTATTAAGCATGAACTTCACATAATTGATAATAATTTCACAATGCTTCAAATAAAACAATCAACTACATATAATGTTATATTTTATTATTTCTCTAACTTTTGGAAAACTTCCACATAAGACACTCAAACAAATGCAAAATTGTAAATCATCTTTACAAATAAACAAACTTTTAAGGATAATTTAAAAACCTAAAGAGAATCTGCTAAAAGTTACCACAAAAAATTTATACTATTACTTAAATAAATTCCATATTTTGCTAGAAATTTCAAAAGTACAGAAGAACTTCTATAAAAATATCATTTAAATAAAGATTTTGTGGACTATTTCAGTGGATTTTTTAGTATTATCGGGTTCAAAACTTGAGATTTAAATATGTATAAAATGTCTAGAATATAAGAAATATTTAAATGTTAGAAGTTACAACATAATATGATGAAATGAAATTCCAAGGAAAAATAAGGAATTATACCTTTTTGATAGCCTCTGCTGTTTGATGATAAATATTTTCGACTTTTGTTCTGCCATTACCAGCGACAGTTTTTGCTGCAACCTGAAAATTATTCCATATCACGATATGGCCCATGAAGTACTGGACTGGTTGCTACCTATTTAACTAATATCAATGATATTTAGTACAAGAATTGCAAGAGTCCCAAAGGGGGGTTAATTTTTTTTTAAATGAAGTTATTCTTCTTAGAGATCAAAAGCAGAATTAGAAATGTAAAAGGGATTACTATTAGTTACTATTAGAAACAAGAGTACATTATGTCCAAGTAAAAAGTAACTAACTTTTAATAAAGGTGTAACTTTTTATGTACTAAATCAAATGATACAATGTGAAATGTTATTTAACTTGTAGTTAGATAAATTTTCACACATCACATATAGAGTTTTAAATTTTTTTTGTTTTAAGTTTATATTTAAGAAAGCATACATTTTACTAACAATGCCTCTAACTAATGTTTTAATACCAAAAAAATTTACTATTTTTGTACAATGTAAATTCAAAGAACAATTGACTAAAAGATAAAGACAGTTAAACTACTTTAAATATCATTAAAATGCTATTAAAAGTACAATGCAGACATTTTTGTACATACATAGAGTGTCTTTAATTTTCCAACAGTTCTCCTGAGTTTATAACGCTTGAATGAAAATATTAATAAATGATTAAATAAAGTTTAATTTATGACTGGATTAAAATAGTTGTTTAATCAGAGTTATGTAAGTTCAAGGCTAGATTTCAATAGAGCAAGACGTGAAAAATAAAAAGGAAATAAAATGTTTTATCATGAAAAATACAATTGGAATTCTAACGGAGAAAGAAATTTAATTTTAGTTAGTATTGACGTTTTATGATGTTTTGTAACTATGAATCAGTGATATGTAAAAGTACTTACATGCAATGCTTCAAATTTTTCCCCAGCTCGTGCTTTGAGTTCGTCCATTTGAGGTGAGGTTCGTCTGAAAGAATAGTCAATAATAAACTTTCAGTTGCAGTTAAACCTTAACCTTTGATCACTATTTGTCCTAAATAGCTAATAGACAAAAAATAGACATAAAACTGCACAGATAATTAAAAGTGTCAATGAGAAAAGTTTAAATAAGTATATGTTGATCTTATCAAGTTTGAATTTCGTTGCTATAAAGAGGAAATTTATAAATATCCGTAAAAATAACAAAATAATAACATTACCTCAAACAAACATAACCTCAAAAAATATGTCAAATTGACATTTCTAATCATCTGATGGTGTTCCTTTTGCAGAAAAAGGAATTTTTGTGCGAATTAATTTTTTGAACAACGGCACAAATCGACTTTGTCAATGGAAAAGACAGTAAACGTGAGATGTACATATATAAAAAAGAGCTGCTATATTATTACTTAAAGTGAATAACTTTTTTGTATAAAAATTTATACATGGCCATCTTTTCATAAATTATTTAATTTCAAAATTATATACATAGGTATTTTCCTTGGAAAAACAAGTATTTTTTTCTGAACATTGCTCTATTTAGCGCTATTTCGTGGAATATCATATAGAGGTACCGTGAAATCCTGCAAATTTGCCCGCTTTTTTAATTTTTCTATCAAAACTTTAAAAATACGCGTTTTATAGAAAACAATAGCTAATTACACTAATGACCAGCAATAATGGATTCAAATTTGTCATTTATAAGTCTCGAAATTAAATTATTTTAGGAATTATTGAAATATCAACATACGGGCAAAATTAAATGCCAATGTGCCCAATTTTGCCAACCTTAGATTGCTAACCCATTTTAAGACCTATAATGCTGAAATTAATATATAATGAATTAATTAGGGCAATATTGTTACGCAATCTTTCAAAAGGAATAAAAGAATATTCTATTACCCAATAATTGTCTTTAAAGTCTTTTGTGCAAAGTTAGGTAGCCTTTTATATTTTTTTCATATAAATACATCAAAAGGCCCAGGGTTAACAAAATACAAACAATGTTGAACAAATATTTATTTTCTAAAGGAAACAACGCTCTCAATACTAGCGATTATTATCATTACTATTATAATATCTAAATGGTACCTATATTTGCTTACAACAACGAAACAATTTTAAAAATTTAAAACGAATGCGCATCATCAAACAAAAAAATCTACCTGTACAGCTAAAACATTTAAGAAATTTAAAATATAAAGAATTAGAATCATCGAACAAAACAAATTCCTCAAGAAGTTCGTTAACTTGCATTAAATCGGTTTTTTTAAGTAAGCAATACACATCATCTTGATTAGGTCGATTTGGTTTTACAAATTTTATATCTCCTTTCTTTTTAATACTTTTATGGAAATATATTGTACATCTTTTCTCAGCATACTACAGACTAGCGAAACCGGATTACAGGCAATAAGTTGATGCTGTGTGGTGAGATTTAAAGGATATTATTAACTAAAAGTACGTGTTTTCCTTAAAAGCGCCATCTGTTAGATCGTAAAATGTAAGTCATCGTTTTTTTAAAAGCGCCATCTGTTAGATCGTACAACGTAAGTCAGTGTTTTCCTTAAAAGCGCCATCTGTTAGATTATAAAAGGAAAGCCAGTCTTTTCTTTAAAATCGCCATCTGTTAAATCATAAATGTAAATCTTCGTTTTCTCCAAAAGCGCCATCTGTTAGATAATATAAAGAAAGCCCTTGTTTGCTTTAAAAACACCATCTAACGATCGTAAATTATAAGTCAGCGTTTTTTTAAAAGCGCCATCTGTTAGATCGTACAACGTAAGCCAGTGTTTTCCTTAAAAGCGCCATCTATAAGATTATAAAAGGAAAGCGTGTTTTCTTGAAAAGCGCTATCTGTTAAATCATAAATGTAAATCATCGTTTTCTTCAAAAGCGTCATCTGTTAGATAATAAAAGGAAAGCTCTTGTTTGCTTTAAAAACGACATCTAATGATCGTAAAATGTAAGTCAGAGTTTTTTTAAAAAGCGCCATCTGTTAGATCGTACAACGTAAGTAAGTGCTTTCCTTAAAAGCGCCATCTGTTAGATCGTAAAGTGTAAGTCAGTGCTTTCTTCAAAACGCCATCTGTTAGATCATAAAATGTAAATCAGTACTTTTTCAAAAGCGCCATCTGTTAGATCGTAAAGTGTAAGTCA
Source organism: Eumeta japonica (assembly GCA_005406025.1). Classification (NCBI taxonomy): domain Eukaryota; kingdom Metazoa; phylum Arthropoda; class Insecta; order Lepidoptera; family Psychidae; genus Eumeta; species Eumeta japonica. The sequence continues at coordinate 98,807 of BGZK01000910.1, forward strand.
GTGTTTTCTTCAAAACGCCATCTGTTAGATCGTAAAGTGTAAGTCAGTGCTTTCTTCAAAACGCCATCTGTTAGATCATAAAATGTAAATCAGTATTTTTTCAAAAGCGCCATCTGTTAGATCGTACAACGTAAGCCAGTGTTTTCCTTAAAAGCGCCATCTATAAGATTATAAAAGGAAAGCGTGTTTTCTTGAAAAGCGCTATCTGTTAAATCATAAATGTAAATCATCGTTTTCTTCAAAAGCGTCATCTGTTAGATAATAAAAGGAAAGCTCTTGTTTGCTTTAAAAACGACATCTAATGATCGTAAAATGTAAGTCAGCGTTTTTTTTAAAAGCGCCATCTGTTAGATTGTACAACGTAAGTCAGTGTTTTCTTCAAAACCGCCATCTGTTAAATCATAAATGTAAATCATCGTTTTCTCCAAAAGCGTCATCTGTTAGATAATAAAAGGAAAGCTCTTGTTTGCTTTAAAAACGACATCTAACGATCGTAAAATGTAAGTCAGCGTTTTTTTAAAAGCGCCATCTGTTAGATCGTACAACGTAAGCCAGTGTTTTCCTTAAAAGCGCCATCTGTAAGATTATAAAAGAAAAGCGTGTTTTCTTGAAAAGCGCTATCTGTTAAATCATAAATGTAAATCATCGTTTTCTTCAAAAGCGCCATCTGTTAGATAATAAAAGAAAAGCCATTGTTTTCTTTAAAAACAACATCTAGCGATCGTAAAATGTAAGTCAGCGTTTTCCTTAAAAGCGTCATCAGTTAGATCATACAACGTAAGTCATTGTTTTCATTAAAAGCGCTATCTGTTAGATCGTAAAATGTACATCAGTATTTTTTTAAAAGCGCCATCTGTTAGATAATAAAAGAAAAGCCATTGTTTTCTTTAAAAACAACATCTAGCGATCGTAAAATGTAAGTCAGCGTTTTCCTTAAAAGCGTCATCAGTTAGATCATACAACATAAGTCATTGTTTTCATTAAAAGCGCTATCTGTTAGATCGTAAAATGTACATCAGTATTTTTTTAAAAGCGCCATCTGTTAGATAATATGAGAAAAGCCATTGTTTTCTTTAAAAACAACATCTAGCGATCGTAAAATGTAAGTCAGCGTTTTCCTTAAAAGCGTCATCAGTTAGATCATACAACGTAAGTCATTGTTTTCATTAAAAGCGCTATCTGTTAGATCGTAAAATGTACATCAGTATTTTTTTAAAAGCGCCATCTGTTAGATTATAAAAGAAAAGCCAGTGTTTTCTTTAAAAACGACATCTAGCGATCGTAAAATGTCAGTGTCTGTAACTGTTACCGTCAAATCCTACAAAATTGCCAAAACTGCCGAATTTTGCCCAAACAGCAAAATTAACTTGAAACGTTACTAACTGAAAACCTATTTCAAATATGACTGTTTTCTCTTTTAAGTAGAAAACTAGACTGTTTTCTGACAGCACTGAGTTTTTATATAGGTATCTAATGTCAATCAGTTGCTCGTTATTTGCTATCAAAAAAACGTTGAATTCGGTGGTGCCAATTTTTTTCCAAGAAATGATCGAATAGAAGCAATTAAAAGGTGAGAAATTGAAATGGTTTAAAGAAATGTAATCATATTTTCATGATGTTTCATAATTACGAAACAGGAATCTAGTTAAGTGTAGTGAAGTTATGGCGTTGGGCAATGTTAGGCATGTATACTTCTGTCTTTTTATTATTTCTTACTAGTATGTATGAAAATAATAATTTTTACTGCATATAAGCAGATACTTATATGCTTAATTGTTTTTATTGTAGAATATGTAGATTTACAGTAATACTTTATTTTTTATTAACAAAATGAATTAATAATAAATCTCAACAATATTGTTTACATTTTAAGATAAGTAGAAAAAAAGGGTGTGTGTGTGTGTTAGCTCCGACGCACGACTGGAGTTTACTCTTTACAAACGATTATAAAATAAATAGATTAGTGAATGAGGGTAAATGAATGCATTTTTTGTATGTATGGTAAATCAGTATGTTATTTTTTTTTCCAGCCTGGTATCGAGGAGAAAAAAAAGTATGAAGTTTGCAGTACCAAGAATATGGAGGGAGTCTACTAATCACCTAATCACATCAATGATTGGTACTTTTGTGTAGTTAATCCACGCAAGCGTCGGGCTGGGAAAAATGCTAAAATAATTCAGTACCCAGATCTATCATCAACAACCGCTTCAGTACCCTACAGTGAACATTTTCCTGTGCCTTCTCGTTCTAATATGAAGGAACAGCTGCCGCTATCACAAGTGTCTGGTAGTAGCGGATGTAGCAAATTCTTACTCCAATCAGTGTCTGTAGAACCTCATCTTATTAATTCAGAAGAGCTTAATGAATCGGTGTGAGACTTAAACCTACCTAAACTTAAAGCAGAAATACTAGCTTCACGGCTGAACTAATGGAATTTGCTCAAGAAGGATGTTAACATAAATGATCAAAGGAAAAGTCATGAAATATTTTCTGCATTTTTTACAAAGGAAGACGGACTTTGTTATTGCAATGATGTGAAAGGTTTATTTAAAACATTCGGAATCCCTTGCGTTCCTTCTGGGTGGCGTCTTTTCATCGAAATTTCTACAAAAAGTTTAAAAGCAGTTGTCCTTCATAATGGCAATGAATTTTCATCTCTACCTCTGGCATGAGCCAGAATGATCTGTAATGCTCAAAGAAAATTACGAAAGCGTTAAAATGGTGCTTCAAACTTTACGTTAACAATGTTATCGAGGACAATTGAGAACATGATGGGTGGCTACATTTGGCGTTTCGACTCCAAACTTCTGTGCGAGTAGGAACTTTCTCGTATTAGTACGAGAAAGTTCCTACTCACAAAGAAAAATATGTGGTTTTAAAGCTTTTTTCTGTTTCGTTTTATATATTTGGAAATTTATCTTTATTGTTATTTGTAAATAAAAGTGATTAACATATAAATTAAATTTCTTTTTCTTGCTTATGTATTCTATTGAATTAAAAAGGTTAAATTTTCTTAAAATTTTAAATTTCGTTCTGGTTGCTACAAAAGCTAATTTTATTAGATGAAAGTATTTTTTCATTGTTTAGTTAGACCTAACTAATCAAAATCATCACTACGGAACTCACACTCAAAAATCATGTTTACTTGTGTTATCCATTCTGAATGTCTTTTTTAATATATGCAGAGACATATATTACATGTACCTATATAGCATATGAGACGGTTGCTCTCAAATTTTCATTAGAATCGTTAAAAAAATGGCTGGCATTTATAAGACAGATGTGCGTACGGACGGTAGGTCGAAATAATAAAGTTCTCATATTTTGCCATTGACTATGTAATATTAAAGAGCTTTACAATTTTAGATTATAATTACGGAATGTAATTCGCGAAGACGTAGAATAATCCATTTACTGCCTAAAGTTGTGCAAATTCACATAGAAAACTACAGACACGTATATCTATTTAACGCAACCAATGGCGCGTTGCGCCAAAAGTAAAAACGTAATCCGTGAGATTTCTCAAATCGTCCATACATTGTCTATCAAAGTTTACGGGTTACGTTTACGAATTATATTTTTACAAATATTTCACATAACAATGCCGGTGGGCGTGCCGCCATCGGTGCTCATGTCTACGTGTTACTGCCACGTCATTGCAATGCATATAACACAAGTTTTTTATTAAAAAAAAAACTATTTTTTGTATAACCTTAACGGAGTCAGAGTTTGTTAAATGTTTACATGACACTAAATCTGTGATTCGGTTCCGTTTTGACACTTATTAAAATTATATATTTTTAATTCTTTTTAGCCTATTTTATTTTTTATTGCAGGCACACGCGAGGTGTTTTATGCTGTCGGGTCTAGCGTGAAGTGTCGTGTAATAATGGCGGCCAAAACATGGAATTAAATCGTATTGAAGTACTTCGTAATGTAATATTTTATTGCATGGATGTTAGGTACATCTGTCGGACATGGAGCGAACGTGAAACCAATATAAAACCATAACAGCAATTTAGACGACAATACATGAATTCATTTGTGTGTAACTACTTTAACCCAAAAATGTATTTTCTTTTTTAATTTTTTGGAAATAGCTTAATTTGCAAAAAATAGGTTTCAATTATGAATTACGTCATTTATAATTTCATATAACGATACCCAGTAAAAATATTAGTTCATAAGATATCGCTTGTTTGGGTTGTGCGGAAGTTATTTGTCACACCACTTGACTTTGAATTTAGTGTTAATAAATTTCGTATCTTTATTCCGTGATTCTCTTTATTTTGTCCATTTTTAATAATGCGTATATAAATTTATCTGATTATATAAGGATTAAAATAACAATTTAATTTATAAATTTGGGCTGTTCTATGCAAAAAGATCTATCAGACCTGTCAGGCGTCACTGTCGGTCCACTCCGACGTGCGCCTTTCTGGTGCTAATAAAAAATTGGGCAAGAGGATGTCGGTTTAAGCTCATTAAAAGTTTCCGAAGCCATTATTGCAAATAAATACGGACATAGACTACAGACGAGAAGAGTACGTTGTTACACTTTTTCCATGAATTCCGCGCAGAATAGTTTTAAGCATTTTAGTCACCTATAAGTAGAAAAGCAACTAGTTATATCAACTATTACTATTGAACTAGTTTAAACTAAAGTGCATCAGAAAAAAAGCGCATTTTTATGGCACTTACGCTCTTATGTTGAGAAGCGTTATTTTTCGGTAATAACTCAAAAACAGCATATCCCACCATGTTTAAAATAATTTTCGTTGAAAGTATTTATTAAGTGTTACCTTCGTTATTTTTTCATATGTTTTGGACATACGGTTTAGAAAATAGAGGGTGGGGGATACAATTACGCAACTTTTGGAGCGATTTTTTTAGAAATGATTCACGTAATTAGATAAATTGTTTAGACCCTTAAAATGTGTTCAGAAGAACTGTCAAAAAACATTGATGTTACTGAAAAAAATTTTTTTCATCTTCGGTCCCCTGTATGGAGTGCCCCCTTCTAGAAATATTTATTTTTGTTAATTAACTACCAATCTAAGTAGCGGCTTATACAAGACACCTACACTATAAATTTTGTCTTATAGTTTTTGAATAAAATGCCTGTGACATACGGACGGATGGACATGACGAAACCATAAGGGTTCCGTTTTTAGCATTTTGGCTTGGAACCCTGAAAACCTGGATACTTTTACTGAATTATCTATGTAATAATTGAAATGGAAATGATATAGTGTTGGGGTCGGTGCTAATTTTAATGTAAAAAAACTAAAAATTGATCTTCTTTCTTTTATTAAGGTTAATTCATTTAACACGCGGAAAATTTTGTTTTTGAATGGCATTTAGTTGTATTTTTTTAAATGTTATTTTTAATGGTTTATTCTATATTTTCTTCGGAAAACTAGATTTTTATGAGCCTAAAAATATACTAGAATTTCTTAACAATATCGAAACTCATTAAAGGAAAATTTTCAATGAAAATATGGCATAAAAGAAATCTTGAGATAGCCTCTAAACGTCCATTGAACACCTTTCAAAGGAGGATGATTGATGTATGTGTTTACATACTTTGTTGGAAAAATATAAAACGCAGAAATTCAGTATACATTTAATATAGAACATTTAAGAATTTACTCCAAATTTTAGGTAATAATATCAGTCCACAATTTTGCTTGTTAAAGTAAGTTAAGTGATTCTATCACATATACTAATTGAAAATAGTTGAAAAAATAGAGATATTTCTAAAGTTATTAATAATTTGATTATCATTATAAGACAAATCGGATATTCGTTTATTTATGATAACTAATATATTTTCTTTATAGTCTTTCTTGAAAAATAGTGAAAAATAAAAGAAATTCACCAAATGAAGTTTGGATATTGCATTAAAGTCTTCTATGAATTCCTATAAAAGTAAAAAAATAATCGGTACGGGGTAGTGGTGGTTCGGCGGTTAAGGCTACGGCCTCGGGTCAGAAGTGCTACATTCGATTCTGTTCACAGCCGAATTGGGGAACGAGCTTTAATTTAAGTCAAAGTAAGCTTATGCTCCGTGCCTAGAACTGCACGTTAGTCGCGGACGCTATCACCACATTGGTGATGATAGTCTTTAACAGCTCCCAATTTGCACTGAGCCAGCGCAGAAAGTTCAAGGTTCAAGGAATAAAGAAAATCGTGAGAGCGTACGGCCTAACAATGGGATAAACAAAGCCTGACACAAAAATCAGTATGGAATTTTCATAGATAAAGAGAGGTAAAGAATTTGCGTTTTACAGCATATTGGTAGAAAGAATAGTTTATCAGATAATCTTAAATTAAAACAGTGAGTTATTAAGACGAGAGGAGTGACTCATCGACTCACGCACTACGATATTTCCGTAATTATAAGCCCGATGGAAATTTGATTTGAATTTGATGAGATGATAATTTGTATAACGTAAGGGCTCAATAAGAAGGATTTTTGGAAATTCCCTTTATATCGGAGTAAAAGGGAGTTTGTCGACTTTTGTACGAAAATTTTTATGGAGCGAGGTACGATTATGTTTAGTACAAGTATTGCTCATGAAAAAGGGCGAGACGCGGATTTGGCGATTAAGTGAAAGAGGAATAGGGATGTATAGTGTGTAAAAATGAGTGCCTATTTAATTCGTTTTCTTTGCGTGCCTTTAGTGTGTTTAGTGATTTACTACTCGTCTAATTATTATAAAATTGGCCGTAAGTTTATTCGCAAACGGTAAGGTTTCTGAAAAAAAAAACTACTATCCCCGATTTCATCTGAGTATACATGGTATTTATAGATGAAAACAACTAACCGATTCTAAAAATTGCTTCATGAACAAGAAGCTCGTTGAGTAAAATAAACTATTAAATTCTTTGACGTCATCTGCATATTCTTACTATTACAGATACCGAAAATTCTTCCACTTATAAGACGCTACGTTATCTCCAAGTAATATAGTCTAAATTTTATTTTTTATACTAACCCCGTCCAAATCAGAATTACGAGCGGGAGCGGAATCGAAATTGCAAACGGGACTAGGAGCAGAATCGAGGGTTGTAGAGTCGAAGTTGAGACTAGAAGAGATCGAAATCACGAACGGAATCACGATCATGATCGGAATCTAAATAAGGAGCAGCACCGAGATCAGAATTCAGTGGGGACTAGAAATGGTTACTACTCAGGGATGGAAAAAAAACATGTTTTTTTTTAAAGAACAAAACATCATGTTTTATTTCAAAAACAAAAAAAAAACATGTTTTTTATTAATGCTTCATTGCTGTTTTATTTACCTTGTTTTGAAAATGTTTTAATCATGTCTTAAACACGTACATATGTATAAAATGAAAAAAAAAAATATTAAAAATCAAAAAGTATTTATTTATTAAAATTATAATTATTATTTTAAAACAACAGTTACGTTAAACTTAAAATGCAATCAAGTTCCCATCTCTTATCTTCAACTCAACCCTCAACTTCCATGATCTGAAGTTTCTCGAGCGAACTATGGGGGGTTAAGAGCCCTCATAATTGCAACCAATTTAGCAGCTTTCTCTGTGCCGAGCTTGTTTCTTAATTTTGAATGTACCAGTCCGAATGACGAGAATAACCTTTCAATTTCTGCGGAGGAAGCAGTTGCAGTAAATAACTGACACGTAATGTCGAGCATCCCTGGATCCACTTTAGTACTCACTGATTTCCACCACACAGACACATGCGTTTTCATTAAAAGGTCTTTTTTAAACATGTACTCCAAAAAAGGATAACTCCTCGCACGGTACGCCAGGACATCTTTCATGGCATTCGGATAGCTTGAATCTAAAAACTCCATGCCTATTGTGTCCTCCTCTTCTGATAGACCATTTCCATTATAATTGGGGTCTAATATGTAAGCAGCGAAATGTGCTGGTGTCATTGCGGCTTTAAATCTTGCTTTAAGTTTATCTGCTTCTTCTGGCAACCAGTCCGATGAGAGTAAATCTTTCCATATATGTGTACAATTACTTAGGACGCACAGGTCTTTCTGAATGAGATCGAGAGCAATGGCTACTTTTTTCAGCTTTTTGACATAGTTCTCAACATTTTCTTTGAATTCAACATCTTGGACGTTCCTTACGATTGTTAAATCTAATACAGACCTGTGCTCGCTGCATACTTTTACAAGACAGTGCCAGTTGTTCACGTAGGATTCGAGACAATCGGCTAATGTATTCCTGCGTACATCTTGAGGTAGTACAAGTGCTTTTCCACCAGCCTCCTTGTACTTTGCTTGTGGAAAATGATGATATTTGAAATACTTAATAATTTTTTTCACATCGCTTTTTATCTCCGCCTCTTCAATATCCTTGGCAAATAAATTAATTAAATGAGCAGAACACCCATATGTTATAACATCGCCAATCTGATCATCTTCTAATTCCGTTAATTGTCTTCGCATTTTGCCATATTAGCGGCGTTGTCAGTTACGAAGCTACGTACATTGCAACCAAAACTGTGGCACATTTTAATGCTTTCTATTGCTAGAATTAAGAGATAATTACTAGTGTGACTGTTGCTAGAAGTGTCTATTGTATCTATGAGGTAAACGCTATCATAATTTTCAGTAGTGGTCACACTAACACACACAATAGGCTCATTACGTATGTTACTCCAACCATCAAGAGCCATACAAACCACTTTTCCTTTCAGATTATTTTCCATATTTGATTTTACGGTATCATATACTTCATCCAGCAGTTTTCCGCCTATATTTTTTCTGTTTGGTGGCAAATAGCCCGGTCGAGATAATTGCATCATCGTGATAAATTCTGGATGCTCAGAGTGCCGAAATGGAGTATTTGTGGCGTAAATATATTTTGTAACCTAAATATTAATTTTATGTTTTTCCTTTTCCGATGTTTTCACTATGTATTGTGACATTGAGCCTCTTGAAGAAGGCTTCGACAGTGTCGGCACTTGTGAAGCCTGACTCGTTTTCTCAGCTGTTGGGTTGACCTTGACTTGCCTTCCATCAGCACCGCAGTCTAGAACAAAGAAACTTATAAATACCCAAAACAACTGTCCTTTATTATCTACAAATAGAAAATAACATAATTTGTCTGGTTTTCCGCCCTTCAATTATTCAAGGTTATCATAGTTTAATAAGAAAGAAATTTTTAATATTCCAGGTTGCATTCTTTGTGTCATGTAGGTACCTACTAAGTATATAAAGTTACATTTAAATATGTCTAGGCTGGGTGTTTGTTTTAACGTGGAGGAAAAAGAAACAGACAAACAAGAATAATTTAAAATGTCAATAGGCAAATATAAATGAAATGGGTAAGGATGTATCAGGACCGGCAATAACAATGATTATTTATTGATTATAAAAATTACAAAACGTTTTTAAAACTGAACAATAGAACAAAATGACATTATTTTTCACTGATCATTGACAAATAGTTAATGCATAGATATACATTTATTTACTTTCTTACCTTCATCACTTGAATCATTTTCACAGATTTGTATTCTCGAAGAAGAGGTTGATGCACTCGAATTTCTAGATGCATAATCTGGACACTTTTCCAAATGTGCTCTCATACGAGGAATCAGGCCCACCATGTTTGTCTTGCAATGCTTGCATTGCGCTCTGAGTGTTTTTCCGCGAACTCCAGTGGTAGAACTCGAAGAGGCTGGAATTTCTATAAAGTTCCGCCAAAGTGGGTCTTTCTTCCGCCCTGTTATCATATTTTTTTCCCAAATAACACACCACACACGACACACCGTTATTGTTTATTAATAACGCCGAACAAAAATAATTATTTAAACAAAAAAGTACGTGTCCACATTACACAAGCAAAACATGAATTGATCGATTTCGTTCGGCTTTCATTTTATCTAGCTGAACAAAAGCAAACCGGAAAATCCCCGCGTTTTATGAACATTCACCGCATTACCGCTTGTCAGTCAGGGGAATCCCATTTAGTAATATCGATGTTGCCAACTCTTTAGTAAAAAACATACCATAAAATGAGTTTTTTAATTTCTTCTAATTAAAAGTATAAAGAGTTTTTTTTTATGTGTTTTCAACATGTTTAAAACAAATTAGTTTTAATCATGTTTTAAACGTGATACATAATTTTGTAGTGTTTTAATCAGTGTTTTAAACGTGTGTTTAAAACAAATGTTTTAAACATTGCCAACCCTGTTACTACTAGATCTATTTAGATTGTGGCCGATTTTGCATTCAAAAACAAGACCGCAATCGGAATAAGGAGCATACTCAATCAGAATTCAGTGGGGACTAGAAATGGTTAATACTAGATCTATTTAGATTGTGACCGATTTCGCATTCAAAAGCAAGACCGCAATCGGAATAAGGAGCAGCACCGAGATCAGAATTCAGTGGGGACTAGAAATGGTTACTACTAGATCTATTTAGGTTGTGGCCGATTTCGCATTCAAAAGCAAGACCGTAATCAGAATAAGAAGCATCACCAATCAGAATTCTGTGGGGACTAGAAATGGTTACTACTAGATCTATTTAGATTGTGGCCGATTTTGCATTCAAAAGCAAGACCGCAATCGCAATAAGGAGCATCACCAATCAGAATTCAGTGGAGACTAGAAATGGTTACTACTAGATCTATTTAGATTGATACCGATTTCGCATTCAAAAACAAGACCGCAATCGGAATATGGGGCAGCCCCGAGATCAAAATTCAGAGGGGACTAGAAATGGTCACTACTAGATTGACTTAGATCTAGACCGATCTCGCAATGAAAGTGGGGCTGCAATCGGAGTCGAGAGTGAGACAAATAAATATCCAGAGCAGGATCGGGATTAAAACCGAGAACGAAATAGCGATCCTTTTTCTCATTAACATCATTACAATCAATACAAAAGGTATAAGATTTCAGTTTATGTCTACCCGGAAGCTAGTTATTATGTAAATCTTTAGCGTCTTTCTGTACATTTAATTTTTTTTGTAAAATCTTGTAATAGATATTAGTTTTATGACTAACTGACCACAATTTTGCCATTTTTATAATTCACGTCTGTTTCTGTTTGTCTGTCTTTATGTCTTTTTGTAACTCAGGAACGGTTTTACCCATAGTGATAAAATTGGTATACTCTAAGAACACGTATTGCGCAAATGATAATCTAGTGTCTATCTCTATGTTCTTTTGTAATTTAAAAAAGAGTTTTACTGATCTTTATAAAAATTAATGTACAGTAAATACATGTGATTGAGCAAATGATAAGTTATTGTCTCTGCGTCTTTCTCTCCGTCTTTTAGTCTCCTTATAATTTAAAAAATGTTTTATCGATCTTTACCTAAGTGTTATACAGTCGGAACATGTGATTGGGTAAATGACAGTTTTCTTAGTTTCCTATGATTAACAGGTTATGTAAATGTATTATTTAATCTGTTGTCATTTATTTTAAAACAAAAGAATTATTATGTTGTCATTCGTTTAAACTAATAATAATATTGTAAAGAGGTGAAGTTTGTAAATTTGTTTTGGATAAACTACTGATCCAATTCGCATAATTCTTCATTTACGGCTATTATTCTGAGTGATGACTGCTATAAAGTGTTTTAGTTCTGATGAAAATGAGTTTTATATACTAGCATTTACCCTTGGCATCGTCCAAATTGGTATTGGGACTGATAGCGGAATTGGAATTGAAAGATGGACGGCAAATAAAATCGAGAACGGGTCTAGGAGAAGAATCAAAATCAGGACTAGGACCGAAGTTGAGAGCAGAACTTTGGGAACAAAAATTGGGAACAGGATCGGAGTCCAAAGTGAGACCATAATTGATATCGATATCAATAAATACAGAAGATGAAAAGATTCATTCTATGACCATGATGGCGAAGGTGCGGGCATTAACTATAACAAACCACCCACAAAAAAGGGCATAACAACATCTCCATCTCATATATATATATATATATGTTTTGTATAATCATTCAATATTAAGAATGTGTAACCAAATATAACCTATTGAATTCACCTATTTATATATAATGATTTCTATTATATGAATAAATTGACAGACTTCGTAGAAAGTCAAACACGGAGTGCGAATATCCGTTACATTGCAATATAATCTGTTATCTTAGAGAACAACACTGTTTGGTTTGAATCGAAATCAAATTAAACTCGATAAGCAAATCCGCTTTCTGTTTACTAGATTCTTAATTAATATGATCTTTGACTGACTCAGTCAAACAAAACCAGAAGGGTCTTTCGCAATCAAAAAATAATTAACGCATGAATTTTGCTTGTGACTTAACAAAGTAAAACAGTACAGTTAAGAGTATGCTTAATCGTAAAGGTCAGGCAAATACTTAAAATAAGGGTTAAAAAAACAAATAAAAGGCATAACCTATTCGATATACAAAGAGAGGGAAGTGGTGCGACTAGCATAGCATATATTAGTAAAGTAAACGTAAAATGGGAGATGTATGTCCGTTGAATAATTGGATATGATTAGATTAAATTATTCTAATATGACCTGAATTTCATAAGGTTAACTGAAGATATGAACACTTGAACGACCTATTCGATGGTGTCTTCTAAAGCTGGTAGGTTTTTCACTTGCAAATTCCAAATCGGAAAAGTATAACATTGGGAAAAGAAAACTAAAGAAAAAATCACACAATGAAATACATTTTTAAAAAATTTGATAAACTTAATTCATGATAGACAACTGGGTCATAAATTTGAATAGTTAGATACTAAAGTCACTGATCGGCTTGTTTTGGCGCGAAAAACCAAAAGTATATAATAAGGAATGGCCGTTAATGCATATGTTGAACCGCTACATTCGACTGTAAATTGTCAGATATAGGTTGTCAAATGATAGGTATTTTTGTTAATAAAAAAATATTTTGATCAAAATGGAAAAAACTATGCTTTATAATTAAACTTGGCCATTTCTACCCATGACATAAACCAGTCATCGTCAATGATATCTAGTGACAATATTAATGATTGCGTAATGCTTGTTAGTGATAAAAATAATGATACTTCTGCCGCCGGGCCGGGGCATGTCGGTAATGACATTTCAAGATTACGTAAAATACTTATATTTTTGCGTCGGTATTCGTTGAAAATGAACATAATTCTCCATCGCCCGAGGGCGGGATATAATATATCTTAAATGAAAAAATCCTCCGACTGACAATATAAGATAAGGAGATCGTTTCCTTAAAAAGGTCGAACGCCATCGCGGGCAGCGAAGTGAGAGCAATGAATTGAGAGAAATTGCGAAGGGTATGAAATATGTTTTCATAGCGGCTTTGGTTTTACGATAAACAAACAGGAATCCGCTTATTTACGTCGACAAACTAGTATATTTATGGACGATATTTTTTATTGCTTTCAGTTTTTAGTCCATTAGTTTGATGGCAAACATATTCGGAAACGTGAAAGACAACGCGAAAACGAGAACTTATTTCATATGGAGTTGATTTTTGGTTTGCATATTGTATAAAGATGACGTATAATAAAAATGTAAATAATTGGGGAATACCTGTTTTATTTTACTATTAGATTTCTCTCGAAAATAACGTGATTCCTAAATTTTGCATATAAACTTTTTTTAGGAAGACTGAAGTGTAATATTTATTTAATAACTAAAAATGAGTAAAAGATTACACTTAAGTGTATTAAAAAATTATTAGGTCAAGCCGTAACAGTAATATTTTATAAAAGGCATATATTGTATTCAAATATTAACAAGAAACGGTCAACAGCTTTTTACGGCAGCGTCGTAGCGTGCATTAATCTTAACGGCGGTCCATTTTCGTTTTATGGTCCGCACCACATCCGCACCTTCGTCGCTCGGCGCCTCCCGCTTGGAAGGCAAAGTTCTTAGCCACGAATCCATGTTTCCTTTCATTGAATTCTAAACACGGGCGAATTGACGACTTATTAACTTGGTCAAATTAAACGATTCGCTCCGTGCATCGGAGAACAATTTAAGTTCAGTCTCGGATGTTGTGATCTCATTTAAGACAGTGAACTCTTCAGTATGAAATAAAACAATGGGAGGACATGCCTCAGTAGTGGAGAGGTCAATGTTTCAAAACAGCAAACAGCGTCACGTTACATCACGTCGTGAACTCGGTGATTATACTATTGTCGTCAACTTGAATTGAACATAATCATAAAAACTATATACTTCCCGCACTTAAAGAATTCATCGTTAAAGAATTTTGTACTTTTTGGAATCTTAAATTTACAATATTTTCGAAAAACCATATGGATTCAATTCGCCTTTGGTCCGGTATCGAACTTACAACGTTCTGCTTCGAAAGCAAAGCAATGACTACTGGGTCCACCATTTAACTTGTTGGTACATTTTATTGCTTTGCGCTCATATCTTTCCTAAAATAAAACCGTGCTATTTGAAATTGACACCGCTTTACTACTTACTACTTACTTATGGACAACGAAGGTTCATATAAGCTCGCGTACTGTACGTAAAAGTCTAAGCGGACATAACTTGATGTTTTCGTTTGTAACTAAATCATTCATATAAATGTTAAAACGTCGTCTGCGTTCATAGTGCATCCCGCTAACATTGCTTATTTTAAATAGCAGGCGCTCGCATTTCTTTTCTGGTAGTCACGTAGTACTCTTTACGGTCGTCGTCTGACAACATGCTTATAGCGAAATTAGCAGAACATAGTCTAGTCGGTGGCAAGAGTTGACTGAACGCTCAATAGGAGCGCTTTTATTGGACACGTATAGTTCAGAAGCAGTGATGTAGTCTTTTGTTTTAAAGCAAAATTGTCATTTTGAGTGTCACTTAGCTATAGTTCCTATTTTATATAAAATGAAAGTGTTATATACAAGTTTTATATAAAACAAGATCACCGTCACCTACCTTCGTCACTTTTTTTTAATGTTCGTCGTAATGATTTGCCGTATGAGGTTTTTGATCAGCCCCTCTCGCTGAGGCATCCCGCACGTAATCTGTTTATTTCAAATTAGAGTACGTCGACTTCAATACTTCTCAGATGGCCCGGTGCGGATCGGCTCTTACCGAATCTTTTTAATTACAAAATGTCCGCGACTGACGGATTAACGTGCCCTTTGAAAAACGGGGCGAGTGGTTTAACTTGATCTAAGTTAAAATTCCATCGATCTATTCGGTCGTGGTTAGGATCGACCCGTTATGTTTAGGTTAGAAGATAACGCTCTTCAACAATAAGCTACAACTGCTTCATATAATACTGGTGTAATGGTTCAGCAGCGTTTTAAAACAGAAACGTATTCCTGGCGCTCGGGATAGCCTCGTAAGCTGCGAAGCTCTGGATCCAAGTTCTGCGAAGACACGTGGAGTGAGGTGCCAATAACGTAATAAGAGAATTTAACTGGGCAGTTATAGGTTAATGCGCTTTCCACAGTCAGGAAGTCGTCAAAAAATCTAAATCAGCTCGGCCACTCGGCGTAAAAGGACCTAATCTATATCTGAGGAATGTACTACCTTTCTCTATTACTTGAATACCAGCAGCGAGTCCGTTTATTCTTTTTATTCCCCTATTTAGAGATCTTGATTATGAATGTTGAGAACTTTTTCAATTAAAATTACTCTGAGATAGTCTATGATGGACAGTCAAGTAAGCTGATAGAACTCGTTCGAGATTAGGTTCTAATCATCATTAAGTTGAAAGAAAAAAACGAAACAGCAATTATTCTATGAAGACATACCCACTTACTGTAAATTAAAATAGACAATCTACTCTGATTTATGGTGTTAAAGTCAAGAGCGTCTGAGTGCGCGTGACACGTCGCGTCGCTTGTATGAGAACCGAATTCTCATTATCTCGTTATAAAGTTTTGATATACGCGAAGGCGCAAAGACGACGCGCGCCCGCGAGGAGTACACAACCGTACTAGCTTCCCGTATCTCGTATATATTTAAAACAATTTTTACATCTGCTCTTAATATCAATTTTGGTAGCGCTCAGAGTATCTATAGGGATCTTTCATATCTCCAAATATCTCCCATATCTACAATCGTCTCCTATACCGATCCACAAACATTTGCGATATGCGCAAACGTCTTTAGTCATATATTGCTGTGCGGAGTCACAATATAAGTTATTTACAGCTTTACCTTAACGACATAGGAAAAATAGTGCTATCATTCAAAAAATGCTCACGTTTTATCATTAGAAATGCTTTTTCGATCATCTTATTAGAGTAAACGTTTTCTATAACAGTGCGACAGGGGTCTAGCGTTTTCAATGTTTGAGACAGAGAAATGAAAATGATATAGAAAATGCGTTATCAAAAGGGCTACTATACAATAAACCTTTCTTTCGAAAAATGTTAATAGATCTTAAATCTCATTATTAAAAAGCACAAAATTTCGACCTTCTTCTTTAAGAAATAAACCTTTCTTTCGAAAAATGTTAATAGATCTTAAATCTCATTATTAAAAAGCACAAAATTTCGACCTTCTTTTTTAGAACATTTTTCAAAGAATCTCAAAATTCTCTAAAACGAAAAAAAAATAATAAAATTTTAATGAAAACCACTCTGGAGTATTGAATTGTTTGAGCCTATAATCATAAAAATCGGTAGATATTCAATGGTAATTTTGTGAACTTTTACGAAGGTACTTTTTACAAAAATTTTAAAGTTGCATTAAATTTAAATATGATTTCACAAAAGTTGATAATAAGTGTATGATATGGATAATTTTGATGTCAAAATCATTCAGTAGTTGTCAATTGTGAGAAATTGGAATCAGTCATATGATGCGCGTTACGTAGCCGGTAACGCGTTACGTTAGCTCTTAGTTTATTATGGTATGGCCTATGGCAGTTAGAATAGTAACTGCGAAACAATATTGTAATATTAATAACAATATTTTTACAATCAAAATGTTTTTTATATCGCCTCAGTAGGGAGCCCATTTTCAGCGAAAATACGAATTCGCTCTGGTGTCGTGAGATCTAGGTATAGGTTTATAACTGAGGTGTCTGAATAAACGTATAGATAGACTATTGATGGTGAAAAAAACTAAAAAAAAAATTCATAAGTTTTTGAAAAATAAACGCTAAGAGGGATGTTTTTGCGATGCGATGGAAGCACCTTTGTTCTTCATTTTTCTGCCAGAAATCTGAAACGAGAAAATCGTCAGAAGTAAGAGACTAATGGACACAGCTCACAGAATGGACAAGTTGAAGTTCCAATAGGCAGATCATATCTAGGTATCCTAGAAAAGATAACTGCTGGGGAAGGAAAACACTAAGTGGGCTGACGACCAGGTCGTAGTGTTGGGCCACCGTCTGTTACAGGTGGGCCAATATCGCACGTCGTGGAAATATAGGGTATTAAAAGGCAACTTTTAAACCTTTTATTTAGACATATTTATTTAAGAGTCTAATTTAAATATTGGAGATTGACTCAATATTTCGAGTGTCTTTTTAATTTTTTTTAAACAATGACAATTATTGGAATCACCTTATTTTAAAAATCGGCTGTTTCACGACTCACAACTGGCATCGAATGTGAATGGTAGTACTGATATCATTTTATTATGATTAAAAATATTAATCTTTATATATCATGAAATATATTTTGGTGTTGATAATAAAGAAATATTATTATTTTTAAAATAAGGATCAATTTATGATTTATGTGTACTTAGTTAATAAATAACGTTTTGGCGCTGATTTTTGTTTGTAGACCTTTCGTCATTCAGCTCATTTTCAATGTACCCGAAGGTCGTATAGAGCACTCGATCTGTAAATTTTTTAAGGGATGTAGAGTAAGAGATTATCAGTCGTCGAAACCGGTGAGGGGACAACCCTTACCAATTTCCATTCTAATCGCTTCACTGGCTTCATCATATAAACTTACCGATAACATAGTATAAAATTACTTTCAGATTTATTACACGTATAAGGCATTTTATATTTTTCCAAAACTAGTCTGATTTAAGGCGTTAAAAAAGAGAGTTAACAAAACGCCTTACCTATTCTGAGAAAAAGCTTGGAATAAATGAGCCAGAAGTATTTTTACATAAGTAAGTCTGTGATGTCACAAAATTGATATCATTTGAGATTTGTCAATCTGTTCTTCTCCTGATTATTCCAGCGACAATAGCATTTCGTGAGGACTATAAAGAAAAACTTTAAACGCCAAAGACGCTAAGCGTCTTATATCCGTCCTTTTTATATAAAGCCGTACTCGCATATATTTAATATTGAATATGCAGTTACATGTTATAACTTTTCAGGTTTCGTTGAAACTGTTATGCATAAGAAAGTAGTTGAGTTATAAAAATGTATATTATTTATAAATAGTTAAAAAATTAAAAATACTGATAAAGAGTTCTTCATTAAAATAAACATTATTGTTATAACGATGTAGATTAATGGTCAAATTTACAGAGATCTCAAACAGAGATTTTGCCGAGACATGAAAAAAAAAATGAGGCAAGTGAGAGTTAAACTCGCTCGACGAGAGTTCTGTATCAACACAAAATATATTGGGGTTAGGTATTTAAGGAGGATTTCTCTCATTTCTTTTAGTGATTATTAGTGCGAGCCCCACTTGTGTCTTTATTTGTTGTTTCACTTTAAAATGTACACTCTATTCGCAGATTGACGCTTTGATGTATTCCATTTTTACGATAGACCAAAGGCATACATTTTTTTACTGATTTTTTAAAGATATCAACGCTTTTGTTTGAAAAATCACGTTTTTTCTATGGGAGCTCCTAAGGATATCTTCTTTACTTTGTTCACTTCCTTACTTTTTCTTTTTATTTTATGTTAAGCTGTTACCTCTAATGATAGACACTTAGTAAAATTATTAAACAGCTATTTATTACGATTAAAGGTTTCAAACTATTAAACATAACTTTGAGCAAAGGGCGGAGACTCAGTAATAAGGTCTCGTTGTCACGATACCCTTTGTATGTGAAACGCTAAAACATATCGGATGTTGACAGCGGTCAACTCTCATAGTCAAAGGACTACTGACATTAATTAGATTCATCTTTGAGTACAGTTTACTATGAGTTTCTGTATGATACGTACCATATTTTACTTGTATCTACACGGAAAACCGTTAAGATCCCAACAACGGACGATTTGAACGTAGAGGTTTTAATTTAAATCCTATAACTCTCTTCGTGTCTTATAGAACATATTAAGCTGTTGGTTCAGATTGCTGTTACCATATTGTTAACGATAGTCGTTATCAGCTTCCGACCCGACCAGTGTGAGGGACTCGAGGGCCAAGCCCCTCAATCTTGTATAATATTGTGGGACAGTATAACTCGTAAGTGGGGTGATTACCCACCATATATGAAGTCGAAGTAGCGCTCATACACAATTATTGGAGTGTTAACGTCACATATTTAAATAAAAATGAAAAAGCGCTGAAATATACACGACGTCCATTCGATAATGTACAGTATTTTGACATTAAACATACATGTTATATTTACTTTAATATACACAATACCAGATACTTAATACCACTCTACACTCGTTTTGTATCTCTTATGAGCCATTAAGAACGTGTTTCAGATTTAGTAAAATATTTACCTAAAGATCAGTAATCACTTTCATTATACGACAATATACTGTTATAAATTATCAGATAATAAATAATTTCTTTTAGCTAAAATAATTATTCATTTATAAATGTAGTTGTTTCTTCATTGTTATTGGTCATACTTTTAGATAGGTGTGTGTATTGAATACGTGTTGGTTCTATAAGACTTTCCTCGTTTGAATGCAAGTATAGAAAATGAATGTATATGAATACATGTTCATTAGCCTCTCATGAAAAAAAAAATAATGCTGTTGACTTTATATTATGGTTGGCTTGTAGAGAAATATTTAGATTTTAGTTAAAAAAAAGTTTAGTATACCTATACTCTGGAAATAGCTCCTTATACCCGTACCAGAACAACGTGAAGGTATCAAGATCCGAAAGCTATTCAATCAGAAAAACAGAGGAAGAGTAAATTTTTTGCAATGGATTG
The DNA here is from genome assembly GCA_005406025.1 of Eumeta japonica. Lineage (NCBI taxonomy): Eukaryota > Metazoa > Arthropoda > Insecta > Lepidoptera > Psychidae > Eumeta > Eumeta japonica. The sequence continues at coordinate 118,843 of BGZK01000910.1, forward strand.
GTAGGGATCTGACAAATCAACAGCTAAAACAACTCGATGAAACTCCTGCGAAATCGGTTCTCCCGGTCACACACGACCAGAACGTACAGTCAATGGACTAAAAAGTTTTTTCGTCTCTCCGACTAATTAAATATTAGCAATCGGCGACTTTCGTATATTCGAAAGAAATGTGATCAGACAGACATAAGTAACCGTTGTTCAATGTCGACCACGTTAACCGAATCTCTTAAACGATTATAGTATAATATAATACGCGCGTGCGCCACATTTAGAAATACGAAAATAGCTGACCAGTGTTATTAAATTGGTTATATTGTACCGGCCACGCACGGCCGAGAAAGCGAGGAAAAGCATTAGCACACACAAAAAAAGTTTTCTTTTTTACCTCAAGATGAAATAATTGGTTTGTGAACCGCATGTTGTTTACAACAGATATTACACGGTTGTATTTTTATATTCATGTAAAAACACACTATAATTGGGATATATTAGATTTAGACATTCGCCGTGCGCTGCCGCGAGTGAGGTACACGCCTACCTCATGCCAACTGAAATTATCGTGTATGATTCATTTTGTCTTATTTTTCATTTGCTATCAATGTAATATCTCATTTTCATGTTCATATTGATATTTTAATTGATTTCTATTCTATTATAACAATCTCATTTATCACTAATATTTTTTTCAAATTTTATTTTGTTTAGCGAGGTACCTAAAGGAACAATTTACAATATCTGTTTAATGAATGAGATGTTAATTATCGAATCTTAAGTGTTGTGATTTTCTATTTAATTTATTGTAAATTTAATATAATACATGTATATTTTCTTAAATAACGCTTTGTTCAAGATTATTACTCAATATTAATTTTCGCGTCCACGGCTTGAATTACACATACCTAAGATCGTGGCAGTGCATATCCTAGGTTCGATCTCCATATTCAATACACATTTCTTTTGAGTTAGTCATATAACGAGCTATAATTAATTTGGCTATTCATCGTTTGCTTTATGCATCATGAGTCGCAAACCGACTATTTGTGGTTTGGAACAGAAATCGAAAACTATATTACAAGAAATTACGGCATCAAAAAAATTATGTAACAATCTTGTCAGCGACTACAATGACCACGAAGTAGAGATATGACCAGTTGTATTTCTAAATATCAAATCGAAAAGTGAATTAGCCGAATTAGATATCAAGTGTAATGACCTCACAGGTCAGCGCGATCGCTTACAAATGCTGGTCAACGAAGTGAACGACTGTCGGGAGTATTACGAGCACTCCTTTCTGCAAACTCAATCACTTCAGGCAGAGTTACACAGCAATAGAATGCAAACGGATAAATTGCAACACGAAATGGACATGATAAAGTGGACGAGACAGTTAAGTTGTGCGATTCAATACTGAACGGTAGGTATATACCAACCTACGGCATGGTCTGACGTGTCCGGTCCCTGTTTGAAATAGTAACAAAAGTTAAAAAAAATTAGAAAGGTTTTTAAGATAAATAATTTTTTTTAGGTGTTCACAAAAAATTATAAAATAACTTAATTGTAACAGCAAAAAAAATTTGACCCTAAAGGCCAACTCTGCAACTTCTCGCTAATTTTATCCGTTTCGTAGTTATTTCAAAAAAACGGTTTGTTTCGATTTCTTTCGACAACGATTTTTCACAAACGAATCAACCGATTTTGACCCGGTTTGCGGTAATCGACGTGTGTTTAATAGGTTAAGAGCTGATTAGATTTTGGAGTTGATCGGTCAAGCCATTTTAAAGTTATTTTGAAAAAAGCACTTTAAAAAAAAATTTTTTTCTTAGTTTTTTAAAAATTTCTCAAAATCTACCGGTCTAAATCGACCTAAACTTTCAGGAAATCTAAGTTTGGTGAAACTCTTTGGAACGCCGTTTAGTGGGCTCGATTCGGTCAAGCCGTTTAAAAGTTATAAGAGGTTTACTTACATCCACACATTCACACACAAACACACACCCATACACATATCCACACAGCCATACGGACATCATCTCAGGGATGATCAGGGAAGCTTTCTAGACCCTCAGAACGTCGAGATCTGATGAGAACTCGATTTTTGCAAAATGGGGTGAAACCAATAACTTCCCGAAAATTTTAGAAAATTTTCAATTTTCTTACCGGGAAGTTAATAAACAAAGTCACTTACAAAAAATAACTGCACAGTTTGAATCGCGCAACATCAATTCAAATTCTAATTTGTATCATAATGATTTCGCCTGTGACATTGTATCGAGTGACCGGGTGGACTGCGTCGGTCCGCCTTACGGGTCAGGACTGAATGACAAATATGAAAATAAAAAACTTATACACCTGTCCAGGGGACTGTGGCGGTCCATACTGGTCTAACTGATGAGGGCCGGGGGAGAACGGTTATCTATTGGGACGATCGGTGTGTTGGATTGGGCCCATGTTGAGCAATTGCATGGACCACCGGATATTAGGTATCTGTATGCCTGGAGCCTCATACAGTGACATTCTAAATAAAGTTTTATTAGATAAGCATAGTGAGAACACCACGATTATTATGTTGATGGGAAATAGTTTTGGTGTACGACGAAAACATATGATTGCCGCTTTTTCCCGCTTTTTCCGCCCTGGAATTATCTCACCGAATTAATCTAAAAAAAGTCTTGAGCGCTTTTATATATTTGAATAATTTGTTGGAAAAGCAAAATAAAAACATTCACAACATGAACACACTAATGTACATAATGACTTGGCATCATAGTGATGCTAATATAAAATTTCTCGATATTAATATAATTTAATTTAATTTTATTCTAACTAAAGATAGGATATTCCTATTAATATATTTTAAACTACATTTGGCTCAGATGTCAGGCTATAATATTGGTTCTGTTATATTATTAAATACAACAGAGTCTAGATGTAAGAGTGTCTGCGGCTTGATTGGGTCTGGAGGCCCCATTGGAGCGCGGAGCTCTAGGATTTAAACGAGCTGTTTCGACAGAGAGACCCTAATTTAGTGTTTCAAAATAAATAGAGTTTTTCGGCAAAAGGGAATTTGTAGATTCTTGTCCTCTAAATTGTAATACACTAACTGAAAGCAAAGAGTAGCTCTAGTATATTTTCGAATAAATTATTATTATATAAATTTAGCCCTAATGTAACGATTATAAATAATAATAAATTAAACAATTGTATTCTTAACTTGGTGCATCAAAATGTTCAGGGCATGAAGAATAAGGAGCTGGAAATTGAGCTGTTCATGGACAGTAGGTACCGATATTGATGTACTTTGCATTACGGAATATTGACTCAGGAACCGTCAGCTTCTCTTTAGCTTTCCTTATCATCAGGGTGCAAGCGCCTTCAGAAAAGAGAATTCATCACATGGCGGTTCTTTAATTCTTACGCGTAATAATCTAATTTAAGAAAAGAACTGATATTTTGGACCTCCCTACTGAGAGGGTTGTGGAGATAGCCTGTGTGGAACTCGAGCAACTTATTGTATACAGGCCCCCTGATTCTTTTTATGAGGTGTTTGAATTGATTATGGATAGAGCCTTGTGTAAAATAAGTAGTAAAAGTAATTAGATTATAATATGCGGAGACTTTAATGTATTAAGGAATCGTTTGAAATGGCTGCTAATATACTTTGTAAGTAATTTTGTATCCCGTGGCGATAGCGATAATGTGCAAATTCTGCAAACACAGATTGTCTCACCTGATCTTTTAAATTTTTCAAGTTAAAGTTTTGACAGTTGTAAGTTTAGTTGGCCATTATCTACAATATAATTGTCATAGATCACTAGAAACATCAGGTATTATTTACAATGTAAAAAAATATTTTAAATACTGGTTCATTCCCCAAAGCCTTAATAATATGGTACATATTAAACTTAATATGATATTAAAGCCAATGCGGGCACGGTCGCTTGTATAGAAACATATTTTATATTTAGCGAAAATTGTTTCGCAGCTGCAAAGAATTATTAAAGCACAATATCATTTCGTGGTTTATATAAATTCTGAATATACTGCTGTATGGTTAAGATAATTACCCCGATTATTCATCGATCTGTTGTAATTGAACGTCGCCATTCCTTTAAGGGGTGAATACTCCGAGGATAAAAGCCATCAAAGAACAGAAGGATTTAAGTTGAGACCGCCCTCTAATTAATTCTCGGGATCATTAAGGCTTAAGTCTGAAATTAGCCCCCTAATTAAGATAATTTGGCTAAATACAATTAACGAATGTGTGGGCATGTTAAGATTTATATCAGAACGCAATTTTGGTACATGTTTTTTTATTAGGGAGCTTTAATTTACGTTATGGTAATTTATATGTCGTAGTTTATTTTATTTTATTTAATATTATGGTTATCGATTCGTTGCTACCTTTTTAAAGTCGAACAATCTCTTGTGAGTTTTGTTTAATCATGTTTTATTTCACGTGCGTATAAATATTTTTGATGGAGTTTGTTTCAGGTAGCTCTTCCAAGTACCGGTGTTCATTAAGATTTGGTTTAATTTACAGTCACAAAGCGGCAGTGGCCGGATACTTAGCGCATTGCTTTCGAATCTTAAGGTAATAAGTTCGCTTCTTCGTCATATATGCTATCAATACGGTCCAGAAAAATCACTAAAATCGGGTACAAATGTGGTAGAAGTGGATAATATACGTCTATAGAATAGAAAACGTATAATAGAGCGTTGTAAGTGTTTTGGAAGTATTTTCAGATGTGAGGATGTGCTTGTCGTTAATAATGCTACTGAAATAAGTGTTTTATTAATTAACAGTAGTTCAATGAGCCTCCAACCTGAACTTAATTAGCGTTAAGGATCTAGGATCCAAGAGTCGACGTGATGTTTTTACAAGGACGCAGTTAATGAGAAAAAAAATCTACGATTCCTGTAGAAAAGTGATAATAGCAAGTGGTAAACTGATCTGATTAAAGTATGATTTATGGATCATTTCAATGTTAAAATGATTATACGTTTTGTCCCCTTAAAATGCTTCAACATCTAACTATTTAATTAAAACGTGTATATTTTGAAGGCCGTTAAATAATTTCCATAAAGCCCTTACTTATTTCGCACTACGTTTTTTAAATACATACATTCGAATATATATTCATTTGTATAGCATGATTATTAAAAAAAATCTATATTTTTTGTCACATTTCACGGAAGGACGAAATTTGCAATATTTTCAATATTTAGTCTACACGTGAATGGCGATGTGTTTTTATCACGAGATAGTTCCTTGTGCCGAAGGTAAAAAGTTATTTCAATAACAAAGAAGCCCGAAAATATTAGGAAAGTTCGCCGGACGTAATATATTTCGATAACGTTATTGTACTTTATTATGTCATGACCGAATTCAATGTCTAATATTATTTTATTATATACATATACAATAAAACTATATCATTATATTATGCAATTTATTATTGTATTACATGTATAAAATCAATGTTAAAAATATATGAATACTTTTTTATTTCTTGCCTACGTAACATACATTTGGTCTTATAACGTGATCGGTTAAGATTAAATTTTTCGCACTTGTAATAGACACCTTTTCATATGCGATTTGTTCCCAGTAAAGGCAGAACAAATTGCATCGTTTATAACGTCGCTCGGTAGCGGTATTGTCCAAGGAGGAATCACCATTGACACCGTAATTGTTATCGAGAGCGGAACAAGGAGTTAGGTCATGATTGACGCCGTGGTTAGATGAGAGTCTAAAATATAATTAATATAAAAAAATTAGGATTGTCTTTATACAATGAAGGGCTTGCGGCCCACCAGAGAGTAGACGGTCATCGTCACCCATGGACACTCGCAACCTCAGGGGAGTCATTAGTGCGTTGTCAACTTTTTAAAAAGGAAGACGCACTTTACTTAAAGACTCTAATGTAGTAGTCGATTCGGAATTTCGCTGATGGTAGATAATTCCAAAGTTTTACCGTCCTTGGCAGAAAATAGCTATTTCATGGAAAATAATTCATTTGATTTATTCACAAAAATGTTTGTACACTCAATACCTATTACAAGAAAATATGCGTTGCGTATTTAGATTGGTTGTACCGCTTGTATATGTTTATCATATATCAAACATAGCTTCGTGTGTGTATTTTATGAAAGTCGCCCGCGGGTACGACGCGCCGACGCTGATTGCGTGTAGTGAATTATTTTTGCTTTTATTTATTCTACATCTTTATCTTGTGTTTATTGGGGTCGGGATCAAGGATGGAGGCAATCGGATAGAAGACTTTTTTTTGACGTAGCTTTCTGAGATAAATCGGTTATGGTGATGTTTCAATACGATTATCGACTTTGAGTCAAATCATAGCGTATTATTGAAATTGCCGATACATTTTTCAATACTCTTTCATAGTACGACCAAAGACTACAACACTACATCGTTTTTGAAACTTAAAATTAATATTCGTAAGTGGCAAGCTACGACGGTCCTCAATCAAAATGTAATTACATCATTGAAATGATTTGTTGAAATGTAATTAAAATAACGTTGGAACATTAAATAAATTAGACGAAAAATAGTACATTCCATCTCGAAAAAAGAATTGATTAACAGACGGTAAAACGAGGCATTTGTATTATAGGAAAATGAAAACATTAAAAGTCAAACGTCAGACGCATCCGCCAGATAGGATACACCAACTTCAATAATATCCTGTTGTTTTAGTGATGTACGCATGTAGAAACTGGATTTTGGCTAAGCGCGAATTAAAACAATGACATTTGTGTTTTTGCTTTTCAAGATGGGACTAAAATAAAATATAAACAGTAGGGTAGCGAAAAAGTTAGGTGTTGTGATGCTAAATATTTATTAGTGGTTATTTTAAAGATAGCATCTTCAAGACGTGTACGAGCGTGGGAGCCACCGGTGAATATTTATCATGCAGTGCGTTGCCGTTTTTTGGAAAAGAATAAGATATCTGATGGAGATGAAGTGCACTGATGGAGGAGAGAATTGTCCATTCCTTCCATGATGGAGGATGTGGTTCACCGGAACTCTGACCGAGTGCATGAAACGAAACAGTGCAGGATTCCTGTCTGTTTTCTGTGCGAATGTGAGTATGTTATCAGATGAACCGGCCAGTTCGGTGCTGATGCTAAATTAGCCACAGCATGGATCTGCCAGACTAAATAATATACATAAAATATGGAATAATGTTCATATAACAAAGCATCATTTGGGATCGCTCATTCAGCAAATCGGACTATTGATTGAAGGTTCTGGAGACGTGGACATTAGGGTGTCCGTTAATTACCAAGTTGGCTATTTTCACTTGGATATCGTCAAAATCGTTTCTTTTTAACCTAAAAACAATTATAGAAAAAAGGAAAAACATACGATACCGTTTAACCCTGCCTAAATAATGATACTTTTCCCATTTAATTAACTTGGGGTTTGTGCACTTTTAAGCAAATAATTTTTATTTAGTTTATTATATTATTCAATTAATAAAAAAATGCTTGATTCTACTTCTAATAAGATCCTTTTGGATGGAGAAATTTTCATATTGGCACAAAAATTTATTAGATAAGTTTTGAAAAGTTTAAAATTCATTTTTATTGGCTTTTCTGGTTATGTTACTTAATCTGCTTACTAATTAATTCTCTCAATAATCATTGATTATTGGGAGTTTTTGACTATAACGATAAGCCTTAATTACTGCTTAATTGCTACATTATACTTTTCATATACACAGCTAAACCGATTGTTTTAAGTATTCTCTTTTATTTTTTTACTTTTGAAAATTGTCATAATTTATTGTTTACACAGCACTAATATTTTTTCAAATATGTAAATTTATGTAGCGTAAGACAGAAGAATACAATATCTGTTTTTCAGCAAGGGTGGCGTCCGAAGTCCGCATCGTCTGTTTACTGTTTCCAGTTTTCTGTGAGGACGTTCATGATTGTCTTGTCCCTATTTTGAATGACCGTTTTTGCATTGTTGTTCTTTATTATGTTTTCTGATTGTTGCTGCGTTTTTTTATACGGCGTTTTGTCCTTGGAGTTCCTCCTTAAGGACTTTTAAGTTCTCTGGCCACCAACGAACGACTTTGCCCTTTCTTATGTCCACACCAGGTATCGTGTCTATGCATGCGTCATTAATGGAATCGCTGTAGGTTTGTAAGATGGTTTCCAGTTCTGCTCCATTGATTATGTTTTCGATGGTCTTTGATGTTATTGTCTTCCGTAAGAGTGCACTTTCGAAATGCAAACAGAACTCCGACCACTTTGTCTTCCTCGTGTTGTATCTCTGCGTGGAGTTTAGTCTAAGAGGTACCAAGGACCCCTTGATTTGGATGTCAAAGGTAATGGCGTAGTGGTCGGAAGTTGTGAAAGTTCTGTCCATACTTTTCCCAGTAAAGGCTAGCTGGAAACCGTTACGTCAGCAATACTAGTGCAGATCTTACCCCTCTTGGGGTTTCGAAAGTCGAAGGTCGGCGTGTTGCTGGTGTTAAGGCCCTGGAAATCCATCTCGTTTAAAAAGGCACAATATGTAGCTCATCTAGGGTCCTCTGCTTTACTGTACCACCAGCTACTCTACGCGTTGACATCTCCGGCCAAGATGACGTTATTGGCCTCCATGCTTTATATCTTAGCTTTTGTTCACCTCACATATGGTTCGATATCTTCAGTCTCCCTCGTAACAGACAGACACGGCGGTGGCTTCTGTTCCGTCGACCAGCTGGGGATTATCTATCGTCTGTAACTAATTGCCGAATACTATTCCCTGTATATAGTTCTTGCACTAGAACGATTGAAACTCCCTTATCTTTGGCAGCCTGAAGGAGTTCGGCTGTCGTCAAATTGGATCGTTGCAGGTTGGCATGTATTATTTTAAGATGCCGTCCTCCATTCTAGGGGGATTTAAACCATGTCTCTCATGGCCGCTTTTAGTAATAGGACACCCTAGACTATTATGTCCTACTTTTTGCGAATCATGCGCTCAGCGCTAAACGCGTTATGTGATACGTTTGCACTATTGTCTCTCTCACTCTTTGTCCAGTTTTGGCACGTAGGGGCTTTTCCTTGTAGCCTGTTTGGGCATTTTCCCATGTGTAAGAGCTGCCACAAAATCTGCATAGCGCGACCTTCTCTTTGCAGATGGCTTTGTGTGGTCAAACCTCAGACACCTCATGCACTGCGCGAGGGTGTTTAGATATGAGTCATCTCTGCAGGCTCACGTACACTTTTCCAGCTTACACAAACGCTTTAAGTAGTTGTGGCACTAGTTCAAGTACGACATGGCATTGCAAGGGATTTCTTGCTTTTTTCCTGTATTTGACCCTTTATAGGACATCTTTTACTGCGATTTCTTCCAGCAGATGCTTATTATGCACTAGAAGATTTTAAATGGTATCCGCGTCTTTGTTAAATTACATCGCATTCCTCACCATAGCCAAAATATTAGCGGGTCTTGCGACCTCTACTTTAAAACTCTTGCTTGCTTCAATTCTGTTCTAAATTAAAGCAAAATCATCTTTGGTGCAGCAGCTCAGAACGGTTTTCTGATTTTTTGTCTTCCTCATTCTGGCAACTTTTTTCCCTGTAGACTTTGCGTCTAAGGCCTCTCCAATCCTCTCAATGACCAGCTTGCTCCCCAGTATTTTTGGGGTCAACCGATGACACAATCAGGGTGTGGTTAGGTCTGAGGTTGGGAGGAGCGGCCGCTTTTGTAGTGTAAGTCACGTTTGATTTTATTTGTACTTGCGTCAATTCGGTTGCTAAATTCTGTACCGGCGGAGACGGCTTTTTATTCCTAAGTACTTTAAGTTCGGAAGTCATCATTTCCAGTCTCTCGTTAATGAGCTGCAGCAGTGCTGTAGTGTCCTGTTTTGTGTGTACTTCAATTTGAGTGTTGTCCTTTTCAAGTATTCGATCTATAGATTTCAAGCGCTTCAAGGCTATATTTGATATGTTCTATTTCTTGTTGACAAGAACCTGAGTCTACCCTTGACTTGACTGCTTAGAGTTCTTCCTCCAATCTTTGTCTGAGGATCCGGTGTGTTGTTTCGCAGCAATCTTGACTTTCATTTTATTAGCTCTCAAATGTGTTCAAATTATATATGCCCTCAATGCGATATTAGATTCATCCGATTCCTTTCGTTAATATAACTCTCAGGGCTTACTCCTCCTAGGTACGCACCTCATCTATCTCTCTCTACTTTTGTTTCGCGAATTGCATTTCATTCGTTGAAATTCAAATATAAAATTAACGTTTGCGTCACCTGCATGGATGCCGGATGCCTCGCGGGCCACCTACTTATTACATCATCCCCCTCTTCGAGAAAAAAAATTAATTAATTCAGGAACCTCGTAGTAACTGACGTAGTATATTAAAATTTAAAAAATCTTTATTTCATAGGTTACAAAATAACACTTGAAATACGTCATAATTTTTTGCGAATTTACACATTATCGCTCGTTCGGAAAGCAGTTTTCCCTCAAGAAGAACCAGTGAAAAACTTAAGGGTAGCTCTTTTCTAATTTGCTCATACATAGCCTAAACAAATACAAAATCATTATGGACGAAACAGCCCGGTAAAAATCGAGCCGCTTATGCCCATAAATATTTGTCTTCTAAATATTCAGAAATTGAATAATACCCTTTTTTACTGAGCGATTGTATAATAACACTTTAAAATTTATATAGGGGTAAATATTATACATCTACAGGAACCTTATTGAATATGCACACATATAATAAGCCTATAATGCATTAAAAAAGAATAAACCCTCTAAATGAATTTTGACCGTACTTGTGAAATTAGTATATTTTTTTTTGGTATTAAGTTTATGACAACTATTATTTCTTTTAAACATTTCTAAATTTTATTTTACATATAATAAATTTTCATAAATGAATTTTAGAATTAACAAACTCCAATTCTTTGTTGCGTACTAAAATAGTTCCGGATCCATGACTTACATTTGGAAGTGAGAATCTAATACATTTTGTATTCATTCTGCAAATAACCTATTTCATTAAGAAATAGGTTATTTGCAGTAAGCCATTTCTCTATCTTAGAGATGCATTGTTCACATCTTCATAAGTGGGATGTCGTCTTTTAACTTTGAATAACAAAGAAGTATCATCTGCAAACAGTACTACCTCATAAACATTCTTAACAAGGCTAGGTAAATCATTTATGTAGACTAAAAAAAGAAAGGGACCATGAACTGATCTCTGAGGTATATCCATGTAGACTAGAGATCTAGACGACCTCATGCCAATGACAGCGACTCTCTGAAGCCTGTTACTCAAATACGACTTCTGAAGGTCGAGTGCCCGGCCTGTTACGGCCTGACGTAGTTTCCCGATCAGAGTTTCATAATAAACACAATCAAATGCCTTGGAGAGATCGCAACATGCGCCAATTGCATCTCGCGAATCCTCCCAGGTTCCAAAAATATGTTGCACAAGCTCAAGGTCAGCATTGATTGTTGAGCGACCCCGAGTAAAACCAAACTGTTTACTAGACGTTAATTTATTAGTATAAAAATGTACTAAAAATTGATTTAGGACTGATTTTTTGAATATTTTGTTAAGTGACGGGTCGGATGGATATGGGTCTAAAGTTATTGGGATTTGATGAACTACCGCCTTTAAATAATGGAATCACTTTACTTTCTTTCATCAAATCGGGAAACACGCCATCATCTAAACACTTATTAAAGACAAACACCAAATGCAGTGCAATGTAATTTATAATAGAGTTTACAATTGTAATAGAAAGACCATGAATGTCAGCAGTCCTCTTCATGTCTAAAGATTTAAATGTTTTGATAATATCTTCAGAACTCACATGTTTAAATTTAAATTCCAAATTAATATTACAAATCAATTGCAAATTAATATAAAATCCTATACCTTACTTATAAGTATAACAAAATGCAATGCGAGTGGTGCGTTACGATCACATCACATTTGTTGAGTCCAAAATGTTTGGTTTCCCGGAAGCTGCCCACCGGACCGTTGTGTTAATGTCGGCGGATCGCTATACTATATATTTACGGTTAGGACTAGGGCGATATTGTTTTCGAACTTTTAACTTTCATTCTTGATTGATGAAAACACTTTTGGCAAATGCTTTCGCTGATGTTCGTCTTGCAACGATCCAATAATTTCACCTCTAACGTCGCAAGAATGCCCCTAGTTATCCCTATTAATCATGATCTCGTAGTTCTGGAAACCAACAGAATAGAACCGAGATCATATTCTATTATTGTATGCACGAAATATTTAAGCAACATTCATAGCCCACTTTTAGCTCTCTAATTGTTCCAAGCAAAATTTTCGGCCCATTTCGTCACTCGTTTTAGAGCAACGCGATAGGATTTTGAAGATTGAACCGCCGAGTACTAATGTGAAAGCGGTCCCGGAACGGTTCACCGACAATAAGCTCTGCAGGCGTGTCAGTTGAACCACGGGTGCGGTTGGCTTTCAAATTTACGATTCTAATTACTTACAAGTAATTATATGTTCATCATTTACATCTGAACAAACGTAACAAAGCTGCCAGGATGTACTAATCTGTCAAAACTACTTTAAATAAAAGACGACCATTCTAAAAGACTATACATGCTATAAGTATTAAAAAAATCGACTAATAAATCTTAAAATCGAGTAAAATGAAAAATAAAAATAAGTGATTTTGCGTCGGTGGATTCTCCGAGGGCTCAAGGGACTGTCAGAAGATATTGGCCACCGCTGGGCCGTAGTGGCGAGGTCAGCACCGTTCCGGCATCGTTGTGCTCTCGTGTCTTCTCGGCATAGGAAACTATGAGTTATATGAGGAACTAGTTCTGATTATACCGTCGGCTGCTGTTCTTGATTCAGTTCATCTCAGAAAGCGAACCGCACAGATGAACCGTCGCATAACTTTATGAGCACATAGTTACCTCGCTAGACAAACCGAATCTTCCTGTTATACTTCACCATTGTCAGATAATTTTTAATAATTTAAAAAGCGCCACGGTAAGCTTTAGTCTTTTCCACTTTTTCTACTGTGACTTCAGATGTTGCCGCCCAGAGGTCCACCAACTTTAACACGTAACACGCAACATAAACGAGAAACATATTAACTTACTAGATTCGCTCTAATATTTAGTAAAAATGGTTTATTGTTATATACCATTTTTATTAAAGAGGATCATAGGGGAAATAGTTATTAAAATCCCTAACTAACATATCACCATGCGCTAATCTAAATAAAAATTTTTCGTTGCGAAACTATTTTTACAGTAAAATAATAGTCCTTAATGTCATTATGAAATAAATACAATCATCGCTATGGCTACCTACTTTGTATCAGTCTTTGTAACTTCTTAAGATTTGTACATTTTTTACACTTTGTATACATTACATCTGCTTACTATCTCATGTGAAACTTTTTAATTGAGATACGTGGACTAAAACCCGCATTCACTTATTGAGCGATTCGATTTTATATGGGCGCTCGATAATTTCTCCACAACTCTACATGGTCCTCTATAGCATCACAATAATTAAAGGTTTTACCTATACCCCTTCTGTGGCCCTCTTGGTGATGGTATGAGTGCCTATACCATCACCAAGAGGGCCACAAAAAAATAAATGCCATGTTGTATGTGGGTGCATAAATGCATTTTAAAGCACCTCGGCAAGATTATCCAAGTGGTTCCTATTTCAATGTCGATTTTTTTTATTTATCAGTTTCCATACAACACTTTCGATATCAATCTGTTTCTCAACATAACGAACACTTTAACGGCGAGATAATGTACTGCGATGAAACCTTCAACTCTTTGAAGATTAGTAAGAACGTTTAAAGACACGGATAACTTACATGAACTGCTGGTCTACTACGACAAACATAAAGCAATAATCGCCAACTTATAAAAACGCGATAGCGCAGAAGTCGTTTTGCTTCAGGTCGTTACTGCGCTTGTAATTTGACAGCGTCGTTTGAAAACCTTTTCTGTACGATTACATATTTTGTGTAACAACTTTACTATAATAATGTGATTAAAAATACTGTTTTAAATAGATACGAATTCTGATAGTTCAGCGGTCGTAGTAAATTAGGCAGAATTTGACAGAATAGATTTTGACAGAAATGCATACAAAATGTACCTTTAATACTAAAATGTAAATGTAATCTTTTCAAAAGCCATTTAATGGTCTCTGGAACGATCAGCGTGAGTACGGACTTTGAAAAGGTACATAATCAGCGCCACTTCATCGCTGCGTTAATTTATCGGAGTAGACCGGCCGGTCTATTCTGTGGACTGCGATCTGACTGAACCATCACAGTGGAGGCCCGTGCTCGGCCCGCTGATCTTATACGGGCCGTATGAGAGGCGCGTACCTAACAATACAGCGGATTATGTATTTACATAACATTCCCTAGCGAATGCTACCGGGTGGGTAGGTTTCTAACGAGATTATAAATCGCCACCCACTTATTTATTCAGGGCCGTTCTCGAACCTATTAAATCACCTTCGTGGTCGCCCTCACTATATATTAAAGTGGCAAGTAGAAAATAGTCTGTGAAAGGGAAATTTTAGAGGTGGAGTTTCTTTAAAGAGCAATTCGATGTTCGTGAGATTTGAGCTCTAGTGGAAGCTCTATGGAAGGAAAAAGTTACCCAGATGAATATGGGATTTGAAATTAACATACGGAAATAAAGCTTGTGCACAAAAATGCCTATATAAATTTTCACGGAATACCGATAAGAATAAAATTAATATGAGGAAGAGATATAATAAAACAGCGATTTATTATATAAAATTATTAGCAGCTATCGTTTTGTGTTATGGTTTTAATTTATTCGCGCTTTTCAATCACCAACTTTCTGGTAAATATACAAAAATACATTTTCTTATTTCGTATAAAATTTACTCTATGTCCGATCACAAGACATTATCGATGTCTGTGCAAAATTTGATTACAATTCGTTCAGCGATTCGAGCATGATCGAAGCAGTCATTCAAAAGATAGTTTTGTATACAGATATTTATTTCTATTGTAATTGTATTTATTTCTATTGTGGTTGTAGTGATATATTTATTACGGTATATAACCATTTTATAACTACATTAAAAATATATCATTTTCCTTGAGACACTAACATTTTTACATACCTAGAATTTGTAAATGCGTTCGTAAAGTTTTCTGTCTTCATAAGCGGTTAATTTCAAAATCAGGCGCACAATTTGAATATAAATAAGTGCTTATTACTTCTGGAATAATAAATTGTGTAAGTTATCCTCATTAAGTTTTACATAGAAACTAATGAAATTCGTCTTTATTTTGTATTCAAATATTTATGAGGACGATAAACGCGATGAGCAAGATCAAAAGCGGACAGATATCTCTATGTTGTGTTCGTAGATGAGTTTCAAGTAATGTTGCTAATTTTGTGTTCACTGGAAAAATGCTATATTTTCAATGGATGTCTAAGAGTATTGGTAATCAGTCATCGGTTTCTTAAATAATTATGGAGTGCGCGTCAATTTTGACAGTGTTATGAGAAGTAGCGCAGGAGGCGATCGCCGGAACGCAACATATTTTTATGTTGATGTTTTTTCGCAAGTATTAATTGTCCCTAATTGTTGCAATAATCTTTTTTATTTTAAATCTAAAAGCTTGGACTTTGGCCCTTTCCGGCTGAGTTGGTGATTGAAAGACTTTTAGGTTTCTTACTAAAAACTCCCAAATATTTAAACAGTTAAGCATAATTGTAGAGAAAGTTCGACATCACTACAATATGTCTATATGTGCTACAAAAATGTGAAATATTGCTATTTCATGTATTTTTTTAATCTAAGCAGCGTCATCAATGTATGTTGTTCAATTAGAGGAAAGATTATTTTTTTTTGTATTTGTCTCTCTTTTACTTCATCTTAATATTACCAAATGTAGGATAATATTAAAGCTTATGTATAAACTAGGAATATCAATGAAATTGATACGTTATATTAGGTAACGAACGGAGAATTAAACATTACTTTTTATATTTAATTTATAATAGCTTCGATCCGCGCTTCTTCCGTTTGTATTACAGAACTAGATTAAAGTTTAAGTTGGATCCACACTACCAATTTGTTAAGGATGTAAGTTAATTCATTAATTCAAGCGATGCCGTAAGATACAGACAGAAAAAAAAATTAAGAAAGTTCGTACTGGGGGGAAGAGGTTTGCATGTAAAATAATAGTTTATAAATAATTTATTTGAATTAATATTACAAAAATATTTCTAATGTACAGATACAGTTCCGTTATAGTTTTCTAAAAATAATTAATCTGTATGACAATTGATGATAACATTGAATAAAGAGAAACAGAGAAAGTATTTTCTATGCATTGATTCTGGATGTGTTTTCAACAAGCGTTGCATACGATGAGCACGTAACAATCATGTGCTTTTCGAATTCTATTCGCTATTCGCGCTCGGCGCTCGGGCTAACAGAAGGAGGTTATACACATAGGTACAGAGGCAAAATCAAATATTGGTTTGGCAAAATTAAGATGTACTTCTCTATAAGCGATCGTTGCTAATTATTCGTTAAATAAATCAGAAATCCTAGTTCGGGTATATTTTTATCTACGCTATCAAAAAAATTGTAATGGGACAGTCTGCACATTGGAGATATTTTTGAAAAACTGATTGGGGACCTTTTATTTAGAGGGGTCTGAAACGAAAACATTTTAAAGAATTTCCGTTTAAAAGTCTGTTCTTTTTTTTTTGGTTTTATTTTTGTTATTGCGTCACAAAAAAACCACTGGACGGATTTTGAATTATTGCAGTTTGGTAGTTTGGGGCCCGATTCATAATTTATGCTATGTTTCGTTTGACTAATAATGTTCTAGTTTACGTGAACGAAGCCACGGCAAAAGTCAGTTATAAATTAATCCAAAATATTTCTTTTTTTGTAGCAGATAAAAGAAATAAATGGGTTACTTACATTATAAATTATTATCAGCAATGTAAAAATGCTAAACTTTTTAAGTTTTTAGCTATTTCATCTTAGATTTTCAAAACTGTTGCGACGTTACTAACTGAACTCCCATGGTTTGCAGCATTTAATCTGCTATGAGGCCATTTGCGAAAGTTTATAAAAAAGGAAGAGTCGCTAACACTCTCTGGTTCTTTAAGAAAAATACAAACTTTGTTTTGAAAGTTCCTGTGCTGTGTTTGTTAAGAAAGTGGGTCAGTGTGGAGCTCTTTCTCTCCAAACTCCTCTTGTGAAAGAAAAGCATTGTGTGGTTTATGCCTCAGCAATAAGGCGATAAAACTCGCTGTATTAAACGCAGATAGAAGTTAGTTTTCCGACCTAAGTGTGTGCGGTGGAAAGTTGAGTATAAAACGTACCTACTATGTTTGCAAACGTACTGTAGTGTGTGATGTTTGGTAGACTGTCAGTCAAAATGGTTGAGATGAATTTTGGATTAACGACGCGTAATATAAGATAATTGAATAGCTGATATTAGATTGAGCAATTTCTGGGAGGAACGAGCTTTTTCAAAGCCTTAAGTCGATCAGAGAGCGTTGTATCACCGACGAAAGTTGCACTGTGCGCAGTCGAGTGCCAGAACTTGATATTTTAATGCACTAGCGAAGAAATAAGAACAATATTTTATTTGCATTTGCATCTGTACTATGAGAAGTTGAAGGCGGCGGTGCTAATGGAAGTATAGTTTCACTCTATTGAACAGTATGTATGCCTGTCAAGCCAGTTGAGATTCATCCTTTAAGTGATCACGAACTGAACAGTTTATAATGTGTCGACACTTAACATTTTAACACTAACTCTTGTATTTGGTACTTGTAGTTGAATACATTAGGTCTATTTTTAAGGATAGTGTTTACGAAATAAAGATGAACTTTGCATTCATTTTTTTCTGAAAGAATGAGCAAATTAAAAAGATTTTTCAATTTAGCTCTAACATTTATTTTCTACTATTTAAGTTTATTATTAATTCGTAATTCATTGAAATGTGTTAAATACTATATCCTTCACTGTTTCTTAAATAAAACAAATAGAGGCATTCCGGGAGTGCCGACAGAAAGAAAATTTGAACAATTACGTGCATATTTTTTGAAACGTCAGGAAATATTTTATTGTTCAGAAAATACTGTTAAATGAAATGTTTTTTTATTCATTATTAAAAAGTACTACTACAAAAATTAATTACAATTTTCATTTGAGGCGCTATTGTACATGAAAAATAATGCATATTATTTTACATACAAAAATTGCAATCTATTGCTTAAACGTAAATTTAGAACTATATAAAATGTGAAATTTAATTAATTGGTATATACTTATATACAGAGGTGTCGGTAACGAATAGTGTCGCGAGTTCAATGGTTTTTTTCCATCTTAAGAAGGCCCAACGCACCTAAAGAAGTTTTAACTTAAAAAAAAAATTGAAATCATATTAACGAATGAGAAAATAATATGAAAAAATGAAATAAATGAAAACAAAGTATTCTATAAATAAATACAAATTAATAACTATAAGATTAAGACAATAAAAAGTTTTACTTTTCGCTAATACGGGCCCTTATTATAGGTTTTCGTTGTCGTGGAGATTTCTACAAAAGGAATGCCAAGCTAGGTTCAGTGCTTACCAGCGCCGGTCCCGTCTTTTCCTTGGCGATGCTACCCCTTTCAGAGATGCTATCCCTTTTATATTTTAAGTCTTTTTACCCCACGTTCGCCGCCTTCCCTGCCTGACTCTGCGGATGCGCGGTGTATCCGTGTTATGTAATAAACCATTTCGCCGACGCCATCGGGCCGTCTTCAGTTTTCTGTCATTTTGTTGAAAAGTGAATAATAGACAATTATAATTATTTCTGATTCAGGTAGGTGGGGTATGACAACGTTCTAATATAATTTCTATTAAACACAAGAGGATGAAGAAACTATGATCTTTTTACAAAAAATAAATCATGTCTTCTTCGGTATATACATACTTGACGAGTAAGCCATAGTAATTTACAAGAGTGGTTTGATACTTTCTTTTGTAAATGGACTAACATTAGAGAATATAATAAAATTTGTAAGAAGACTAGTGGTTTTTCTTCACTTTCTACAATATCATGGAAAAAAGGTATGTAGGTCTTTAATAAATTATGTTGAT
The DNA here is from genome assembly GCA_005406025.1 of Eumeta japonica. Classification (NCBI taxonomy): domain Eukaryota; kingdom Metazoa; phylum Arthropoda; class Insecta; order Lepidoptera; family Psychidae; genus Eumeta; species Eumeta japonica. The sequence continues at coordinate 138,024 of BGZK01000910.1, forward strand.
GTCATCACAGGCAAAAACTTCTATTACACTAAAACATAAAATTAAAAAATTAAAACCATCAGTTGTTAAAGTTTATGCTGTGATTTATTCACTTAGGAACTATATAGATTCAATGACATTTATGTGCTACAACAACCATGAATTCTCCATATAAATATTGTTACGTGTGACATCTCTCTATCGTTTGTACCGGTATTGTACCGGTAACTCGCAATACGTGAGTTACCGGTACAATATGTATATTTTTTTTATTTTGTATGGAAATATGCTATTTGGACAAGTTTTAGTATAAATTTGGTTACGCAAGGTGACCAAGATGTTAGCGACAATAATTTTAGTGCATCGTGTCGGAAGAAAATCTCGGTGCACTGCGCCCCTGCATGTATTGTGGCAATGCGGTTATGCATGTTTGCCACATTTATAAATAAGTATCATGAAATGAAATCATACAAGCATTGATGTCATCATCAATTTTCGTCCTACGGCTGTGCCCGCATGGACTAATAATGGATGTAATAAGTAATCGTAATCACGAAAGCTAACAATGATAAATAAGGAATAAAATTTATCGTACTTATACTGATAGAACATATCGTGGATTAAAGTATAAGCTATTGTCTGTCTATCTGTCTACTCATATATTTTGCGATATATTTTGCAAATGAATTGCGTGTAAACTATAACTAGATAAATTATAATTTTTAAAGTATTAATTAAAGTGTTTTTTTTTGTTTTATCGGATATACTTATTTGTTTGTTTTGTGTTAAGTGGGAGAGAAATGGGGTTGGGAAAAGAAAAAGATTGAAAAAAAGAAAAGAAAGGCGAGAGGGAGATATAGAGTGAGAGGGTGAAAGATAGGAAAAGCAAAAATTGTAAAAAGATCAGAAATGGAAGCAAAATAAGTAATAAACAATAAGGTGTAGGATTGAGATGTTAAAAAAAATTAAAACTAGAATTTTTTATTCATGCGGGCAGAGTTACGATAAAAAAGTAATATTATTATAAGTAACAAATCACAAAAACGAAATAATAGTAGACGATTAGAAAATATGACTGGTTCTATAAATATTTTATAATAAATGAGAATCGATGGGATACATTTTTAGATCTGAGGTTAAAAAATTGAGTCTGAGAGATTTTCTTGCCGGTTCTTGTCCTTCACGATTGCTGACCGGTAAATTAATTTTAACTTTCGGTAACAATGTTAATCATTATAAACTGAATAAAATTTTCTTCCATTTTCATCTTTGAAGTATTTAATGTAATTATGTCTTTTGAATCTTCATTAAAACAAGAATAGTTGAAGAAATTCATTAATGTACCAAATATACTCTTGTATTGTATTCTTAAAATAATATTATATTCTATACAAGTTGCACAAGAGTGATCAATGCTTTCACCTATTCTTCTGAATATACGAGCGAAAAATTGAAAGCCATCGGAATACGATCCTCCGCAAAGCACTTTTTCGTTCTTTTCGAAGTCGGTGTGAAACTTACAGTTTCAGGAGACACATGCACGAAAGCTTTCCTCCACCCCGTACATGCGTATATGTAGCTATTTCATTTATTTTCATTTCGTTTATTTAATTTAATTTTTGTGTTTTGCCGACTTTGCATTCGTTTTTGTATTCGAGCCGAATTGGGATATGATCTTTTGAATTACGACTTTAGAATTTTTTGTTTAGTCATCCATTCATCTAAACAAAAGTAGAATTTCGTTAAATTATTGTAATTTCATAGAATCTATTGCAGCAGTATATATGGCTTAGTGGTTGAGAGTGTTGCTTTTGAATCGGAATGTATTCGGTTCGATTGAGGTCAAGAGCGAATTGACGCATGATTTTATAATTTAAGGCAAATTAAACCTCCCATGTATCGTCGTTTATGAAAGCTATCATTGCGTTGGTGGCAACAATTGCTGGCAGCCTCCAGTCGCATTGCGCGTGCGCGAAAGTCTTAACTAGACATCCGCGCGTGTGACTAGAAGTTGAAGAGAAATTGTAGGCATCAACGAAAAAAAAAGATTAAAAAAGTGAAATATAGGCTTTGAGAGGGTTGGATCAGATAGGCTTCTGCATGTGTGCGTATATAGTTTATAGCTAAAATTTGTTGTGCAGACGAATTTGGAGTTTGGTTCCGTACTTAGTTGATATAGCAATTTTTACTGTTACACTGGATAAATAAAATTACACATGCAAAGGAAAATACTTTGCATTTAGATATTACAGTTTCCACTTCTAATATAATTTTGTTGCAACTGTCATAAAATTAAATAATAGCTTATTGTTTGATCTTTTGATTTAAGCTAGATGGCAACTGAAAATGGAACCTATCAAACCTATGTCTTCTTCACATTTTTCATTTCTCGTAGCGGTTAAACTTCATAACGTCGGCTTACTTGATTTCATATTCAATCTCGTCTTCAATGCAATAAAGGAGCACGACTAATATCAAAAGGAAACGGGAAATCAAAGTCCGAGCAGAAGAGCTCGCGATTTACGTCACGTGCAAAACCATAAAATGTTTTATCAAAACGCTTCCGAAGCGAGCAACACAATATTTCACCCGGACAATGGTGTACAGTAAATCGATAGGTCGGCCGGCGCGTGAGCACCTTGTTTATGAGCTCCGGATTCTATTTCCGGTTGACACGTTTAAGGAAAAAACCTTTCCCTGAACGAAATCTCCAGCAGCCATTTATTTTTTTCTTGTAGCGTTTGTTTAATGTACCCCATTATGGGAATGAGTGTGAGGGGCGCGACGTGCGGAGTGCTAAATCCGGAGGAGCGCGACTGACGTGCGCGTCTCCGAGGGTTCTGTTCTAATTGTGTTCGGTGCGTGATCAAACTGTGTTTGAATGTGATGCAGGTACCTTGAAAGATTTACGTCATGATGAAAATATAGATGACTATGTTCCGTCTATGTGTAATTATTAAATAATGCGGAAAAATATCTTTGCTTTATCAGTATTGACATACAATTTAGCACTCTGCATTAGAAAAATTAGCGTTTTAAAATATTGGTTGTAAATTTTTGGAACTTACTCATTCAAAATTAGAAGTGTGTTTGATGTAGAAATATAATGCGATAGCACAGATATAGTCCGTAGGTTTCATTTACCAATATAATTTATGTATACAAATAAAATTGCTCGGTCTGTTTGCTTGGCCGAGCTAATCTTTAAAATGGCTAAATGGGTTGTAATAAAACTTTGCTTGGAGGTAGATCTCCTGGATTACGATGTAGGATACTTGTTATTAAAAAAATGTGTACAGAAATAGCAGGATTGGCGTCGGAACCGGTATTAGATAAAGAAAAAGACCGATAGCGGGATCGGGAAACAGTTATTGCTCTAAATTTTAATTTACGCTCTGAAAAAAATGCGGGGAAAAGCTAACATAAATTAATAATTTAGATGGATACAGTCGCTTAAAAATAATTCTTCTACCTTAATAGCACTTGGAAATATATGAAGCAGTCGTGTTCCAATCAGAAAACAAACAGTTTGACTGCGTTAAGCGCCACATGTTTTTGCGGGGTGACGTCCTCTCCTGCAAAAATACCTACGGTCGTGTTACACATTTCACAGGTGAGCTCGGCATTTTTTATGAGATGTTTTCTAATCAGAATTGTCGCATCATTCGTTGAGCACATTTTTCAAGGAGGTATTTAAATAATGCCAAGGGAAAAATTTCGAATAAACACGACGTATTATCACGACCATTTCTCTGAGAGACGGATGGACACTCATATTTGGTACGACTTTTATATACCTCTCATGTTTCGTTAATGTTGATCTATAGTACCAAACAAGTTTGTCGCTATTAGGTGCTTACAATTTGGTGTTTTTAAGTTAAATTAGTTTTATTATGTACTAATTTTCGTCTGTAGTTCCGCTTGCGTGGACACATAATTAATTTTATAATCTTTAATATCGAACGATATCTCGCCATCCCGATTTCGATCTCAGTCTTATTCTACATTTAAAATCTTGTCTGTTACACTTTTTGTTTCCTTTTCTATTCCAATTCCAGTTCTGCTATGGATGTCTTGCGTGGTTCTGGTCTAATTCTCAATTCTAATTACGGTTCTGCTACCGATGTACTGCCCGGTTCTGGTCTAATTTTCAATTCCAATTTCAGTTCTGCTATCGATATCTTGCCCGGTCCTGGTCAAAATCTCAATTCCAATTCCAGTACTGCTATGGATGTCTTGCCCGGTTCTGGTCTAATTCTCAATTCTAATTACGGTTTTGCTACCGATGTACTGCCCGGTTCTGGTCTAATTCTCAATTCTAATTACGGTTTTGCTACCGATGTACTGCCCGGTTCTGGTCTAATTCTCAATTCAAATTCCAGTTCTGCTATCGATATCTTGCCCGGTCCTGGTCAAAATCTCAATTCCAATTCCAGTACTGCTATGGATGTCTTGCCCGGTTCTGGTCTAATTCTCAATTCTAATTACGGTTTTGCTACCGATGTACTGCCCGGTTCTGGTCTAATTCTCAATTCTAATTACGGTTTTGCTACCGATGTACTGCCCGGTTCTGGTCTAATTCTCAATTCTAATTACGGTTTTGCTACCGATGTACTGCCCGGTTCTGGTCTAATTCTCAATTCAAATTCCAGTTCTGCTATCGATATCTTGCCCGGTCCTGGTCAAAATCTCAATTCCAATTCCAGTACTGCTATGGATGTCTTGCCCGGTTCTGGTCTAATTCTCAATTCTAATTACGGTTTTGCTACCGATGTACTGCCCGGTTCTGGTCTAATTCTCAATTCTAATTACGGTTTTGCTACCGATGTACTGCCCGGTTCTGGTCTAATTCTCAATTCAAATTCCAGTTCTGCTATCGATATTTTGCCCGGTCCTGGTCTAATTCTCAACTAATTCCATTTTTGAACATGATCGTGATCCTGCTCTTGATTCCGATTATTTATTATAAGCCTATTAGATGCGTATCCACTTCTCGATATAATTTTTTTGTTCTATGTCATGTTATTAGCTGCCCTATTTACTCAAATGGGTGCAATAATTACTGCGATATTAGAGTATGTACTGCTTCGGTTCACGATCTGACCCCGCTTCTGGTAATACCTTCGCTTCATGATTCCGCTTGGGCTCATGATTCCAGTCTTGATTCTGGTCTGTGAGGGCTTACCTATGGATAGCCGAGTATTCCTACTGTCAGACTGCTCAACTGAATTTCCTTTTGCAATTTGTTGCTGAGCCAGTACGTACTGTAGCGCTCTGGCAGTCCGCATGTCACTTCCTGGTCCGTATTACTATAGTGACACAGTAAAATAAAATTTGTAGCACGTAAAGGATGCAAAATTTATTCGTTCTCGTTAAAGATAAAGAATAAAAAAAAAATTAAACCGAAATCATAGAAGTTACAGAGTTAGCTAGAGGAGATAAGCTACCACAACTTTTGTAACGTAATGAGACTTAAACACCTGAAATATCCGTTTAAAATCGAAAGGGCATGTGACGTGAAGGCAAAAAAATGCTATTTTTCATAATAAAAAATAAAGTAAAGCACTCAGGTATAATGTAGCTTCCTATTAACGGAAGAATTTTAGAGTTAGGTCTAGTAATTTCTGTGATCATCCCTTACAAAAAAATAAATAAATAAAATTGCAAAGTTTACTTCATATATTGGTACAAATTATTAAATCATTATTATTTATTAAAATATATTTTTATAATACATTACATTATCAAATAAAATAATTTATTTTCATCTTCAGTATATTAACTATTTCTAAATATTAAAGAAAATAAGCAAAATATAATTACATTAGTACTTAGCAATGATACTTCTAAACTTATAATGAAATTGTTAAGTTTTCATAATAAAGTGTGCTATTATTGGTAAAAAGGAATGCGAAAGCTTTTATAGAAATGAAGAAAATTGCTTTTACTGTACCTACAACGAAATATTAAATTTATGTATCTTCGTAAAAAAATCATATATTTTACCTAAATTGCAATAAATTATTAAACTTTATCGAGATAAAGACGAAGTAAAGCCAGCGAAGAAAACGATGCAAAACCACACACAGGCTTTGCTCGAAATCTAGATTTCAAGTCTCAAAGTGTAATTGGGGATATCTTAGTTTTATTGTCCTTTACAGAGATTAGGATAAAGGGTCCATCATCAAAACTTAGGCGATGTATCCCAAATTTAGGTCGTCAGCTGAAACCACTGTTCCAAGTATGCATAATTAGATTAAAAGCGTCTGTCCCCGCTTCACTTTCTACAGAAGCCGTCAAATTTAGTTTTTGTTTTATATTTCATATATTGTGTGTTCGCCTTAAAACTGCCTGTAACTTTTGAACCGTAACAGTAATACAAAGAGTGTGTATTACTATGGCCGCTATAATAACAAATAATAAGTATTATACAAATTTAAATTACTTTTTAAGCAAACACTTTCCACCAAAGGGTATTACACAATCTCTGAATATTTAGAGGATAAATGGACTTAATGAGCTCGACTTCCTACAGGTTTGTTTTTCTTGCAGTGGTTTTATATACGATTGTATTTCTATATATAATTTTGGTTTGAAGAAAGCTACTCTCAAGTAAATTGCTCGTTCTTCTTGAAAAATAACTGCCTAATATAACTTTTTAACTCCCCGCTAAGAAAATTGAAAATTTTCTAAAATTTTCGCTCTTGACCCTGTAAAAACACGTTGATTGCCGCTAACCGGGTCAAAATCGGTTGATTCGTTTGCGAGAAATCGTTGTCGAAAGAAATCGAAACAAACCGTTTTTTTACTCAAGAAATCGCGTCAAGTTCCCTGAAATTTCCCGCTATTTTCGAGTTCAAAACACTCGAAAATAGCGGGAACTTTCAGGGTTGACCTACAGGGTTAACCTATTTTTATTTAAATAGCGTGTGTTAATTAAAAAAAAGTGGTATTATTAAATAATCTAAATTCTTTAAATGTTATGACGTATTTCAAGTGTTATATTATAAACTAAGAAATAAAGATATTTATAATTTAGAGTTGAACTTAAAACAAAATGAAGTTGAAAATGAAAAGGGATGCTCATAAAACCAACGTATTTCTTCGGCGTATTTCGATCATAATTTTCGTTCTTGTTTTCATTAACTGCCTTTAAAAAATATGCAGTGTTAAATATTGTACAGTGATGTAGAACCGTTTGTGCGAATCATTCACACTTGGCCGTATTATTTTTTGTTTTTATTAAAAACAAATACAAGTTTTGTCGGCGGAGAAAATTCTGAAGAAGTCTTCTTTTTAAATGTCATACCGGATCGAATAAGTCATTTGCTCATATTTTCAGGAGAATTACAACTACTCTTTGCAGGAAACTCACTTCCCACTAGACTAAAGAGGTCAGCACCAGCGGCGAGAGCACGAGAGAATCCAGTCCTTTCAGAACTGCACAGAAAAGTGTTTGTTTTTCACGATCCTTAACATGTTCAAATAAATAAATAAATAGTGAGGAACAGAGTAATAAATTGTACATCGACTTCTTTCTTTGTGGCGGTCAACAATGAAAAGCGACACTTAAGGCGCTCAGTAGAGCCGGTGACCTCGGCCGGTCGAGGCACACGGCTGATCGACCGAGGCGCACGCGGCGACACATCCGCCCGGCGCGGGAGCGGAAGCCGGCGACGATGTTCACGGGCCGTTAGAACGCACGGCCTCTATTATACTCGGGTGTAAACATCGTAGGCGCAAATGGTAGAAAACAAGACTCATGAGAAATCTAAGTTTAGGGTTCTCAAAACGAAATAATCTTGAAAAATTGAGTTGCAAGTTTCCACCCAAACGAACACAGTTACGTAGGTTGCTACTTAAACAAAAGCTGTAGCACCTCAAAATTAACATCGGTGTTTATTAAAAAAAAATTGGATTTTCATCATAAAATGATAATTTGGTAACAGCGTCTGAACGAGATAGGTATAGTAGTGTTATTTTGATGGATCCATAATTTGTTTTGAATATCTAATTGTTATTGTCATTCAATCCATCATTAGATTGATCTGTCATCTGTCATGTGTCATATCGAACATTACTTTTTCCAATACAAAAATTTGTGGGTATTATTAACGTCAGGACAGGTATTACCTAAACCAAATTTCTCTCAAAGAAATATTATAATAATCATTCTTTTTCTGTCTAATATAAGTATTTATCGTGGGATCGTTCTAAGTAACGGGTAAGATACAATATTATGTTCATAGAAGTGATTTGTGAAATCTGTTATTCACATTGTAATCGGTGGCACGTGTTTGTGGTGGTTCTAGGATCCTTTTTTTCACCCCCGCAAAAGTGGATGTCTGATATCTGGATGCGCAGACGGCGGTTTGGAAGCACACAACGTTCCATTGCTGAGGCAGCCTCAGCCCGCAACATTTCCGCTAACATATTTGCCTGCACTGCCTACTACCGAGGTTTCATCACAGATGAGAGACCAAGAACAAATAGGTGGGAAGTGAACCCAGTTTAATATTCGAAATCAGGTACCTACCTTAACCTCTTTGTATAACATTTGATTGTGAACATCATTAAGTTTGATTATATATCTTTGGTCAGCACTTGCTGTCGGGTGGCGCCCCATTATTTACACTGTAATCATGTACATGTTTTATAGATTGAGACATATTATATATTTCCCAATTGACAAAACAGTTAGGTAATATAGACCTTAGTTGAACCCTATTATATGTCAGAAGTCACATAAAAAACAACCACATGCCCTGAAACTCATGTCTCACTGAATATAAATTAAATATTTGTATTGTATATTATGCCTTTCATTTACTTATATCGTTAAACTTTGTAATGAAAAATACAGCATTAAAAAGTTTGTAAAATAAAACATATCTCTTGAAATATCTCGTATGAATGCTAATGATTACTGCGTGTGTTTTTGTACTATTTTGGATAGCCTAAAATATATATTTTTTTTTATTTTCATATATGACTTCGCATTTTATTTGTGAAGATTGGAATCAGCTTTGTTATATTAAACTATACAAAATCTATAAATTTATGGTTATTGAAATAATTTACAATTAAAGAAAAACCAATAAGTAAGTATGGAGTAACATAAATATAACAGAGTTTCGTTTTGAAAACAAATACACTTTTCTTATTAGTCTTGTTATAATAATATAGGTAGAATGTAAATACGAGACACGCGGAACCTTAAAATAAACCCTTTAAACCCTGCCGGTCATCTCAAAAACTTTTCGTTATGATATTATATCAAAAGTCGAATTGAAAACGACATCTTACCAATTTATGAAATTTTTAAATGTTCACAGCGCGCAATTAAATATAGGTTTTACTAATGTGCCTCATATGGTTCTCGTCATCACGTACCTCACGTTTGGCTCTACCACGCTATTTATAAACTACTGCGCTTTTATAAATATTACATTAAAATATATGTATTTTATATCGTATGTGGAAAGGAGGGACATTCCTACGCGCTTGTTAGATATCGAAGAAAGAGGCATCGGATGAGTTGGCGAAAGCTAATTTCGTGGCCGGATGGCGGGCGGCGCCCCGTCGAGTGCGCGCACGACGTTCGGCGGACCATCTTCTTGCTTTTAATTTATTTGAACCCTTTTCCGACCGTCCCGGATTTTGCGACTACTTGAACGACATAATGACTGATTATCGGTTTTTAAAAGTCGTCCACGGTTTAGTTCGGGCGGAAATATAATAAATTCTTATTCGTATTCTCGATCTAAATGATAATTTTGATTTTTATTCTGACATTGATCTTTAGCGATGTCGATTATATTAAGAGAACATTGTCACCGGCTTATTATTATAATCTATTTCTAAACGGTGTTAAGTGTTCCGTTACAATAGTCATGTACGGTAAAAACGAAGTAAATGCTTAAATGAACAAGTATCTATATATTGTGCTTTTTTTAACTTTATGTTGATGCATCAATCAATCAAAGTGTGGTTAGTATAGACTTCTTAGGCGTCTGTTATGACATATGATGCAGGAGAAACAAAAGGTAACAAAAATTTTGCGTATGCGCATAAAAAACATAAGTCAAAGTCATTACATAAACATACAAATACACACACGCACGCACGCATGCATACACACACACACACACACCATTACACACGCACACACACACACAAACGCACGCACGTACGCATACGCAGCACGCAATCATGTATGCAAGTACGCATTCACGCACGCGAACACGGGAACTATTAAATGAAGATTATGACCTCAGATGGACTGAAATCACGAGCCTTGAGAAAGCTTGTATTTTTTTGATTTGATTTTGATTTAAAAAGAGTTCCACAGTCCACCTGTCGAAAGGACCCAGTGGTTCAGTGCGTCCGGGCCGTGCTGATGAAATAGTTGTACTCGAAAGGAAGTTTAAGCTCGTAGATTTTACTATTTTAATTAGGCCGCATTGGCGTTTACGTTCGTAATTGAATTCAAGAAGAGAAAAAGCAGTCATTTAAAAAGGAAAAAGTGCGACGATGCGTCCTTTCCTTCTCGAACCAAAGTCAGGGTTGGCCCAGAAATCACCGCTGTAGGGTCGGCCGCGTGGCGCCGATCTCGGTATCGATTTTTTGACAACTATTAAATTCAGAGCGACGTTGTCGGCTTTTGAACCTAACACTGAAATGACAACACAACTACCACGTGTCGCCTATTTTCTATCGGTGCTCTTGTTAAGAACAGTTCGCACACATTTCACGTGTTCGGTGGACCGTTATCTGTAAATGAAAATTAATTTTAGATTTGTTTCGACACTTATAACTAATCTTGATCACAATAATTGTAAAATTAAAATTGCAATAAAGACTTCTATGTTAGACTATATTATAAAACAATGACAATGTGCAATCTGATTCCACAGACATCATGAACTTAATTAAATTAACGTATGACGCGTTGTATTCCACAGAACACGACAAACCATATATTATTCATACATCTCGCATACGTTATGAGGGATTAAGATATCGGCGGTTTTGAGTTACGTTGAAATGTTAATGGCTTTATTGCAGAGGCGCGGTTGCCGAAATGACAGTAATTATTAGCTTTACACGCGAATTCGTGTTGATTTACTGCTAGCGTAAAGTTTATGTTGCGCCTGAGTGGCGTGAATAAATACGGCTGAAGTACATTTTTGTGAAGGACTCGCTTCTGATATGAATTCATCAATACGTTTATATACATATATTTTATTAATCGTAAAATAAATCTGTAACTTGTTTATCTCTTATCAAAGCAATGTTAGCTCAGTGATAGGACACCCCGCACCGAATCGAAAATCGTGGGTTCGATTGTGAGCGTGTCTAAAATGTTTTTACACATTCATATACATTTAAGTTTATTTAAAAATACAATTTAATAGCAGAGAAAGCATCGTAGAGAGCTTAAACTTCGAGGGTAAGATAAAATGATTCTTGTTGCGTGTGAAACCAGTAATGGAATCACATCCTATTATTAACTACTAGACATGAACTTATATCAAGTGTACCATTCGTGAATAATTCAAATTGAAAAGGTCACGACACACACACACACACACACACACACACACACACACACACACACACACACTTCTGCCCATCCCATATTTGCGCCCCTACAGCAGAGTAGCGCTCCACCTCAACGGTCGTACTGCGGATCAATTATGTTAAAACTATTCTGTCCGTATCGTTGCGGCTTCAGAACTACGTCATCCGAGGGCGCGCGGCGGCAAAGCTTTCACCCTGAAGTAATGTCAACGCTGTGGCGATGTCGCCTCGATCGTTGTCGGTTGACGCAATCGGCTCTCCGACGGCGGCTCCGCGTCGTCGACGACGATGTACGTACGCCGCCGACAGCTCCGACCCGCCCAAGCCGACAACGATGATATAGCGCCCGCAACGGGAAGCCGCTCACGGCGACGACGTTCTGCCGTCGACAGCCGAGCGCCCGTACGCTGCCGGCGGAGACGTGTTGTTTATCGCGGCGAGGCTAAGGGGTAGGCTGCGGCGGTTTGTTGTTGTCGGGTCGACGTCCAAAGTGAGAGGCGCGGCGGGGACGTCGATGTACTGAGTACCAAGCTTGTCCGCGGCGACGGCGACGGGGCGTGAATCATATTTTAAGGGAGTATTTGAAATTTGTTTGTTACAATATTAGATTTGCTTTTTAACTTTGTAAAAAGTAGAAAATCAATTTTTTTTATAACATGTTTACATCCGATACCTCAGTTTCATATAATAATATTGGCATATCATCGGCGTTTGACTCTTTTGAGTATCACAATTTTTTGTAATATTACGGAATTTGATTTTTATTTACTGTTTGTAAACTTAATTAAACTTAAGAGTGAGAATACTTTTCCTTTTATACTTATCCCGTTTTACGTTTACTTATTTATCAAACTGTGTATATCATGCATTGGTATTTGAAAAAGTACTTAATTTGACTGATTCAGTATTTTATGACCGTATATTTGGATTTTTGCTTTAATTACTCATCCTTTCTTGGTTTCCACATGTATCATATCATAAATTGTATAGAAACTGTCTATCATCAATACAACTATCATAACACTTTATTTAAAATACGAAATAACTTATCTATATAATTAAAATACTACTGATTCACAACTCATCACGAGATCTCCGAAACTTATGGGTCCGGTTGACTTGAAATTCGGTACAGGTACTATTTTTGACGCTCACTAAAAACGAATTCTACGCAAATCCTACATAAAAGAAAATTTCATCATTTTATGTAGACACGCGGGCGAAGTCGCGAGCAAAAGCCAGTATACATATATAATACATTACATAAATTAGACTTATATAACGAGGCCCAGTGCTCTATTAGTCGCTGGATTCAAATTACGTCATTTCGTACAAGACGGTAGACTTACTTGTTCGTTGCGAATATTAAATTATTATTATAATTTTAAACGTATTTCCTTATTGGATAAGCAAATAGTTGTCATATTAAACATAACTTTAGGTCTACGTGAATTATTAAAATACTAACAAAACCAATGTTGTTAATACAGATTACCGAATAAAGATTCATACGAGAGATAAAATTGTAAATCATAGGGTTGAAAACATATCGATATGATTAAAGTAATTGTTATAAGTGTCGCCGGGCCAAACATTGGTTTACCAACGTTTACACGAGACGCTGTCGATGCAAATATCAGTGGGAAGGCTCGCGGTCTCTGCAGTCGACGGCTCTCCTAATAGCTTACAGCCCGGCGCTCCTCTGGCCCGCCCTTAGCGCCCGGCGGCCGGTGGCTTGCGAGCAGGATGGCTGCATTATGTATTTTATTGCTGTGCAAAAAGTTAAAGGAGTGTAGAGACGTTCTGCGTCTTCATAACGCAGAATGTCTTTACGTAAATGTTAGTATTCATCAAATTGTTCCCTTCTTGTATTTAATTCAGGAACTCTGATTTTACTGTTATCCTTAACTTATCACTATGAAAATTTTCCAATTTTCATAAAATTGGAAAGTTACTGTTTTCATCCTGATTTACGAAAATAGAATTTTCACCAAATCTTGACGTTTTTGGGTCCTAAGAATCTATTTTAATTATTTTCCGAATAATGTTTGTAAGGGCGTGTGTGCGCGTCGTACTTGCGTGCGCGTGTGTGCGCGTGCGTGCGTGTGTGTGTGTGTGTGTGTGTGTATAAACTTCTTATAACTTTTGAACGGATTAACGGATCGAAACATAGTTTGCGACATTCGAAAGGAGTCTTTTAAAGGTTTTTTGTAATGCAAAATTATTTTATCTATCGATACCAATATTTAATCAGTTCTTTTCCTAATTGCGTCGATCGCCATTAAATTTATAAAAATTGGTTATTTTATTAAACAGATATTGTTGGAGAAAATTTATTAAAACGCATTTTTTTTTAAATTTTTTGTAAGTTTCTCTAATCATAGATTAAAAAATCTATTTAGTTGTTTTCCTTAAAAACGATATCATTCGTTGCAAAATTAATCAAAATCGATTTCTTTTCTCAAGAGGATATCACCGAAGAAAAATTTTCGAAAAAAATATTTTTTAGAATATTTTATAAACTACTCTATGGATATGTTTTAAGATTTAACCAGTTGTTCTTTTACAAAAAGAACGTCATCACGCTGCATCAAAGTCAGTTGGTTTATTTGAGATATATCGTTAACAAAATATTCGAAAAAAAAAAAATTTGGTTGCCTGTAAAGTCGGTATACGGGCGAAAGTTTTACGTGACAACGACTTTGAATGGTAAAATCATTTTAATGTGAATATTCATTCGTATAGTAGGAAGAAGGATGAAATAATAGTAACAATTTAAAACATTTATTTATACAAAGAATTATATTTAAAACATTAATTTATACAAAGAATCTCGCACTGAATTTCATATTAACAAAATTTTATTTTTACCTTTACACATACATACGTATTTATATACAAATATACATACAATAACTTGCAATACATTTGCAAGCTATGCACTAATTCTCTAGTGCTGCGCGCGGCAGACCGATCATAGTTGAGTGGGAGAGAGACGCAAGGCATTCGGCGGGCCTCTCTCGTTCGGTGACTCATCGTTACGTTACCGAGCGTTACACTTTTTCAAAGTGACTCCCAGCCGCAACCTAATTTAAGACGTTGTCACGTCAAAAAGGATTTTTCCCAAATAAAGTGAAATTCTTGATGAATTGATATTTGATACTTGGCCAACTTCTCCTTAGAAAATTGCGTCGAATTCCGTAACGGAATAAAAATTCAATTAAGTGCTCGAAAGATATAGTCGCTAAAATATTAACAAAAATAAAATTTTTAACTTCTTGCAACGAAAATTCAAAAATTTTCACAATAATAATTTACAGCTCTTTTATTTTGACATTTTGAGAACGAAAGTAAGAAGAAGTTTTAGGGATGGCTTGAAGGGTCAACTGTGTTTCAAATTTGTGAGCTCAAAAACTCATAGACAAAATTTATAACCGAAGTAGTTCAAAAGAACATCAATAAATATTACAGCGGAAAATTTCAGAGACGGTTACAGATTCTTTAGAAAACAAAATAAGTAACGAACGCTAATCCTTAATTTTTTCAAAACAGGAGTTCAGGACAGTTCTAGAAGTTTCTTCGCACTCAAAAACGAATACAGAGACTTGCTCTTCATTGTAGCGTAGAAATTGAAATGAAGGAACCAATGGTAAAGGGACAAGGACAGTTCGTCTCGACTTATCACTAAGTACAATCTGGTTTGAAGATAGGTTTCAGCGATACGCTCGGAGATCTCATCGCTGCGTCCGGTAGTCCCCGGTTCGTAAGAACTCGTGTGGCCGGATTGGCACGCGATAGCGTGTGCTATTTACAAGGATTGTTCACTCGACTGCGTAATGTAAAAAAAATCTATCGTAAATTTCGTGGCTATCAGAACATTCTTTTTAAAATAGATCTTAATCGCAAACAGCACTTTATAAATATGAACGTTGCAATAATCCATGATTAGGCGTCCGAAATCACGAATATACCCTAGTATATCTAAATAACCAAACTTGGCATAACTAAATCATGCATAATATAAACTTGATAATTACCTTTTTCAATAAATTTATCTAGATTTAATTTAATACCCAATGCCACTCCGACATCTTTAACGGCTTGTGCACTACCAACAGTCGTATCACATGCTGAAGAACCGTAACTATAAAATACATAACCATTAGAGATGCATTATTTTTGGAGCGCAGAAATTAAGCGTGCTATGTAAATTTTCTCAAACTCCATTATCGTAGTGAATGCGGACTATAAGAATGAGTGACTGCCCTTTTTAACTAGTTTATATAGAATGCCTAATCTAGTACTGAAATTCATTATGAAAAGTAATGAACTAATAACAAAGTCATAGCATCAACCATGCTGACGTGACCTAACCTAACGCACTCTATCTTCAAAGTATCTAAAATAAAAAATGTCTTTAATATTAAATTTTATCTTAAAACTGTTCTCGGTTTGACGTTTTAAACAAGATGGAATCGTTTTATTTTATACGAGACGACGTATGATAGGTTTAGAAACAAATATGAAAGAAAATATATTATGTAGAAAGAGAGCTATTTTAATATTTGATCCTTAACGTGATATTTACAATAATCTATCAATCTCGCGTCTCTGTACACCGATTTCTAATAAGGGCCGCTCGTACATGGCCATAAATAATAGCCGCCGCCGCGTAGGGTTGGCGATTTCTCTTAGCGAACCCGGAACTATTTCTGACAGGGGTCTTTCACTTTTTATCACTTCACTTTACCCTTCCGCCGTTCTTACGTGTCGAAACTATGTTTTTAGAGCAAACGGATATTATATAATTGAAAAATGTACAGTATATGAAAGTTAGATATATAAGGGATTTTGAAAAATATTTAATTTCAATGGCGCGCATCGGTAAGAAAATATAGTATATTTGGTGGCACTATTGTAATATAATAGAACTGGTGATAAACAAAAATAGTTGGAAGGGGAGATAAGGAGAAAGCGTTGAAGGGCATTTGATTAGCTATTGTTGACTAGATAGTGCTATGAATATTATAATATCGCGAATGCAGAGGTTTCACTCTATCAATTTATTTTATACTTAAAAATAGAGAGCATACATTCAACTTGACGACAATCAACAACCAACAACCGCACAAAAATACCATTTTCTTTAATAGCTGATGCGAGGGGCGAAAGAGCAGACAAACTATCAAAGAATAAATGGTCACTACCTCCCATGGACATTCACGACCCTAGTGAGGTTACCATTACGTTGTCCGCCTATTGGGAACGAATAGAGAATCTAATAGAGAGTGGAGTGGTTCGACGAAGAGTGTGTGAGGTTCACCGAAACTTTCACTCACTTGTTGGGAGACAACAGCGGAAGCTGCTACTTCGTGTCTGTATTTTGTGAGTGTGGTATTTAACCAAACGAATGGGCCTATTTTTGTGTTGCAGCTGATTTAGCCACAGTAGGCTCTATCACAAAACCATCGGTATTATGTCCGGTATAGATGTATAGGTTATACTCTTATTTCTTGTTGCTAAGAGTAGAAGCCACAAGAAACTCTATTAGTCTATTATCTTTTTACTTCATATTTCCTATTACAAGGACGCCCTAGCGTTAAGTACTATTTCAGCGTTACTTTACTATCTCAGTTTAAGAATTGTATGCGTGTTGTTTCCTCTAGTATTTACGTTATGTGAGCCATCTAAAAATATTCATTAAATTGTTATTTTAGTTTGCTTTAATTGTAAATTTTATTGAAATGAAAACACCTTTATCCACAAGCAAAGTACCGTATGATATTGTGTCACGAAAGTAGGTAAAATAAACCGATATTACCATTACCACATCTGTGAATTTGTTTGTCTAATTGAAAAGTTACTAATTAACTGCTGGTGAATTATACTTAATTGACCATCAACTCTGGTCATTCCCTTGTAGATTACCATTTGTGACGTTACTACCTAAGTTTCATAAAACGAGTTCTACATAAAGATGTGATTTATAATTTCACTGTAAACATCGAGTGGTTACTAGCCACCCCGCGTGTTTCATCGCTTTATCTAGTCGAGGAACACCTTTGCCAAGTTTCCTCAGGCTTCATCCTCTATTCCAGAGCTGGCTTTCTTCATCTGTTATCAGCAATCGACAGATGTGACTATTCTATTTTTCTTCGATTTATAAATCTTCAATTGCTATAGCAATAGTTCATTATATATTTATGTAATACCTCTACTTAGGGAGATATAAAGTCAAAACTACATTTGAATCATCTAATACTTTACGTTAAACAAAGTCAAATTGAGAAAAAAGCATTGAATAATGCCATGAAATAATACCATAAGAAGGGCGTTCTATTGTTACGGTTCTAGAAGGAAGAACCTTATCTCATCCCAGCGTCGTAAAGGGCGGCTAAGGAATGTCAGAAAGGTTCACAGATTAGCAGGGTTCTAGAAGCGATTCGGTTATGCTTTGAGCGTGGCTCCAACGGCAAATTTCAAGATATTAACCACATCATCTGGTTTGTTAGACGACAATGAATTTAGAAAATATATGCGATACGCGATCCAAATATTTGGTTGCAACGTTGATTTCAATATCGTTTTTTAATTAAAAATATTTTTGCTCGTAGACGTGGACTTTCACTAATACTGTGATCGAATATTGCACATATTTTGCAAAACTATTTGAGGTTTTATGACAAATAAATAAAGCGGAAACGAGGTTAATTATTATCATGACAATAAAAAATGTAATCGAGAGTAGAGATTTTTTACGAAGAGATTAATTCTTTTATTATTAAAAAAAAAACTAAGAAAATGTTCAATAAATTTAATGAATAGTCAAAAGTATTCCTTTTTTGGTATTGAATTTCTGAATGCTCGCTTTTTGATCTGCATTCAAATTTACAAAACAAATTAGATAAACATAATTATATATTTTATATTTGTATAATTATGTTCATCTAATTTTTGTATAATATTTGTCTAAAAGTTATGAGGTAGAGTTGCAAATAGCATATTTCTTTTAAATATATGATATTTAGGTATTTACTTCCTAATTTATTTTTATTATTATTATATATTATCATAAAGCTAGTAATTTAAGTTCGTTAATTACTAGCTTTCGCTGTCCATGCATGTTGTATTTTTACTCTTTTGTTTCTGTTTATGATAAAATAGTTGTTGTCCCATGACTTCGTATGGACTGACGTGCGTGTGGACATAATTAATTATTTCATTTCTTAGGCCCATCTCTCTCAGTCCCGCATTAGAGCCGCTTTTTAACACTTTCCCATTTCCACAATCCCGTTTTGGTTCCTCGATTTCGCATCCATTTCCAATTCTAGTCTCATCCTACGTCCCGACCATGGTCTCACGTTCGGTTGCGATTTCGGTTCTTTCTACGTCACGATTCTGGTTTCGAGACTTCGGTGCAGAAACTTCTGCTTCGTCCGAACGGCTACCTCCCACGCTCTACGTCTTGACTTTATTTGCATATTTGAGCTAATACAGAAACGAAGTTAGAAACACATTGCGTAGCTTCTCCGTGTGGTGGACCTTTTAGGTTTTATTTACCTGTTGATACTTGTGGTAAACACATAAGTAAAATGAATGCTCGACTATACTATAACAAACTTATATTTCTGTGCAAAAAAATAAATCGCTCGCTATAACGTTTTGAAGCTATTAGTCAGTGGAAGTATGTATATTCAACACCTCGTATTATTTGACTTAAAGAAAAAAAAATTTTTTTATTAAAACCGCACAGGACAGCAGTGCTGTTCAGGCTAGACAACATATAGTGATCTCCATATATAATAATAGGATCGTTGTATTTTTCCTCCTCTAAATATATCCTAAATATAGTAGTAGTGAGAACAAAACAACAGCCGGTATTCGTGGATCTTTTATTACGCAGAAAACTAAAGTTAATTTACTGATAACTATATATTGATATTACCTACTGGATGTCTTGTCTAGTTAAAAAATTAAAAGGAAGTATTGATACATGTTTCATTCTAGTGATGTTATTATTGTTCTGTTATTGAGTAAGGTTATAATTAGTTAATATACATTAGTTATTCCGCTGGCACCGCAGTGCTTCAGTTGAAGAGTCGTAGATAAAGTAAATCTGTTTTTAACACTACATGTTCACTCTTCAGCAGGTATTACATTAAGTATCATTTTTAATGAATTACAAGTTTAATGATATCGAAGATATAATTTATACTTAAAAATATTTAATGTATGTAAATATAATTAGTTTTTAAGTATGTAGTATAAATAGAATAATATTTGAAAATATTTTCAGAATAGTAGCGTCAGGTTTGAGGAGCCAAAAAAAAAAAAAACCTTTTAAAACCAAAAATATCACATTTTCTCTAAAACATTTTATTTAAGAAATTCGTTTTCTATTTTTGCTTAGTGAGAGTAATATTAAGTAATAAATTTTTAAAGCGTTTAAAAACTTCTCACCATGTCAGTGTATGAATTGAGCAACCTCAATTAAATGCATTTAAATACTTTAATGGAACGTAATCAAAATCAGATTTTGTCTAGTTGTTATAAACAACAAATACTACTGTAAGATGACCAAGTTTTAAAATATGGTTCATTTGGTTTTCGAAAATTAGGAGACGCTTAAAATAAAGATCTCTAAATTGAGGCGCCACTTTCAAATTAAAAGATAGTTTTATACAATTCTCAAATCATTTTCTAAATGTGTGTCTGTTCGTGACTAAATTAATGAATGGCAATCTGCGCCCACTGGCCACTCTGTGTAACATCTGATATTATTGTTAAATGTTTTCATATCTAAAGCGATGTTTATTTCAGACACAGTTTAGCCTAATTCGTAGAAAGTGATATATCGTTACTCTTTACTGTGACAAAAAGGTTTATTGATACAGACTTTTGCACTTTTGTTCGCCCACTTGGAAATTGAATTTTGCAAAACGTCACAATACGTTTTCCATTTAAGGAGTCAATATGGGTTTCAAACAAATATGACCATATGTAAATAAAATAAATTTTGCCCTTTCCCCTCATAAAGGTCAAATTTCGTAAATCGTAGAAAACACGTATTTCACTGATCGTCTTAAAGGGCTCCAATGTCAAAACTTAATAACTTCAACCACAAATATATCATTAACCACACAATCCCTGCCAAACCTTTTCTCCTTTTAGAGGTGCAATTAACGCCCTTTTTAACGATGCTTGAAATATAAAACTATTTATTTCCAAATTTCGAAAACGTTTTCAACCGGACGATCATGAGTCGGTGACTGAAGCGGTCACTCAGGAGTTGGATTTTTTGTATATAATTGTACACGAAGCGAGTGCCATTTGTGAATGCTTATGGAAAAAGTGCAAAAATCATAAAAAACTAATAAATAATTTTACGCTCGGATGAAAAGTCCTACCAAAATTAAACGAAAACTTTAATAAAAACATTTTAGCCAGGTTACCGTTGAGTGCATGTGGATGAAAGTTCAAAAAAAAAAAAATATTTAAAGTTTTGCTACACGTCATAGACGATTACAAGATATTATAGTATTCTTACCATATATATGAAAATATAATTAACATACTTTTCAGAAAAAAATTATCACAAACCGATTAGTATTGTTTTTGTTATAAATCAACAAATTGACCGAAACACATACAAAAATTATGTCGTAACATTATTTTGTGATTACAAATTACTTCGTTTGCCTTATACTAAACGGTTTATGTTAAGAACTCGCTTGATCCTATCGATCTGTTCTTAAGTTCAAACAGCGACTCAAGATAACGCCATTCAAATCGGTTTAGCGCCGTGTGTGTAGAGAGCGCTACATCCAGCAAACAGAAATGTGATATTGATGACGAACCGCTGTACAAACAAACTACACGATTCATATTGACATCAGACAAACTTCCTTCTCAAGGCAAGGCTAATATTGCGGCTGTTTAGGTATTTAAATCACAAAGTAAAAGCTTTCGTTTTAAATATGTGTTACAAGATTAAGTCGGTGATTAAATAATATATCTGCGAATGACCCCAGGCGATTTTACCCTTTTTAATAATATAACTTTTGTAGAATAACTTTTCACCTGAATAAACTTTCTAAAAATGATATAAATTGTTTAGCATTGAAAATGCTTTTTCGATTCAGTAGTGTACTAGTTTTCTATAAAACAGGGGACTAGCGTTGCAATAATAAAGATTCAGGAAAGAAAACGGTAACAAAAGATGTGTTATTGGATGGGCTACAATACTACATAAATTATTTAAAATTACAAATAAAAACAAAACTTATCGAACATTTTTCCAAAAATCTCAAATTTCTCAAAAACAAAAATAGTTGTTCAACTTTTGACAAAACCTTCTTTAGAGTGCTTATTAAACTATTTTATGATTTGAGCTTATAATCATAAAAATAGGTGGATATTTAATGGTACTTTTGTGGTTCTTTATGAAGATATTTTTATAAAGAAACTTTAAATTAGATTAAATTTGCGCAAGATTTTACAAAAGTCTATACATAAACGAAGTTTATGTTATGCATAATTTTGTTCTTAAAATTGATCAAGAGTTGTTATTTTTGAGAAATTGAAGCCATTCAAATGATTCGCATTCCGCAACGTTCAGCGTGCTACGACAGCACTTAGTTCATTGCGGTATGGCACATGATATTGTTGCCATGGTAACTGCCAAGTACTATCGTAATCATAATATTTTTAACATAGAAAATGTTATTTTGATCACCTCAGTAGGGGCCCAGTTTTGGCGAAAATGTGGCGAAAATGGCTCACAACACCGCTCTGGTGTTGTGAGCTTTAGATCTAGTTAAATGTTTGAGATGTCGAAAGATACGTATGGAAAGTACTAAATGACGATGAAAAAAAAAAATGAAAAATTTTAAGAGCTTTACAAAAAACCGCTAAAAAGACGTGTTTTAAAGAGATTTGTGAAGGTATTTCTTTGAGGGTACTTTTAAACCTATTTAAATAGTTCTTTTTTAGAATTCCATAATCAATAAGGAATCCTCTTAGCATCGTCTTGTACGGCTGTCTGTCCACGGCTTACCTCAAAGCCTCTTAATACTAAAAGGCTCTAATTTAGTATGGGCAAAAGTATTAAACACGCCAGAAAACAGTATAAGAAAATTTAGAAAAAAAAATTTAGGTTACCTGTAAAGTGGGGATGAATTTTTATTTTCGTCTTTCTCATGGTGTGGTGTATCGTTGGATAGATCATTTCAAAACATTGCGGGCCCGTTAAAGTCATTGTTCTATTTAGGGACCCGTTTACTGAATATTAAGCTTTCAATTGTTAATATTTGATAAAGTGTAATATTCCCGCTCTGGCAGATTATTCTTAGATATGTGAAAAAAATAACAACAGTAGTGTAACTAAGTTAAAATGTAAATTATCATAGCTAAATAGTCTTTAAATGTTGACGAGAAATAATCGACCAACTTATAAAATATACTTAGGGAAGTAAAAAGCAAAATTTCGTACGAATTACATTATACTCATTTAATAGGTTAATAGTATCAAACAAAAATCTCCTTTTTAAATCCGTATACTGTGACAGGCTGTTACGAAACCCTACATTGCGGGCGGCGCGACACGCACTCGGTCCATTTTTTAAGTTTGTTATTTTTATATTGAAGATTGACCCAATCTATGGAGTGCCATTTTCATTTATGGAAAATAACATAAATTTTTAGAATCATGAAGTTTTTAAAATTAGCTTTTTCATGATTTATAACTGGCGCCGAATACGATTGGGAGTACCGAAATTGACTTGTAATGACAAGACGAATTAAAAACTTCAATTTTTACATGTCAACAAATTCTTTTGTTATTATATTAAAAAAAATTAGGAATATGAACGAATTCCGATCGATTTTTGTTTTTATCTCTTTTGTTATTAAGTTAATTATTAATACACTTAAAGCGCCTGTGGACCACATCTTTGAACTTTCATCAAAATTCTTGCAGACTTTCAATTGATAAGAAAATTTGAGGGAAAGGTCACGAATGTAGAAAGTGGTTTTACACAGCGTGCGCATTTGACGGGGCATTCGATTAACGTGCTTATAAAATTGTGAAGTTTTTCTTTTTATTCATAAATATTAATTTATTTTGCCTTCATTAATATATATTTTTTTTTGAGTTGGGTTGGGTATTATGTGAAGGTGTTTTACTGTTTTCCATTTTATTTCTTATGATTTCCAACTCATGATTTATTTAGTCGCTTGTCACTTGATATATCATCTGTTATTCATGTAATTATAACCGCATTCACAATAAACCAAATAAATTTCTTAGGTTCGGTTACGTTAGGGTAACCTCGTGAAACAAGACCATCAAGAAAAAAAACGAATGAAGAGATATTCATTATTGTAGTGAATATGCGTCGTTATTATATATTTTTCAAGCTATTTATTAATTTACTACATCTGGTGATTTATTTTTCATTTTACTATATTTTACGCCCGCCGCCCTTAGATAGACGTAGATTGAGAGAAAACATCGCGACATGATTAAAACATTATCTCGAAACCTATTCGAAGCTAGTCATTTCTTTGTGGTGTATTTATTTATTTGTGAAAGCCTGTTAAAGCAGCCCTTTGATGATGTAATAAATATAGTGACGTTAAAATTTTCAGAGCTTTTGTTGACTATTTACGATTCTTTTCGTTATTCTTCGCTCACGTGACCTCACCACGCCAGGGCCTAGTGAGTGCTAACTGTTATACAAAACGATTGCTTATCATATTATCAAAATGTTCTCTTACGTAACTTACTTCTAACAGCGTCTCTAGATGAAAAAAAAATATAGCTTATTTTTTATTTTCGTGTATTACTTAATAAAATCAATTTTTAAATTATCTCTCAGGTGTATTCATATTAGACGAAGAACGCGTTGGACTATTTTTCTCATATCTAATTAAATCTGATAGTGATGATATCGTGGTAGTCTACGCGACCTGCGATGAGATTAAGGAGGCCATCATTCACAAATGCAATAATAGAACTCGCCCAACATTGTTTTAGATCGAATATGTCCTGATAGATTTGGCTAGGTTATTCGGATCAAAGATATATTCGGTCAAATTCCCACTTTCTTTTTCGAAACAAATGTACCATTTGTTCTTTTTTTAATAATACGAGATGGTTACTATTCATTTGTATTGAATTTCTGTAAATTGATTTCCAATTACTTAAATGTATATTTCAGGCCAAATTTTGTTCCACTGTATAAATTCAATTTATCTGTTTGTCATTGTTTCTGCGGTTTGTTAGTGTTTTATTTTAAGACCATAATACTATCGGTGTAGTAATAGTTAGATATACTTTCTAAGCACCTCATCTATTCTATACAAGTCTAAGGTCTTCGATAAAAGATTATCGGAGATAAAGAGCTATTTCGAGTACAATAGATATGCTGCTATAAAAAACGACAAAGAATACATTGTACATCGAAGAGATTGTACATTGAGTGTTTTAGACGAGTATAAGATGTCAATACGAAAAATTATTAGAGGGTACATATTTTTTAATTTCCTCCATTTTGTGTCTGTGCTAAAAATAATTGAACTTTATTCACTTCTATTTGTCATCGTTATAGTTGTAGAATACATTCTGATAGAGAAGCGAGACGTCTGGCAATATACATGTTAACAACCCGGCAAATATTCGATGCCCGAGGGGCTAAGGGTCGAAAAGGAGGGTTTTGTACTTTCCGAGATGTGCGCAAAAGACGTTTTATCGATGGTATAGAGGGCTTGTCGCAGCTGTTCGAAATGGTTGTTCAAATTTTACCCGACTCCGCGATGCAAAGGAGGCTATTACGTCTATTAGTTTATTTAGGTATGTTTGTTATTTATGGCGTTCTAAAGGCGAAATGCGTTGTCCAGTCAAATGTAATTGGCATCAACAGATAGGTAATGGCATAGTATATGACGCTGAAGTTATACCGAGAATTAGATTTCAAGAGAGTAGTCGATCGATGCAATAACAAAACAAAGAAGGAGATGAGAGTCATACCCAACATTGGGGCATTGTAAAATGAACTTTTTGAATAAGTAACTAGGACTTGAATTGTAAAAACCGTTATGAACCGTATTGAGCTTAGAATTAGTTTGCGATATGTCTTGGAATTTTTTAGACGCGTTGTCCGTTACAACGGTATTAAATGGAGATTGCCTTTTGTTGTTAGGATCTATTTATATGAATGTTAATGAAGGTACATAAATCACCTAAAATCAAAATGGTGGGGAACTACACCTCCTACTGGAACAAGCAAAACAGATAACCGACCTTGTCGCTTGCTTAAAAAGATGCTTGAGATTCTTAATGGTTTTAAAATTGTATTAGCTATTGAGGATTTACAAGATTACAAAGTACCCTGCCACTCATACTATTCCAAATTTTAAGCACCTTTCAAAAATGTATATTTGAATATGTTGCCATAAAGTAGGTATGTTATATTCTTTGTGTTTAGAAAGTACATTTTTTTGTTTCATCTTTCAGTGTTATTTGAGAATGTAAATTGTTTCTATTTATCGAAAAAAAAGATAAATACGAAAATTTAAGCTCAATAAGCAAAATCCTAAACTATTAAAATGTTAATCGTTATTAAATTAACGTCTACTAGCAGGAGAAAAAACGCAGTCGGTAGTATGATTAATTTGTTCAGGAATTTATGCATGTCTGAGGACTGAAAATAAATTATAAAAATTGGAGTCATTGGAGACTGCTAATAGAAGTTAAAACTTAAAACTGTAATTAAACGTAATAGGGGTTTTTTGGATTCTCAAATTCATATACAATTTTGTTTGGTTTTCACATTTATCGTCACTAGCAACGGTTATATACAAATTTATATTATTTATTTATTAACAAAAGACATGACGGGTTGCACAAATTCAGCAAATTTGAAATAAAAGTCAACATGCATATAAAGTTTTGAATTACAAAATATAAGCTTTTAATTTAAACAAAATAACAATAATATTGCATTTAATGCATACGAAAAACTTTCACAAACACCACACATTTACTTATACTATTAACATTAGCATGTCGGTGGCGCGAACCAGCAAATACGGCTAGTTGAAAACAAATATGAATATAAGCCATTTTATGGACTTCCCGTGAAGTCCATTCCCAGAGAAGGCGGCGAAGTGGATGCCCCTCGCGTCTGAAGATCTACATCGGTATGATCTTCTTCTGGCACTGCTTCACAGTCACGTTACAACGGCTGCAAAGGAAATACGTAGGGCGGGGCTCACGTGAGCGCCCGTCGCGCGTATTCTCGCCGAGAGGTAATAATTTTCCCGCGCTATTTCGTGCGTGGGTATTTTTGTACCGGCGCCGAAATCGCCGCGCCGAGTTCACGCAACCCATGACCGTGGCCAGCTCCAGGTCTGTCTATTTTCCCCATGGGTTAAGGAATTTTGGTATTAGTGGGATACTATATCGTTGGTCTGAATGTTTCGTAGGTAGGGTTCTCCAAATTAGGAATATAAAACATTTTTATTATTAATTTCAGATAAGTGAAACCTTGAATATACGTGATGCTAAACGTTATTGCTATTATTTTCGATCGTTTAACGTGAGGTTTAGGAGTTACAAAATTTTATTATGATACACGATTTACGTATTACATAGTACAAATAAACATGAATAAAGGTATGTACATACTTTTAGTATTATAAGAGATACGTCTATTTAATTCTTTTACTTATTATAAAGTATTCCAAAAATTTAGTTCTTAAGTGGTAAGCTACAATGATGCATAGAAGATGAATGGCATAATTTTACTTTTAATTCTCTTGACGAAATTTAGCTAAGTGAGTATGTCGTGCGTCCAAGAGATCTCATCACGTTTTCGCCTACACCGTTTTAGGTCAAAGCATTTACAGATTGGGTTAAAGGTGATGAAATCGCTAATAGAGCGGCGGCGTCGGCATACTCGGGTCGAGTATTGCAATCGCGCCAGTGTAATTATTATAGCTTCGTTTTGGATTATAAATAATGTGAATAAATAGTAACACCGAGTCTATTACAGCAGTAATGCATGCGCAAGAGTGGGTGGTGTATTCGTTTAATGTGTCAAATGTAGTTCCAAGATATTGACCGCCTACGTCGAACGTTTATGCTTAGGAAGTGTCAGAATCATCAGTGGGACTAATAACATATTCGTGCGACAATGAGGTAGACAAATTCGAATTGGTTCTCATCTAATTAGCACATTCAGTTGCGTTCGAACCAATTCTTAGAGTTAGCTCGGCCGTTCCATTTCGCGGTAGCGGATCCTAGCTTTGGATTAAACCGCACTGCCTACCACCGACTCACTTCTTTAAATATTTGCTATGGCTTACTCAGTAGACGTAGACATATCCAGTAGGCGTACCCGGAAGTATGGTCACTTCAAAATAGAAACGAGATTTGTTTTTTGCGTTGCACAAAGAAATCTATACTTATATAGCCTTAAAAATAGATTTTGGCTCCTTTCCTGCAGTTTGTCATCGCTTATATTAGAAATAAGAAAACTGTAAATTGATTTATTGATATTGTACTTCAAACTTTCTGATATAATATTTATCGATGTGTTTTTGAGCTCCTCGAGTTTCAAAATTGTCCCTGAGCTTTTGAACTCAGAAATTTGTAACACGGTTGACCCTGCAGGTTGTCCCTGGACCTTCTTACTACCGTTGAGCTCAAAATGTTCCTAAATAAAGGATCAGTAAATTATCGGGCTCATAAATCTTAAAAGATCAATTTTATCGCTTTTTCAAGCTCTTCGAGCTTAAAAGCATAATTCTATTATATTTTCAGCTCTTCGAGCTCAAAAATCCATGTACATTAAAAAATGAGCTTTTATTAATTTTCAACTACGATATCTTTCGAATACACTTTTCTATTTCGATCTGCCTTACGTCATCCGACGCAGTTTCTTTAAACAGAAAAAGATGACCAAAGACCAAACAGTTCATCAAGATCTCACCTAATTTCAAAGATAACCCTTTTCTTCTTTTGAATTTTCAATTAAAAATATCTCTTAAACAAGACACCGATTTTAATGCATTCTGCAACATTCGATATCGTTTTTAAGGCAAATAGATTGTTAGATATTGGAACTTAACGCTAGAGTAGTTTTAAAAATATTCCAAAATAACACTTTTTAAAATATTTTTTACCAAAAATATTTCTTCAGTAAATCAACCGGCAACAAAGATTGCTGTTGATTTTTAAGGAGAACAACTCTATAGATATAGGAATTCGTCAGTAGAGCAGTTCCCAAAACATTGAAAATAAACAGTTTTTAAACATTTTTTCTCTAATGATATCGCTTGTAGGAGTCAACTGCTTTTTATTCAATATGCGACAGTCGATGCAACTATTTGGACGAAAAAGCTGATCAGATTTTGACATCGATCAGTAGAGTAGTCTAAAAGTTATTAAAAAAAAAAAACATTTATCTGAGCTTTATTTTTTAGATTCCTCAGAACCTACCGAGCGGAATCAGTTCAACGTTTCAGGAAATCTAAGTTGAATGTTTTGAATGTCGCACACAAACATACATACACACGCAGGCGCACGCATGCACACAGACAGAGAAATCACTAAAAAAATGGTTGCAATAGATTTCTAGGACTCTTAAATCTTGAAATCCGGTGAAAATTCGCATTTAGAAAATCGGGGTGAAAACAATAACTTCGTTCGTATAAACAGTAATTTGCATGAACGCTTTTCAACTTTCGTACTGGAAATTTGAAAAAAATAAATATTTACTGTCTAATGTATTTTTATATTAGAATGTTTTAATTATAGGTCAAAAGCATAACTTCACATTTAAGAAAAGTCAATATTTGTTTGTGTATCTATTCAACGAGGCAAGTGCAAGATTGAAGACGTTCAAACGATTTTTGTAAAAAATGGTTAAATCCACAACCACGCTGCCTAAAACTAATGCTTGTTAAATATTCACGATAAAAATCTAAATTTTGAATTAGTCATGGGCGGAATCAATGCACAGCACATGCATCTTTGTCAGCGTCCACGCGACAGCAGCCTCGATGGTCGCCCTAAACACGACGCGATATCGTTTACAGTGAAACAAACAGAACACTCCAGTGGCCTCAATCGCATTATTCGATCCCTTTGCGAAGGTCGCACGGCAAATCATCGATGGCGAATGAGGGCCTTCTGGTCCAGAGATGGACTGAAAAATCCTGAATTTTTAATGAAGATACATGAAACGTCCATTACTGTATTCTCACCTCGTATATAAATAGAGTCGAATTCAGCGCTATAAAAATATATCAACCACCGACTGGATATATAAATTGTTTAATATGAAAGGCGACTTTTTTGCGTAGTGAAAGGCGAGGATCGAAAATAAATGTTCAGGAAATTGTTCGATATAAAAACTCTGGTCAGTGTACCGTGGTAACAGATGTAAGGTGAAAAATCCGTTATTACTATACATGAAAATGTAGACTGCTTCAAATTTTTTTTTAAGATTTATTATTAATATTTAATATGCTAATTGCAACTATATAAATATATGATGGGTAAAAAAATATTTTCATTCCAGCATGTAGACAATTCATGACAAGCGTATAATATTCCAATGAAATAGGGCTTATAAGCCCAATGTTTTCAAATAATTGGCGAGGTGTGTACCAGCTAAATTTAAAAACTATTAATTTCTAATTTATTGGAATCTTTTCGAACCAAGTAATCAGTGTTGATATCGTAAAATTTATTATTAAAAAAATGTATTTAAATTTGCATGTAATTTATGCCACTGGAACGTTATGTGCGTTTAGTACGATTTTGCTTTATAGTAAATATATATGTCAATAAAAATGTAATATATTCATCAAAAAGTTTAAATTTCTATGATATTCCATGGCAAGTAGCAGACGATGAATAGAGGTACAGTCAGCGATAAGCGAATACATATCCATCAGATATGAAAAAAATCGTCACTCATTTGGAGGCGCCAGTCGCGCGTGTACATCACCCCCAAAATCTCGAGAGGGTTATAAATCATCCCCTTGGGACTAGCACGGGGTTTATTTCAATGGGTGTCCGCGTTAGCGGGACGTGGTTTGGGATTTAATTTTTTCCCGAGCGATTTTGAACGAAGGAGGCGTTCATTTGTTAGGCACAGAGTGCAGAATTAGAAACGGGCACCGCTAGCGACGGAGCGCCGGCGGCGCAGAGGTTCGAAGTTCGCCTTCGAATAGAAGGCGTAAGTTCGCATGCGATCGCGGCCGAATTGGGCGATTGGTTTTCGACATGAGTCAGATCGTACCAGAAGGCGTAAACGTTAAGCCGTCAGTCGCGGACGATGTCGTCACGTCGCTGACAGCGGCCGTTGGCAGGTCGCGACCCGCACTGGGTCCGAATTCGATCTGGAATAAAATATTCATAGGAGAATAGCGTACAATGGGAGGTATACGCTCCCATTGTACGCATAGAGTTAGCATTTCAAAATACAATACAATCGCGATTTGACTCACGTCTATTGAAGAATAAAAATATAATAGCTTTGTTGAATCTTAGTGATTGTGTGTTAATAAATAATTTTTAATAAAAAGAATATGTTAAATCGCACAATATATTAAATAGAAATAAGGATAATTTCATAAACGCGTTCCGCTAGAAGTTGCCATTTCATGGTTATGAAATACTAGCTGTTCCCCGCCCGCGCCGCCGGGCGTAAATTAAAATTCGGGAATGACTGCTTTATTTTATGATTTAAACGTGCTAGCGGTCTCCAATTACCATTTTTTGGTATGTACATATGTACATAAAAACAATTTTCTTTTTGGTAGAAAAAGTATTGTTTGTCATATTCCAAGAATTAATCTATCCCCATGCTAAATCACACTCCGTTTAGCGGTTCGCGTTGACAGACAGACTGACATTTTAATAAAAATATTTTTGCAAACGTTACACATATGTCGATGAGAGATGGTAACAGGTGATTAATTTAAATAAGGAGTATTAATGCGTTTTGTTTGTGTTTGCGAGCAACATGGCCGAATATGCATTTAGGTTTTTGGGAGATATTGTATATGTTAAATATGATACTTCTCAAAATTTTTAGTTAAAATAATGACCAAAAAATCATTTATTAAAATTAATAATGAAAGTGAACTAAATGAACAAAGAAATCAATTCTAAGATAAATTGGATAAAATTTTTTCAAAACAACAATAACCAAAAAAGATCATTATCGAAAACGTAAATATTGCCATAATATCGTTTATTATTAACATTGTCGAGTTTTCAAATATTTGGCACTTCCACTTTCAGAATCTCAAAAGCAAAACTCGTATGAGAAGTAATTTGAAATGACAAATTCTAATAAACTTAAGTTATTACACATTCTAACAACCACTTTGAACACTCATTCTAATCTAATTAATACTCTAAAGATTTTTTTGAGCGCTCAGTGTCTTTTCATCCTCCTGCGTTAAAGCAAAAATTGGGTTAACTTTTTACCTGAACTCGGGCTAACCACGTATCATCTTTAGCCACCTTAACTCCACACGGTCCTCGACACAATACGAAATCTTGACGTGGGTGGGAGACCCATGCTTGAATTCCAACTCTGAGTTGACGAAATTCTTAGACGCCTACGTCTCAGTTTCATACTTGAGTACATACTAAGATATGAAACTGAGATCTGGGACCGAGGATATAAATAATCCTGCATACACGTGTAGGACTATTTATATCCTTGAGCTATCCCATCGTCTGAACGGATTTTTATTAATGAGTTGTCTAGTAATTCGTACAAACCGTGTGGTGGCTATAAGCTAGGTTCTGTTTTTATGAAAGCAGTATGGCAGACGTAAAATACAAAAGGGCGTTAAAGTGGAAAAAATTGCATTACATATTAAATAACATATAATGATATGTTCAATGGTATAGGTATTCCTGATTTAATAATTTATTGATAATTAATTAATAACAATAACATTGTTGTTATTTAGAAAAAGGCATTAAATTTCTGTTTTCTTACTCGCTGCGACTCTTGCTACATGCGTGCTTCCAACTGAAAATATTTGTCATATTTGATTACATTTACATTTTCGTATTTCCATCTTTTTAGTTCGTTTTTACGCAATCAGCTGTTCTAAGAATTTTAATAACTGTTTTAAATTTTTATCTATACAACGATTATTGCCTATTTTTTAGGTGATGAACGACTAAATATTTATGACAACTTTAGTACAAAATTTTAATTAAATTAAAAAAGCGTGAATTATCAGACGTTAAGGATAACTTCAAGGGTAACTGTATGCTGTTAAATAAATCATTTCATAATGGTTAAGTAGTTTTTATTACGTCTGAACAAAGAAGATACTTCGTCATTTAATTTTGATGCAATGAAACTAATGCTACTTCAGGCTAAGCAAATTTTTGCCATGCAAGTTCCTTTAAATTCATTCTTTGTATTGGGAGATCAGCGTCTTCAAAAACAAAGAAAATGCATAATTTTATTGAAACCCATTTTATATTATATTATTATGTTAATTCTCGTAATTAGTTATTGCTTTATAAATTCAATATACAGAAACTTTTATTCAATGTATAGACATTGATATTGCGGATGGGAGTTCGTTGTTCGTCATAACCATGCTTTATCACGAGAGCTCGCAAAATTCACGGAAACAGTGTCGAAATTTAATAAGTTTGATGGAGAGAAAGTTATATCGAAACAAGCTTACGTATATTTCCCATAGGGGTGAGCAGAGACTACAGATCTGCACACGCGACGAGCCGTCGTCCCTGTCTACTCTTTATTCTTTCACTGCGACTCATGTGGCACGAGCTCGTGTGAAAATACACCAAAACAGATAACACAGATCGTTTTTTACGTAAACATGATGTTATAAAACGGAATCCCTATCGTCCCTCTGTCACTTGATTGAGTTTTAGCTTTTTTTTTTTCTATTCGTAATTTCATTCCGGTACGCAGAAAGTAAACAAAGGCCGCACTTAAAATAATTTTTAAGTCAAACACCAAAAGGAAGTAAGTGGATTAGAAGCGAATGAAAATGCGATTACAGCGGCCGCGTCGAGTATTTTAGTGTCCTGAAAGCGCAGCGGGAAATGTTTGTGCTTTAGGGTTCCGTACGATATTACAAATGCGAAATAAGTAACGAGACTGTTTGTCGGTGTAGCGTAGTTCTTAGGATATCACATGCGCGTGCAGTGCTGTTTTTCAAGAGGTACCAGTTTTGAATCCTGATCACAGATCGTGATTGGAGTGTGAGAGACTTAAGTAAATATAATTCGTTTACTTTCCTCTGAAAACATATTAAGCCGTTGGTCCCGGCATCGTATTGGTGACTACAGTTGTTAGCAGCCTCTAATTCGGAAAAGAGGAAATCTGCAGAAGGACATGACTAATCGAATTAAGTCATAGAATCAGCAAGTTGAGGTAGCAACGGGTAGGCTGAATAGCTCGTACAATCGATGACCTTTGAGGAACCAAGATACTCAAATGGCAACCACGTACTGGACGTCGCAGACCTCACCTCACCTGGTCAAGGTCGCTCGCCGCCATCGGTCTCAGGTGGCCCACGTCCACGCGACGTGGAAATCTAAAGGGAGGATTATGTATGGACGTTCGTTGTCTGAAACGTACGATCGAATCTTCAGTTTAAATGATGTGTTAAGTGTTTTTATTTTAAGTCAACATCTGTTTTGTTTTGTCGTGTTTAGGTTCTTGAACACCCCACTGCTTTGGGATACACGACCATAATCTTCATATTTCATATGGTGAAGCTATTTGTTGAATATACGAATATATTCATAAACATCTATCGTAGGTGTAATCCGTCTGTTAAGTCGATTTATAAATACAAATTGTGTTTATAATTTATGGGTTCAAATAAATTGATTGAAAAATAGAATAACAATAGAATAATATATATTATTCACTAAAAGTAAGTATAAAAACATAAGGAATTCAAGCGTGGTGGATTGGCCCAGCAAATGTATTTAAATGTTATTAGCAAAATATGATATGAACGATATATGCTGTTACAAATAAAATAGTAAGACTCTGAAAACTTCAGAGCTTAAAATCACTTGGTTTTAGAGAAAAAAAATCCGAAAGACGGTTAACCCTGAAGGCCATCCCTAAAAGTTCCCGCTGTGATATTTGTCGATTTCTTTTTGAGCTCCTTGAATATCAAAATATACTTGTCTATAAGTTGTTGAAATTTGTTTAGTGTGTAAGCTTAAAAATCCGAACTATGGCTGACCTTTCAGGTCTCTCCTGAAGCTTCGTGCTATTTTCAAAGTATTCAAAACTTATTGAGTTCAATAACTTATTTATAGTACTTTTTTGAGCTCTCTTAGCTCATAATCATAGTTATAGTACGTTTTCAGCACTTAGAATACAAAAATCTCCATTACTCTTAAAAAAAAATTGAGAACGAGAATTCTATTCGATACAGAATTTTAGAATTTTTTAAGAGAGGTATTTTTAATTTTTGCTTTTGGTATCTCTTGAACAAATAAATCCATTTTGACTGAACTAGCGACGATCAACGTAGTTTTTTAAGTTCTATACACGAATTCAGAACATGCATTTAGTTAGGCAGAAAATTTTAAAGTATTTTGAAAAAATCACTTTTTGCAATTTTTTTCGTTTACAATATCTCGCGAATGAATCAATCGATTTTGACCGGCCCGGTGGCAATCAACGTGGTTTTTAATGTTAAAAGCTGATTACTTTTTGTAATCGATCGATAAAGCCGTTTAAAAGTTATTCCAAAAAAACGCAATTTAAATTTTTTTTTAATATCTTGGTATCTATAAATCCGAATAGGTTCAAGTTTTCAGGAAATCTAAGTTTGATGGAACTTTTTGGAATGCCAAAGCTTGATTCCAATCGGTCAAGCAGTTCAAAAGTTATAAAAGATTTATATACATACACACGCACGCACGCGCACACACGCACCATCGTAAAATCGTCAGGGGAGCTTTCTAGAATCTTAAAACGTCAAGAACTGATGAAAACTCGAATTTCGAAAAACGGGATAAAACCAATAACTTAACGATTTTCGAAAATTTTCAATTTTCTTAGCGGGAAGTTAAAAAACAATGCGAAAAAATCGGTCTATTGCTAGTTGGACTCGTACACGAAGGGGTTCCGTACCACCGTACAATATTCAACACTACATACTTTTTAAAAATAGTTAACGAAAAACAAAAAAAAAAATTAAGATTGAAAACGGTGAAAAAATACATGTTTCTTGTATAGGGACCCCTTTTGATCTTAGACTTTATTTTATTTTTATTATATACATAGCGACTATAGTAAGTTAATATACACTGTGTGAACATGTCAAGAATGTATCTATTGCCATTATTAAAATCGAGCAAAAAACGCCAAAAACAACATGTCTCATATATAGAAGACCTTTTTCAATTTTGAACTTAATTTGATTTTTATTACTTGCTGTTACAGCGGCAAAATAAATATATACTCTATAAAAACGTCAACTGTCTACTTTTACGGCTCATGAGATACAGCTCGCTGACAGACGGATAGACAGGCGGAGAGCGAGGGCTTAGTAATAGGGTCCCGTGAACTTTCTTTGGGTACGAAACCCTAACGGTAAATTTTCTGGAGATTGACTGGACCGCCGCATATAAAAATATAATAGATTTTGGAAACTATAACCATTTAAAATAATTAACACTAATATAAAAAAAAAAACATTTTTCTTAATATAGTACATTTTCGGAATAATCATAAAACTATATTACATAAATTCTACTACATTTAAATAACTTCTACTTTTTTTCACCTAAAGTGTCCCTTGTTTAAGAATATGACAAAAAACATATGTTATCAAGGAGTAAACGCTTAAGAGACCTTACATGGTTTTT
This sequence comes from Eumeta japonica, assembly GCA_005406025.1. Lineage (NCBI taxonomy): Eukaryota > Metazoa > Arthropoda > Insecta > Lepidoptera > Psychidae > Eumeta > Eumeta japonica. The sequence continues at coordinate 174,508 of BGZK01000910.1, forward strand.
GCTTAATTTTCTAAATATGTCATGATTTTTCTAAAAATTAAAAGATTTGAACGTATGCAAAATATGGAAGACATTTACAATAGAACAAACGAGCCACATTTTCTATTATTTAATTTAGTTTAGATAAATCCACCTCGGTCCGACAACCTTTTTGTCTAACGTATTTCGATATTCGGAAAGTAAAGTGCATAAATCGTAGTTTGAATCATGTGAAAAAATGCTGTTTGCATCGGTTTGAGAATGTTCTAAAGTATAAACGAAACATTTTTCGTTACTTCTATATAAAAATCTGGGAAAAAATAACTTAATTCGTCAAACTTGGGAAAAGTCAAAGAAACCGATAGCTATTATGGCTTTTCGGAATAATATATCAAAAAAATAGTAATGTTCAATTGAACTTCTTTCCAGGACCAGCTGATGGACGAAACAAATGTGCCAAATTTAATACAACGTTACGAAAAAAAAAATTTTAACAATCTCATAATCTTTCAATATATTGTTAAGAATAATGCTTGTTCCTGCAGCAAACCGCGCTGGGCGTTTTCAGGGAGAGTATGTGTTCGCTCTACGCTCGTGTCCTTTTTATACAGCTCTTTTTTATAGACCGAACTCTATATTCTTACATAGAATGACCGAGGACTCTTGATCATAGTAACAAATATTTATTTTATATTAAAAATTGCTCTCGTCGAAATGAAATATAACTTTTGGGAAAAAGAAATGGAAAAACAGTTAATAAATGCTTACGAACTTCCACCTATTGATACACATTATTCTCACCCACACACACACACACACACACGTTCACGCGCACACAACGCGCACGCACGCAGCAACACGCACGCACTCAAACATCCACACACATACACATACACACCCACACACAGTCACAGAGACACACACACTTTAAAAAAAACCATATCTCTTGAACGAATCAACCGCTTTTTATGCAGTTTGGGCCAGTCGATGCAATTGTTCAGGGAAAAGATCTGATTAGATTTTGATATCGATTGGTAAAGTAGTCTAAAAGTTATTTCAAAAATTTATTTTTTGAAATAACTTTTAGACTACTTTATTGAAAATTTATTTTTGGAATTCCTCGAAATGTACCGGGCAAATCTCATTTTATGTTTCAGAAAGTCTAAGTTGTGTGGGCCCCTTTCGAATGTGGTAAACTGTATTTCGATCGTTTAATCTGTTGAAAAATTGTAAGAGGCTTACACGTACACATATGCACACACACACGTATATGCGCACACATTTACACGCAAGTGCACACGCATATTTGCACACACGCGCGCACAACACACACACAGAGAGAGAGATACAAAAAGGCGCACATGCACACACAGACCGACATCACTAGAAAAATGGTCAACATAAATTGCTAAGGCCCTCAAACGTCACGATTTGGTGAAAATCTGACTTTTGAAAATCGGATTGAAAACATTAACTATCCAATTTTAATAAATTGTTCAATTATCACAGCGAGAAATTTAAAAAAAATGTCCTATCTGATTCGTCGAGCCGAAACCATTGAAAATAGCTAAATAAGATTTTGAGTTAGTGATTGTTTGCCTTTTACTTAAAATTGAGAATAATTGTGTTTCGGGGTTTTTCTAAAGCTAAAGCTTGATAGGATAAAGTCAGGCATAGCATGAAGGGTGTAAAGTATAATTAAAAAAAGGTTTTACAAAATCATTGAATGATATTTTGTATAGACATATGTATATTTATAAAATATTGTACATTTTTTAAATTAAAATCAAGAAAATTGATATTTTAAATTATTTATAATCAATGTTAATTATTCATGTGTACTATTTTTAGGCCAAAAAAACTGGGGGAAAAATTAGTTGTCTATATTGCGATAATAGGTCATTTGACGTCATCGATGTACATAACGTAGAGTTTAATCTGTCTTTGTGTTGCCCGATTGGTTTAGTTGTAGGGAAATAATTACATTATTCAAACACAAAAAAAGATAAGGTTGAAGAGTAAAAAGTAAAAAGGTCGTGAAATTTGTGGTCTGTTTTTGGTTCATGTAGCTGATTATGGAAACCAAAATTTAAAACCTGGTTTCGGTTGCTTGAATAGCTTGATTAACCGAAATATGTATTAAGCGATAATTTTTGCGGAATTATTACAAAAAGCAATATATTTAATTACATTACATAATTCTTTATTTATTTCTAAGTTATTTACAGATTCCAATCACAAATATTTAACATATATATCAGAAACAAAAAAAAACAACATTTTTTCTTAAATGGTTTATGGTTCTGTTATGATTTGTATTACTTATTAACGTCCTTTTACAACACAATTTCGACCACAATAAAAAAAATAAATAAAATTGCAAAAGTTGAAAATTTTGTTATTTTATAAAGTTATTTAGGAGTAAGCTTGGCGCAAGACATATCTGCCAATAAAATTAGAAAAAACCATGTATAAATAATTGCGTTTATTAGTTACAAACAGATGGATATTGGAATAACAATGTATTTCAGGAAAAAAGGTAAATATCCAGAACTAATTTCCAAACATTTTATCGAAATGAAAATCGTTCTTTTAGAAAGTAATAAATATGAAACTTTTTCAGGTTCAAACAATTGGAGTCCGTTAAATTAAAAATTGTTATAAAGCTGTTCGTAAACTGGAAAAAAATTGTAAAATCGACAAGGAAACCCTAAGTAACGAAACAGTATTTCATTGAAGTAATAACTCCTGATTTTCCACACACTTAGTTTCGCGTTTGACTTTTGGCAGGCGGCCGACCGCAGTAGATTTCGCGCGCTCGCCTCGGCAACATGGCGCACGCATTTCGCGCCTAAATTTGTGCGGTTTTGTTTATAGTTAAACATTAATTAAATCACCATTAACAATACATCGAATTATAAATACTAACTGTGGTTAACTATATTATGGAGAGACAACTAATGGTGAGTGATTTTTTTTAAGAATTTGTCGAGAAAACTTTGAAAGTTTTAGTTTGGAGATCAGGTGCTTGGAAGTTTTTGCTTAAATTCAATTAAAATTAATTATCGATCTATGCTGAGTTTTCAATACCCCACATACTGATTTTCTAAAGAAAAGAAAATTGTTATTAAATATTGCGAGCTTACACGCTCGTACTGAAAGGAAAAATAAATAATTTTACTTACAAAGCATCAACTGATAATTTTAAACTCTTACTAGTAGTATTATTTACATTACAGCGATGTTTTTTTTACAATTTGTTTATTAGATTGATTCATTTATAATAAATGTTATATTTTCTACGCCATAAAAATAATAATGTATTTCTTAATTAAAATGTTTTATTTTTTAAATAATTTCATTTTTATTGATATAATTATGTGTCATAAATATACATCGTAATTTTAAAATGTACTTTTTTGGCTATTGAATAAAGAACATTAGTAACTATGTTGAAAAAAGATAAACATTTTATTTCAACGCTATAATATTTTAAAAAAGTTGTAAATATACATGGTTTTTCCGTTAAATACAAATTTGGTGTTTAATTTTAAATAAAGATGTATTTTGAATTAAAAAAAAAATGCGATAACTATAATTCATATTTGTGATAACAGTTCAAATCTTACATTCTGTTGCATTTCATTTTATGCATTCAAAGACATTTCTTACGAGGCCGTCATTAAAAAATTAGGAAAAACATCATTAAACAAGGCCAATCTTTCGATTAATGCATGTACTATTTGTACATTAATGTTTCTACCGACTTAAATTCCCCAAACGGCCATATGAAAATTTGATAACCAAGATTGCCGCCACTGCGTAGTCTAATAATCATTATTTTTTATATGTGGCAATTTTCGACCACCAATTTGCTCGTGTCCAATACAAATATTATGAAGTTGGTATTTCCATGAATCGGCAGCATCGAATTTTTAGGTCTTGTATTTGTTAGGAAAAAATCGCTTTACAATTTAATAGCCCCAGAAAGGTGGTTTTAAAATTTGATGTTTTATTAACTTTTATATTTGACCAATCTATCTATCTATTTATATAGTTATATAGATAAACGAACATATATAAATGTTCGTTTCTTCAAAATCGCGAATCTCCTACAGTTCTTTACCGATCTTTTGAAATTTTTGCACAAAGCACATGGTTTTAAGAATCTACTACTAGTATTTGTTCGTGACTTCATTCGCGTATTTGTACTATTCAGACAACTACTGCACTGATTTAAAAAAATATATATATTAATTAAAAGCTGCACTGTTCCCGAGTATTATAGCCTACGCTTTATTTTAACACGCTTTTTTTATACTAGCATTTGCCCCGCCTTCGTTCAAATGACCGGTAGCGGAAGCTAAATTGAAAGTAAGGCGGGGAGTAAAATTGAGAGTCGAAACCGGGACCAAAGTTGAAAATGTAACCAAGGTTAAATTGAAGTATGGAACCGGGAGTGGAATCAATTGCGTGACCGGAATCGCAATCAGGACCAGTGCCATAGCCAGATTTGGAAGCCGGTCTGAGATTTGAATTGACGGAAATATCGATCAGTAAAGGAAATACATTCTAAATTTATGCGGGCGAAGCCGCGAGCGGAAAGCTAGTGAACCTCATATCTCTAATTTAAAATAGTATAATTTCGAACACATATTTGAGTTAAAATCTAACTTTGTTAAAGCTTCGAGAAATTTATTTATTGACTATTATTTTTTGAAAAATTGTTTAAAAAGATACATAATTAAAAAAAAACACTTTTTCAATTTTCCCGTAAAACGGGATCAAATGAAATTTTGCCAATGTTTTTTTGTAATTTCATTTTTATAAAATTCGTTTTCTATAAATGAATATTTCAAACGACTAAAATAAATGGCAAAAGTTCATTAGGGACAACACGCGGCGTTAACTTGGCTCTGTGTTTCTCAATTTCACCGTCTCAGAAACATATTGGCACGTCACACCTCTGCACGGGATCGCTCGGGCTCAAAACTCGCAGACAGATCCGTTTCTTTTATGAGGCCAGGCGGAGGCCCCGCCCCGATTGGGGCTTTGAAATGCCATCATCGTTGTTTGACTTGTACGTAAACTTGTACTGCTTTATTATTGTTATATATATATATATATAATATGACAGCTTACAAACGAAACATGTTTGCTATTGTTAGGTTTGTATTCAGGGACAGTTTATTTTTTTTTGTCATCCACATATACACAGAACTTTAATACGTCATTTTAGGTCCAAATAATATTTTTGTCCGGAGTGGTTAAATAGATTTAGTGTAGTCTAAGACGGCCCGGGTCGTATCGATAGTGGCAAAGGAATGTAATTAAACAAAACCAATGAACAAATATATGGGTAGAATAAAGAAAAACATAGAGTTTCTTTAATAAAAATAAATACATTTTTGTTACTATACAAATTCATGTAGAATATAGACACAAGACACACGGAGAGACAAAGAAGTATGTAGCTCGTGCAGCACGCACACGCAAGGACGAAGAGCGCGGGAGCGGAGTGCGGGTGCGCCGACGTAAGGGAGCGTCACGCCGTATGCCGTCACGGTCGACGCCGAGGCGCGGCGATACGTGTTATGCATCAAAAACATAGCATTGCTCTAGTCTACCCCTGCTTGACCTCGTTGATGATCTCTAGCTTCGAAGACGTCCTCTAAAATGCACCGATGTGCCGGTGTAAAATACATGGGCAGTCGGCGGTAGGCGAGTAAAATATCTCGGATTCCTGTTCGCTTCCCCTGGGTACGGCGAGCCTCAGGTTGTTAAACTCCCCCCACGACGGGGCGAGAACCCACAGGGAGGAAATTAACTGTTTTACTGAATAATCTAAGATAAGGCTGAATTTATTCAGGATACATGGAATGGATTTGTAAGAACGTATTTACGCGTTCGTTAGATCGTTGCAAGTGCTTTCTTTTTTAAGATATTTTTTTATTTGATTTATAAAAATTGAATGATTTTTTTTACGGTTGTGAATAATTTACCAAAAGAGTTCTGAAGTTTTATAAAGGTGCTTTAAATATTTCAACGACGTTTTGTTTTTTAAAGCTTCCAAGTTTTATGGCTAAACTGTTAGTAATCATAATAAAAAAATATGTTCCTATATTCCATATTTTTTATAAAACTGATTTATTAAAATAGAGCAATATTTATAAAATTAATGGGTATTTCTTTTTTATACATAAATTGTAAAAATATGTTTTTATTCAAACTTTTAATACAATCCTGAAAGAGTGTTAACTTTTTTTTTCAATTGAATTTTAATATACTACATAAAATTTTAAAGCGTAACCAACCCATTGCCAAACGACATCATTCTTCCCATTAAACACAATACACAAACGTGTATTTTACGTTTAATGGTTAAATACGTAACTTTTTACGTATTTTGCGTTTACGTAAATAAACGTTTACTAAACATGACATTTTATTAACGAAACCACAAACGAGGGTTATCCATTTCAGTGATCCGCACTAAAATTTGAGATACGAAGCACTCACGACACTAATTTCTGTGTCTGAGTGCCTGCCTGTCGCACCCCTTTTCCTTAAAGGCCTTTCGAGGAACTAAACTGGAATTCGGCAGGGTTATTTAGCGATGACCGAAATAAAATTACAGCCCTAGGGCGGAAAATTAAAATTTCTTCACAATATGGCCGCCAATTTAGGCGGTCAAAGAGGGCATTCGAAAATGTATTTTGATAGGCCGTCGAGTGCTGCCTGAACATTTATAAAGGATTTATCATATTTATTGATGTAATTTGCATAATGCGCTGGATTCGAACGGTTTTTGATGACGTAATTTAAATTCGCTTCTATATTAATGATTAGAAGAATTTGAAGAATTATCTTTACTATTACTTTTATATGAATTACGAAAAAAAAAAAGACTATAATTACTTATTGTATAAATTTCCATAGCACCCAGTCACAGTGACCTGTTGTAGACATACATTCATTAGTCTAGTTCTGATTATTTGAAGTAATTTTCTTATTGGTCTACCTCGTTTGATTTAGGAGGTACGTAATATCTATTAAAGTTATAATTGGAAAAGTGTGTTTGTCGGTTTGTCCTCCTTTAATGCAGTCACTGAGTAATGGATGAAAGTAATTTTTCAAATAGAAATAGTCAGCGAGCTGGAGGGTGAGATGATTATTTTTTTAATAAAAAGGCACAGTTACAGAAGGATAGTATTTAAAACTAACTCTGTAATTTTTACATTTTGTAGCAGAAATTTGGCTTGTGGATTGTTGAAATCATTCTTAATAATTTTCTTCCGTCAAAATGAATAATTATATGGGACAAATTTTACAATAACTGAAGCTATTTTAACAGAATTCGGTGTTTAATTATAAAAGTGACCGCATTTTAGATTATGGAGTGTTTTAGTGTGAATTAGTTAGATATACATGTGTACTAGCATTTTACCGCGTAGACATAAATTGATGAAATCTTTTTTTTTAGATAGGATTTGTGTAAAATCTGTTCTGCGTTCCGCGTCTACGTCCCGAAAAGTATTCTTTTCAGGATGTAGTTTGGAATTTGACACAGTTGCTACCATGCCAAATTTCAATTCAATCGGACCTATAGTTTTGGAGATCTCGTGTTTGGTTAATCATCAGTCAGTGGTATTTCGCTTATACACACACATATGCATATGCACGCGCTGACACACACACACACACACTCACATATATGTATGTATGTATAATAGATGTATCATATAATCTGAAATTAATAATCACTAAATTGGAGATTGGTAGAATAAAAAATATTCTGTCAATAGTATTCGACAGACCGTGGTCATTCAATATTACACATTAACATAATGGAAGACTGGAATTGGATTTTGAACCGGTGATAGGAAGCGGTACTGTGATCGAAATCGAAAGTCCGACCGGCATCGGAATAGACGACGAGACCGAGCTCGAAATAGAGAGCAGAACGGGACCACAAGCAAAGGCGGGATTGATAACGAAAGAACCGGTCAAGTGCGAGTCAGACTCGCGTACCGAGGGTTCCGTACAAACCTGTGTATAAGTAAAAGTTCATTCATCACGACAATCGAGACATATTATGGTATTTTTATTGCAAAATAAAATCCATAACATTACAACGTGGAAAGCTGGAGGAGCATAAATTTAAGACGAAGGTCTCTTTATCGTTTCAGTAATCCTTTATCTTTTATTAACACATATCATTTATTTTATAATATAACTGAAATACCTACACCAGCCTTGCAGCAGTCTTGCAAAATTTCTTTTATCAAAGTTATTTATTTACAAAGTTTTTTAGTCACTATTTAGAAATCTGATTCAAAAATACCAATTAAGTATTAAATTTGAACGAGATCTGTAAATAGTGACTGAAAAAGGTATGAATAATACCACATTGAACATTGAAGTTCTAAAAACTTTATCTATAGTTGTACTACTTCTTGTAGTGCTAATGTTTATTAACGGAAACATGTTTATGGATGAAAAATATGTCGAAATTCCATTTTGGGGATTCATTCTAAACCCGATATTGGAGTCTCCCACAGCAAATAGACGAGAACATGAAGTATACCTATAGAGGTTGCTGCAGTATATTGTTGTATTTATGCATTCTATTGCAATATTAATTTGATATTGTGATGACCTATATACAGTTATCATTCTGACATTAAACGTTTCAAAATGCAAACATAAAGAATGGCCGTTTGCAGCGCCTGGGTTATTTAAATAATATCTTTTACATGATCCATCTGTCACGGCGTCCCTAAGATTGCGACGTACATACGCGATACAATGTAGTCCCCTCCCAATACATAGAGATAAGTCGCGGTCAATGCGGTAACTACAATTATGGTTATAATTTTTTTTTCACAGCTTAAAGGCTATTAGACCTAAGTATTTGATATGAATTCAACTTGATATATCCGCGCGTTCCTCAGAAAAAGGGTCTTGAGAGACAGACGGAGAGACGGACAACGAAGTGATCCTATAAGGTTTCCGTTTTTTCCTTTTGAGGTACGGAAACCTAAAAAGAGCCGGATGATCGGCGAGAATTCTATAGCAATCGAGAACGGAAACGTGGTGTGAATCATAACTAATGGCGGATTCAAGAGCGAAAACGAAATGGGGACAATAAAGGAAAAATCAGAAAGACAATGGAATTAATTCAATGTTATGCAGTCGAAAGTCCGGACGAAAGCTGGATAATAAGAAACTGCGTTCTTTCGTTTCACTGAATTTTCATAAAAATGCGGAGGATATATGGAGTGGAGTGCTATTCCGACATGTGTGACCATAAGGAAAAAAATAAGGGTGTGTTATCGTGTATTCGTCTCTATATTATCGTGTCTATGAATAAGTTTTTCGCAGCCGTATGTAATCACAGAGATACAAATGAATTTGCAAATTTTCTAGAAAAACAGAGCATAAACTTAATAATAATGTCGTCATTATTTAATCGTCCATGTGTTTAGAAACATTTGAGAGTAATATGTGTAAAAATTAATTTATGCGTATGCCTTCCAAAAAATATTCATACATGAAAAACAATAGGCCCATTTTCATTCATCATGAAAATTAGTTCGATTAAACTTTAATATTATATTTAACTTGGTTTTAAGAATCTTCAGAAGAAAATGATATTGATGATGCTAGAAAGTATATTTTTTATGTTGAAGGTACAAAAAGACTTTTGCATAGCGGATTTATGAGCCAGCTGCGAGACGGATATTCGACAAATTACATCCTATATTCCTATCATCTTATATCCTATATTTCGTAGAGTGAATATTGTTAGGGTGCCTTAATTCAAAAGGAAAAATGGATTTCTTATGAAATCACTTTGATGTCTGTTTATACGCCTATGTACGTTTCTCGAAAATTATTTTTACGTAGATATTTGATTCAGGCTCAATAGAAGGTCTTAGCAAACGCAAATATATCAGTTGCCAACGAATGCTAATAAAACGTTTAAATTAAAGTGGGCAATTAATTTAGTATGACGAAAACTTTTTTAATCAATGCATTTTCCAAGATATTCGACACAATTTAATCAGTTTTATAATTTTTGGTTCAGTCGTCTTAGTGATATAGTTTAAACTTAGCTACAAATGATCGTTGTCAAGCTTTGACCTCGTAGGTTTTTAGATTAAAGGTAAGATTTTAATAAGACTAACATGTGTTGAGTCATATTCCACCGGAAAACTGTAGGGTTTGGACATTTTAGTACTAACTAGTCAAGTACTAACTAATGCTAACTAAACAAATGCCTTTATTTTCTAAATGTCTAAATATCACAGTGGTTTTTAGTATATATATATACATATACATATAATATTAATCATTAGTTGTATATGCATTTGATGGTTAAATAAAAACAAGCCAAACTGGGCGTTGTAGATACCTTTCAGTTGCCATCGATGTACGCACAAAAGGACTACACGATAATATATTATAGCTGGCGATTTAACCTTACCTATTGATTTATGTTGACATCTTATATATAATTAAGACGATATAGGCTGAGAGTAGGCAGTCTTTGGGTACGGAACCGCAGAAAAGCTTAATTTGTTTTATAGACTGCTTACTACAGCATCGCCATGGAATCGTAATTGCCCGAGCTCGCCCCGCTCTTAGTCGGTTTCGTACAGAATTTCTCGTCTCTTGAATTGAACTGATCACAATCAACGTTAATTAAATCGAAATCAATTTTAAAAGCCGGTCAAGTGCGTGTATTGCAATGAGCGTTTGATCCAGTATAACATTTGAAAATGAGTCGGGGTCGAGTGTTAGGTAGTTTAAGGATTATTAATTTTTCTTTCGCAAACCTGCGATCTATAGACACTTCGTTTTATTTTTCTTGTAACGTTATATTCGACTTTCCATGAGTTTCAAATTCTTCAAACTTATAAACTTTTGATAAGATCATTAGGGCAGATACTTTTTCACATAATTTTGGAGCTAGGTTATAATAATAACTGATATAATTAAAAGTAAAAAATTGATTCGTCTAATGAACTATGTGTCGTTGAAGTGAATGATGTATTATTTTTCAATCTTTAAAATACTCTGAGTTTTAATGGTAATATAAACATTATCAACAACAATGTTTTACGATAAAGTTTTGTTTTAAGTACTATATAACTCTTAAAGTTTATAATGCGCGTATCGTTTTATTGACGATTATATTATTATTTATTAGTAAAATTAATAACGAAAACCTTATTGAATTTTTATTGTCAATAAAATAATAGACAAATTTTTATTCTCCTTGGGACTAACGTAATGAGAGATAGGATAATGTATCCGTTACTGCACTTCTAAGAATTAATTACCAGCATTTTATACAAAATCAACGATAATATTACGAACTAATTATATATTTTTATAATTAATCGAAATATTTTATTATTTTATTGTTAGCGATGTAATCTTCCGACCGAATAACCGAAATACCGACTTAATCTACGTAGCCCTACGTCCGCGCCTAAGTTTACGTGTACGTAAAAAAAATTCTTCGTCTAAAAACGATTTTGAGTTCGGTGCCGTTCTTTACATTTACAAATGTTTCTTGAATTTACTCAGATTTTTTTATTTAGCCTTACAATGTTTTGACTAACATCATTAATAATTAGATGCATTTCCGAAGAAAATGTCTTAAGTAGATGAGTAAGAACCAAAGTCAATACATATACATACACACACACACACACATATGAATATATAATTAATATGTACAGATTTTTTTGTTAGTTTATTTTTTCTTTTTTTTTTTGTTAGTTCTGGCGATAATCTCCACAACATTTAACCGTTTTGCACTTAGTTTTTAGTCATGTACTGAGATAAGCTTTCCCTAAAGTAAAATATTTATTTATTTTAAACAGGTTTACAAATAAAAAAAGACGTGTCCATTTTAGGGGTACGTCTAGTACCCGATCGAGGAGACCCGTGCGCAAGTTGAAAGATGAAGCGCTGCCAGCTGTTTCATTGGCGTACGCAGAACTAACGATTATGGCAGCCCTCCCTGCTTTGCTAGCGTATTCATAGCTGTTACCATTTTAGTCTGACTTAGAAAATCTGTTTTATATTTAATAATAAAACGTTTTCAGTTTGTATTTCGCACGAGTGTTAATGAAGCTATCACGTTAGGCGAGGAGGGAATGAGGGCAGAAATAGAAGCGAGAGCTGGCTGATGAAGGCTTCCTTTATGCTATTATGCCGGCGTAGGCGACAGCTGGTTCCATAAATGTCAAGTTACCTTTCAACTGATTTCCTCATAATCAATTCAAATGGTTTAGTTAAATCATGTAAACAGTTGACAGTTCTGTTTCGAGTATCTATTTTTTCGTCCATTGCAACCCATTTGTTTTGTCGTATAGGTACGAAGTGACCGTAAAAAGCCATTTTTCTTTCTGTGAGAATATCCATAAACTCTACTATTCTTTCAGTAGATCGTTATGTGATCATTGCATCATGTTCATCTCTTCACGAGTTAACTCCGAGGTTTAGTGGCATCAGCTTGGAACATGTTAAATCAAATGAATATTAATTAAGAAATTTCAGCAATACAAAAAAGTGATTAAATCATATGAACAGTAATTAAGAGACTTCAGAGATACAAAAATGTTAATGACATGAGTAAAAAGGTTTTTTTAAATTGATACACAGATCAAAAAGGAAGAGCAGCCGAAGAGAGAGTACACATCTCCACTGTTGCTCCCACAGCGTCTTTTAAGAGATAACCAACCCGGTTGTCAGTACAACCGGTGGCAGCATCCATTTGAGCGCAAAGTAGGTCTAGACCACTCCGGTCACTGACCTCGTAACCTACTTATAGTTTAGACGTCTCCATAACTCGGCGACGAGCGGCGCCATGCTCTGGGAAATGCTTTGGGTATACATAAGACTTTTGTGTAACAGAAGCTTGCCGTACGGACGGCATACGAAGGAGGGCGGAATGTTAACTTCTGCATCTAAATTTATAAATATGAAGTGCTAATGTATGTATGAAAAAAATTATAAGAGTTTGAGGATAATTGTGATCGACATAAATTCCATATTGTAAATAAAAAGAAATTAAGTTTACTGTTCGTAAGTAGAACTTCTAATTGAATTTATTTATTTATTAAGAGGTACACACACAGATTACAGTCATAATATTTGAACCAGTTATATAAAATACAAATTTGTGTTCTAGGCTAAAATCCAAAAGAACTTATTCAGGGTGATTAACATCTGTTACAAAACAAAAAGAAAAGGACGATAAAAAAATTGGTTGCCCGTAAAGTCGGTTTACGGACGATAATTTTACGTGATAATGTCTCATAAGAAAACATTGATGAAAAATTGCATATTTTCATGAACCGAATTGGAGTTTTTATCACTGAATTATCATTATTTTGTATAATACAAAGAAGTTAATTGAAAATGACAGTGTTTTCGATAAATTAACATTTATTTGCGCTCGTTAATTCAAATATTTTTCTACTTAAATTATACAGTAAAGAGATAGATGCGTCACAAGCCGAGCGCTTAGGCCGATCTGTCTCTATATTGTTCCGCGCTCTCGCTCGCACGCTCGGCTCAGTCAGAACGCGACAATGAGTCATGCTTTTTCGTGCGTGCAGCCGGCGTTCATCGATTTATAAGACATTATCATGTCAAAATACACATAAAGTTAACAAGTAAAGATATAAATTGAAAATATAAGAGTAAATAAATTTAAGTTTACGTCTCCTGTTAAGTTTAAATGTCAAGTATTAGATATAATTAAATATTGATTTATTTTCATTTATTGACTTTAGGACAGACGAGGTCAAAAGACAGTCCTAGAATGAGGAGAATCTGTAATTGAAAACGACAAAATATGTCCACATATAACAATTTATGTCCTTACAAAATAGTCAGAACAAATTTTCAGAGCTGTAAAACGAAAACGTACTAAATTAAGTTTAGATAGGGCAGGAATTGAGCGCGGCCGCGATCAAATTTCTCCTCATACCGGGCCGATGACGATATGTTTGTCGACAAAAAATATTAATCGTCGGTCGTCAACGGCCGGCGTCGTGTCCGGGATTAGAACGCTGATTGGAGCGGGGACTCATTTTGAAGAACCTTATTAGAAATTACGTCACCGAAGGAACGTATATTAAACGAGGATAACCAATCAATTATTATATATCTCGAAGAAAATAATTAAATATATTGTACGTCGTTAAGATAACAATCGACACAAATACCTTGATTAATTTTCTCTCAGCGTATCCGACACCTGTATCAAATAAAAGGTGATAACGGAGAAAGCTGATAAAGTCGGCTGCGGTAGCACGTGCGCGAAAACGTTGCGTGGCGTTACATAATTTTGTTATCGAAACGTCACGATATGAACGTGATGCACTCGGGTTTTATCCGAACTCGCCGGGGCGGAACCTGCGTGCTGGAGAAAAGGGTTTTTCGTGTGGCATACGAAAGCGGAACGCTTATGGGAATACCGGTCTGTCTGTGTCACCGATCCCTAACGAAGACTCCGGCAGCTTTTTTCATGATTTAGTTTCAATTTGGGAGATCGTCGATGGGAAGAGGTGGGTCTTTAATTTTAGATACGAAAAAAATAACTTTTTTTTTTGTATTAACTACGTGTGGGATGTTAAATGAGAACACGTCATTGCGCTATAACGATTTTTTTCTGTTGTTTTAATCACTATGATATTTTTGTGATTATTTTAAAGCTGAAAAAGGAATGTTGTTTTCTAAAAACAATACTTCTTTTGTGTTTAGATTAAACTAGAAAAAGCGTATTCGGTAATTAATTTTTATGTTGTCGAATGTCGGTCCGTTTGTTCATTTCTTATTATGGGCTTTATTCTAATACGTAGACGATGATTAAATGATTACTAAAATACAGCTATGAGTTTAAAAGTCCAACTTCCGATTTAAGTATACTTTTGGTAAGTTTGATGTGAAATTAAACAAAATGTTGTTAAGATTATTATGTAGAATGTAAAACTCAATTGCTTAAATTATATAATTATATTTTTCCAAAACGAATATGGTCTGCATAGGATTTTCTAGGGCGACCCTTACCTACCTTGTGGCATATTAAAAAAGGGTTAAATTTTAAGCACCCGAAACCGACGAGCTTGCATGAAAAAATTAATGGATGTCAGCGAAGCTAGAGAGATATGAAAAAATCGTACCATGTGGAAATCTAGTCTCTGCGTACCCTTCTGGCAAACGGGCGTGGGTTTATATTAATATTATTTCAAAAACATAAATAGGTCACAATGTTCCAGTTTTTTCATAAAATTATTTTTAAAAAGGCATTAGACATTAAAATAGTCAGATAACAAAAAAAATTTTCCTTGTCGAAACTAACCGTACAAGTCCGACATGGATCTATCCGAGATTTCCTTTGTGGTTTTAATTCCCATCGGGTTCACGAGTTCCCTATTTATTCCGAAACCGTATATTGCCTCTCAAAGGGGCACATCAAATGTCGGGCGTGTTTGCATGGGAGTGCGGCGGAACCGGTGCGCTCCGGCCAACTCCGTTCAATGGCTCAAGAGGATAAACTCTATCGGTTTTCATATCTCTACAGCTGGTACAAAAGGGGGAATGTGTCATATTAAAAAAATAGAGACTCGCTCGTCCACCGGATCGGATGTCCGGACGGACTCAGTGATCCGGACGCAAGCTCGAATACAAAGGCATGGACTGCGCGGCGAACGCGACCCCTGAGCCATCGAGATAGGGCAGACCTAGGGTTCAGCGAGACTTGAAGTGTTGTTGTGTAGCGAGTATGTGTTGTTAAAACTAGTTGAATTTGCAAATGCTTCGAAAATCTAATATTTGTTCATTGATTTGGAAGTGCGTTAACAATTTTGTTACGTAAGTCTCTGTAGATAGAAAAAAAAACACAAACACACGTATGCCTATAATATTGAAACTTAATAACATTTTATTCGATACTCGCTTACATCAGACCAAACTCTATTAACGAGCGAAAGGTCAGATAAAACGCAATTTAGCGATTGCGAAAACTCAGATAATTCAGCCATAAATTCCTTACATTGGTTTAAAGTTGCCTACAGCTCTGTGTATAATTCCTACATTTCATTCTTCATGTGGAAAATGTCTTTGTTCTAATTTGTAGCTTAAGTTAGTTAATATAGTACCTTTAATAAATTTGTGTTTTTTTTACATCTTACATTACAAATTAACATCAATGTTATTTAAAGTTTATATATACACACTAAGAACATTTTCGTGTTTGGGATGCTATAGAAAACAATACAAACAGATATTTAAAGGACGTACGAATTATTAAAATAATTTTGTGGCCCCATACAAAAATTTTTCCGAATGTCTCTGAGCCCCAAAATATTCAGTCAAGCAGTCATCTTTGAGTAGATTGAATTTAAACAATCAATAAACAAAAGGGCGAAAGCTTAATTTTCGAAAATCGGAATAACGACAATCTATTATTTTTTACTTAACGAACAGTTAATGAAATAAAAGTTAAAATTGTTGTTCAGTATTTTTGAAATGTGAAAAAATCGGCCAAGAGTGAGTGGGGTGGACGCGATTGAGGTTACATACCAATACGCAATGAGCAATAAATAGACAAAATTAATTGTTTTTTTCTTTAAAAATGTCGAGTAAATCTTATCGTAATTTGTTTGCGGTAAATGGAAAATGAATATATGAATTGTCAATGAAGTGTTATATTACACTTATATAAGAATTGAAATCGAAGATAAATTTATTACTGCAAATATTTTGAGCCAATTTTGTTATAAAATAGGCACTTTTTCAAACAGCCGATATCTTCATTTATGAGGGCATTACCCATCGATACATTGTCACGATTTCAACTACAAAAGGCACCCACCACGCCCTCTATTTGGGATCTATAGAATGATGTCTAAATAATTGGTTTTAATCTCTGAGACATGGCTACCAAGAAACGCATTTGAAAAATATCATATAAAGGTCAAGAGGCCTTCGTAGGTAAATACCTATTTTTATTTTCTTATTCTTTCGGCAATTATAAAAATGTTGAAAAACATGCAATTATCCTATGTGATTCAATAGCTATTTATTATATGAAAATCTAATTATAGATTCTAATTTCAAATATAAAACCTGAGAAACCAAAGTTACAAAAAAATACTTTTACAATCTATAGAAGTAGTACTTTCAAATTATTGTTCACTCATGTTTCTTTTCTTTGGATTGAGCTGTATTCTATTTTAATCGAAAATAGGCTTTTTAAATAGTTGGTAGGCAATTTCTCTTTAAATGTCGTTAAAACTTTATAAGAATCCAAATTTTAAAAATTCCTACGAAATATCGTTTCCTAAAAAAAATTAATAGATGGGTGGACGCAAAAGTGATATTAAAAAAGTGCGTCTTTCATCTGTAAGTACGGATACTTAATAAACGTATTTCATTATCCTTCACTAATACATGAATATACATACTGGTTAAATTTATATCATTGTAAAAGTTTAGACATTTTTGAAAAGCTTACAGACTTCAACTATCTAGATTCAGGCGTCTTTAAGGACTTGTGTTAAAAAAGAACTGTTTTCTTTTGAATTCCCATAGTGAATTTGAATGCTGAAGTAGCTGGGAAAGTTATAGCCCTAAAGGTTAACTTAAATATTGAAATAAGTTTGATTATAATAGTTCAAGTAGAAACGGAGATACGCTGAATCTACAGAGCACGGTCTACAACAAATTAAGAAAGTTGATTAAGGCATTTCTGCATTACTTATAATAAATCAAATAGCCCATTCAAAGAATTTATGGGCCCACACTAAAAAAAGTCTTAACCTTTACATAGTGATAAACAGTTACATAAAATAATTATTATATTCAGCTGGTTAATATATTTTGTAGGATGAACTTGATTTTTAAAGATCATATCCCATATTTACAAAGTGATGTATGTATATTTATCAATCGATAAGACGAGTTCTATTTTCAGTCATATGTTCTACAGAGAAATGAAGAGGTGGAAACAAGAGTAATTATTTTGATCTATATTCAAGTCGGCGCAACCGCGGATTAAGTTGATCTGTTTGTAGGTGGATTGTACCAACTTTGCCGAACTTTGTGAACAACTTTGCCAAAGTAACTATAACAAAAATATATCATTAAAATATACTTATAAATAATATAAAATAATATAGACATAACACTAATAAATGCTCGATTAGACTGCAAGCGTGGGTGCATGGATGCAGTACCTACATCTCAGTTGTTCTAAGGTTGTCAATACAACATTTCTAAGTAGATAGTCTAAGCAGTTTTTTTCAGAAACGGCTACTATGACTTTTTTTTGAATTGACTATGGTTTTTTTGTCAAAATTGTTTTATAAGGAGATTATGAGTATTTGCGAAAAAATGCATTATAAAATTCATCCAAAACAATAGTCTATTGACTGATTCACTGACTTATCAAATTCTGCACAGAAGTTTCCTTAAAGATGAAGACAAGGCGAAAGGAAAGGAATTTTGAAATTAAACCTCTAAAGGTGAAAAATGAGGGTTCAAAGTTTCAATGTAAAATAGACATTTTGACTCAAAAATCCCTAAAAGTACTCCTCAAAGCAAATATGATTTTGAGTTTTTTTTTTAAACACCCCCTTAGGGCATGAAAATAAACCTAAAAGTTGATATGGTTGTCGTTATTAAAGTTTTTTGGGACGTTGATTAAGAAAATGGCAAATAATGTGGGGTTGGATTTAAGTTTTTTGTCAATTAGGATATATAAGTGCAGCAGTATTGAAAAAATATTAGTTTGTCTGTCTGTTCGCGCGTTACGAAAAACATCAACATAGAATTAAATACGGTTTTCGCAGGCATCTCACTGGAGGATTAACTTAGATAATAGATCATGTTTCATTCATTTTATATCCACGCGGGTGGAGTTGCGGGAGAAATGCGAAATACAGTATTTGCTTCTAGTTGGGGTTTCAAGGCTAGGAAATTTAAGAAAAAACTCAAAGGCAGCGGTTGAGTTGGTTTCCTTCAATTTCATGTAGCCCCTGGTATGGGAAAGCAAAACGAATAATTTTTCATTATAAGAATAAGAATAAGAAGGTTTTATAAGAAGGTATTATAAGAATAAGAAGGTTTTTCTATCAACGTCACATGCAATGAATTGAAACCGGTATCGAAACGAAACGCAAGATCGTTATCGAAGTGTGCTAGCGGGGTTCGGAGCGGTGCAGTTTTCGGATTCATATTGGTGGTTTGACGTCGTTTCTTACGGCCTCGGAACTAGAATTGAAAACGAGACATTGCAATTGCGATCGCGGTAATAATAATAATAATAAAAGCGGGGGCGGGGTTGCAATCGTTACAAGTTAGGAACGACATATCAATCTTATAGAATAAATTCTTTATAAATTTCATGTAGAAACTCACTCTGCTTCCACCGCGACGTAGCCACGGGCGCGAGGTTCGTGATAAATTTGCTCTCGGTAACAATAGAGAAACGTACGTGCGACCGAAACCAAAACCGTGGAACCATTGTCGTTTGGTTGCGTGTAACGTAGAGAGGTATACAGTGACGTCGCAAAGCTCCGCCTCAAGTTCCGTGATGTCTGCCGGCCTGTAAGAATTAATGAAAGTCTTGTAATTACAGAGACGAAAGTTTGTCGAATGGCTGCTCGGTAACGCGGCCGCTTTACAACTCGCTGCAATTAGGAGAAGCCGGTGTAATTAATTATGTTAATTGGGTTACCGCAAAATTTGTATAAATGCGTAGCGGGTCTCACCTTTAACGAGAGATAAAAAAAAACCTTTTACTTTTAATTTGCAATAATCGTAGTGCTTAACAAAAGGAAAAGGCATGCCCGTTTAATTTAATACGAATCAGCAATTCTTCTTTTTGGTGATTGTGTTAATTTAGATGCTGTGTAGTTGTAGATGTTTTAAAACTCATGTTACGTAACATGAATTTATAAAAAAAACTGTGTGAATTCTGACAAATGTCAAACAAATGATCACTAATAAAAAAATATAGTTTTCAATGAAAAAGGGTATACTTACAACAAATAAGTTTAATTTATTTTTAAATGTCGAATGAAAGTTTTTAATAACTAAATAATTAAAGTTTAAGAAAACATTTATTACGATGAAAGTTTGCATAAAGTTTTATATTAAAAAGTGAAAGTTAGCCAACTCAAAGTCAAGTAGATCAGAAATATTATTACTATTATAAACTTACACCTTTTCCCTAGAAGGGTAGGCAGAGGCCATAGATTTCCGCATGATACGATCTCTGCATATCTTCTTTTGCTTCGCTAATATCCATCAATTTTTTCATACGAGCTCGTTGGTTTCGGGTGCTTAAAATTCCGTTATTTTTAAGGTCCCGTACCTCTAATTGAAAAAAAAGTAAACCTTATAAATTCACTTGTGTGTTTGTCTGTCACAGCGAATTTGCTCTGAATCTACTGGTCCGATTAAATTGACATTTGGTATACATGGTGACAAATATTTATGTCTGTGACCCAAACACGAACGCGTAGCGTAAATAAATGAATTTTAAACATGAGGGTCACTTTTGGGGGTTAATTATAAAATTTTAAAAAAGTTTTACAAACTATGTCATGTGACGTATCAAATAAAAGAGCTTATTTTGAGAGTCCCGAATATGTTTTTATTATAATGTTCAAGTAGACTGTTTTAAAGTTGTTTAAGAAAATAGATTAAAATTGACTATATTCTCTAATATCTGAAATTACTGTACCAAAAATTTTGAATAAAATCCAAAAATAATTTCTATTAATAGATTGCAGTAAAACCTATAAAAGTTTTCAGTTTGCTTCGTTTCGGTTTTTAATTTCTGTTTTATCGTAAAACAGAAATTAAACAGAAGCACGAGCCCCTCTCACTTGGCTGATTTTTATTTATTATTTTTCTTAATTTTAGTCTATAAATCAGGCCAAGTTGACTATTGTATATGTTACTAAACATATTGAGTATTGTATATGTTATTGAACATGTACGAGAGTCAACTTGGCGTGATTATAGTGTAAAGTAAGAAAAATAATAAATAAAAATCAGCCAAGTGAGTGGGGCTCGTGTTAAGAATTCGCAAATGAATAATTGAAATTTATTTTAAGTATTTAATACAAATATGTTGTCTTGTAGTACGAAACCCTTAGTACGCGATTCGCACTTGGCTGGTTTTTTAATATACTACCAATTTGGTCTGTAAAGGATTTTCTAGGGGATCTTTGCCGACCCTTCCTTGATGTTCGCTATGTAAATTTGTTTTCTTCATATTTCTATCGGGAATACGTACGAAGAAACGTATTCATTAAATACTTATGTTCATTTCATATTTTATTTATATAAATTTTAACTGTGTCCAAGTTAATTACTAAGAGTTTACGTTCTTACAAAAAAATCTAGACATACACAATAGACTATTTGTCTACTTGCTTTTATTTCATGATTTGATAACGTCTATACGAGTACATTTTGACAAACTTGTAAACGAAGTAGAATTGCTGGCTACAGTAATTTAATATAAAGTTTACAAAGCAATTCAGTTCTAGTTGACCAAATCGGTGGCTAAAAAGGACCAAATTTTAGGCGCCCGAAACTGACGTGCTTGCTCGAGTAGATTGAAGGATGTCAATGGAGCAAAAGGGATATAAAAAGATCATACCGTATAGAATTCTTGAGTCTCTGCCTACCCTTTTGCGAATCGGGCGTTAGTTTGTATTCTTGTTATTCATAAAAGTTTAGGGGCCGCCTTTATTGTGTCCGGCGAACTTCAAAACGAAAAACCAATGGTGCATATTCGTCTATTTCATTGAATTATTAAATTAGGGACATAGAATTACCTGCTATATTCATTAATAATAACATGACAAAATCTATTACAATCAGTACGATGGTACAAAATAAGTACAAAAAAAAATACCCACTCATAGACTCACTATGGGATTCAAAATTTTAAACGATTTATTCATTTTAAGTCATAAAATGACAGCGAACTGCGTTGCGTTAACGACTATTACTAATACTAAATCACGAATACTAAATCATATCAGTTCGATTGAATCAATGCAAGTTCTGCATTATTTGGTCACACAATTAGAAGCGGGCTATATAGATGAACGCCGTTAAAATACGACCTAAGTTTGGTTTAGTTAAAATGATTCATATTCAAGCTAAAAAGTTTTATAAACGAAACTATCTAAATTGCTTTCCTTCGTACTCCGACAATATCATCAACTGCAGAAAACGATAACTGAGCGGACTTTTTGCATTCAATAAAACATATTTATCACAGATATCACAGAAAAACAATAGTAATAAATATAAATTTATCGAAATAAAACGGCAGTAACCGCCAAGGCCTCATACACCAGCCGTTGTCGAAAGAAAGATATAAAATGGTGTTCATACAAAACAGGTTCGTTCGTGTGAGGACATAACAACAATTCACTTCGGCGGAAACAGAAACAATGTGTTTGCGTTGTGCGCGAGGACGCTGTGGTCTACGTTCAATTCAATGTTCTATATGGAATCGATCGATTGAAGATCTATCACGCACTAAAAAGGAATATAGATTTGAGGTGTGGTTTGTTTTCATATTGAACACTCTTGATTCTTCAAGTATAGGTTCGTGTCGAGTCCCCGTGAAGCTTTGATCTACGTCGCTATCCGGTTATGCGTGTGTTAGTAATCGTGTAATTGATGAATGATTTATTCGATTGACGTCATATTCGCACAATTGTTTTATACTAGGATGTCATACACGGCGCCATAGTTAAATTATTAAAACAATCTGTATTTATACACCAAAATGACTCAACTACTATGTGTATTGTTTAGTGTCAAAAAGTAAAATCACAAAATCTTTATCTTATTTAAGAGACCCTGTGGTCGAGTTATGAATTAATTTTATATTCATAACCCGAAATAATTCATTTTAAAATACGTTCGTGTGATCAATAAAAAAATAAAAGCGTTTTACGACATATGCAAAAAAAAAGAAAAATGAAAAAGTACGCGCCACCCAGCGGAAAATGTAGAACCACGTGTACTGAACAAGCAAGTGTCGTATAAGCGATATTACATTACATTATAATTATATATTCACAGCTTACATTTTTACATCCAACTAGAAAAGAACATGAATTTATGGTTTATTCGTAACTAATTAAGAACTCAGGTGTGATCTAGATGTTTATGAAAGCAGATATTTATGTATCATGGCAGTGACAGATTAAATGGCACTTGGAATGGAACGATGATGACAAAGCTCGACATCATCATCAAAGCTCTGTCATACACCATGTATGACAGAGCTTTATCGATATGGTTCTTTGGGCTGAAGGTCCGATTGAGTCCTGCTGTGGATGTCTCTGTATTTCATCGAACAAATATGAAATTAAAACAATAATGCCGGTTATAGATCATATCGAATTAATGGCACAGTAGAACTTATTGTTCTGTTTTAGAGAACGTTCAATACCGAGTTGAATGTTGAATTGAAATGTGTATTTGGAGGTCTAAGAAAAATACGCTATAATAGGCAAGAGAGAGCTATTTTTTTGTAATCGGAAGGGAAATAATGACTGCGGCCGGAAAAAATGCGACTGTAAAAACAAAAGGGATAGAAAGTGGGCCTGTGAAATAAATGCAGCTCAAAAGCGTATAATTATTAATAAAAACGCTTACTAATAAAAGTTTATTTATTTATTTCTTTTATTTATGAAACTATAGTTGTTAGGGGCTAACAATTTTTTATTAATTTTATGGTGTATAAAATAAATAAGCCAAAAATTTTTGAGTCGAAATTTTCTTGACCGTATAAAAATCCAATTATTGCCTGTCTGTAAATAAGTTCTTAATGACATGCTTAAGGTTGTTTTTGGGCCGTCTAGTTATCGAAAAATGGAGCATTAATTCAAAAGTGCGAAAGTTCTTGTTTTTCACAATTTGTCTCTGATTTTTTATTAGTTTCATATAACAAGTTGGAACATTCGAGAAATAGTTTCGATGTATTTATGTATGCCGTAATTTAGAAATTTGAAATTCGACACAAAAGTACGATTTACAATTTCAGTGACATCTACGTAATTTCTAAATTTTAAGTTGTAGGTATGAGGTTAATTTTTGAGTAAAAAAAAGGTCAAAATTTTTTTAATGCCGTCGATGACCGCAAGTGAAAGCTCTTATACTTCAAATTCAACACTCTTCTATGGATTCAGACTTGTCCAATTCATTGTTCATGTTGATCCCGAGAGATTATTAAAAATTCCTTTGCTCACATCGCGAAAAATATGAATAAAAAAAATTTATGACTCTGGAATATTCTTTGCAATGTTAGACAAAAACTATTACAATTGCGTTTATTTTTCAATTACTTTTATATTAAATCACTTTAAGTAAATAAATAATAGCTAAATGCAAATAGTCAACATTACATTATTTTGTAATACTTAAATATAAGTGTAAATTAATTTTAATAATAGCGCATTTCACGACAATTGCGTTTGGCTATCCATAATGGGGTCCTAATTCCCACGCTTATATATGGTAATGAAAGTTGGGTATGGCAGAAGAAAAATGAAAGTAGAATCAATGCAGTGGAGAGGCGATCGCTGCGTACTAGGTGTGGAGTGTTGGGAAAGATAGATGTAGGGACAGTGGTGTCAGAGGGCGGTGCGGTTTGAAGGAAGATGTAGAGACTGAAGTGGAAAGAGGTACGTGGCGGCGGTTCGGTCATCTCGAGAGGATGAGTGGATGTAGACTGACAAAACAAATCTATAGAGTGAGTGTGTGTGACGGAGAGGTCGGCAAGGGTCGCCCTAGAAATTCTATGCAGAGCATATTGGTGGCATATTAAAAAAAGGGCCAAATTTTGACTATCCGAAACCAAGGAGCTTGTATGAAAAGATTGATGGATGTCGGAGAAGAAAGAGAGATATGCATAGATCTTACCATATTAATAGTCTCTGCCTACCCTTCTGGGAAATAGGCGTGAGTTTATATTGTTAAAAAAATTTAATTTGATTTAATATTTAATGTTAGCAAAATTAAACAAAATAATAAAGAAATAGTATTGAAATAGTAAATATTTTTTACATTTGGATTGTAAGAGATAACATGTCATTTTATCATTTACGTACAAGATCACTGATTACAAGAAACAAATTACTGGTTAATTTATTGGCTAAACGATATAAAACAAACTTTCATGATATCATAAAATATTATCAGCTTCACAAATAATTCAATACATTGAAATTTCTGGCAATTACGAAGAAAATTTATTCGAGTACAAGAAACTCCGTTGATCTCCTGTTAATTAGTGGCTCAACTTTCCAATGTAACTTTACCGAATTTTAAGTGGCTAATATTTAGGGGAAGAAAAGACATCGCGATTGAATTACGTATTATTTATGCGGCACAAGCATGCAATTCACCGCACAATTTAATAGCAGAAAAGAATGTTGTCTGTGTAGTGTACATTGCTTACTTACTGTGTCACGTACGACGCTGAATCGAAATAAGTGTACAATGGACAATTTTTTTTTATCCCCAATCCTAATATTTTTATGTGTGATTAAAATTTGGATGTGAGAAGGGTTAAAAAACAAGTTTTAGTTTTTATATCGAAAATATTGATACGATTAGTATGTGTGAGGGTTCTCGAAAGATGTATGAATGGTGATGTGAGAACGTGTATTCCAGAACGGGGAGTAAATTATTTAATTTGACTTAGTGGTCAGTTGGAACATGGTGTGTTCTGATTTGAGGGTCGACGTTAGAATTTTATTTAGGAGGCTTGGACCTTAAGATCCCCACGCTTGTCAAGCGCGAATCGGGGCTGCTATGACCGTCGACATCGAAGCGGTGACAACCTTCGAGACGGGCAGTTTGACATGTCTCATGGGCACGTAGTTGTGGTTTAAATGAAATCAATCAGGTGAGGCAGAGTCTTGGTGGACCCCTTCCCCTTCAGTAGATATCATATTCCTTCTCAAGAGCCCAGAAATATATTAGTGATCCTCTGCGACTGCGAGAGATCTACACTGGTGATTGGCGTGCCCGTTCGCCCCTTAGTAAAAGCACGTAGGTGATTGACATCGCTATAGTTAGGAGGTACCCAAACAAGTACGTGAGGCACGAAAGTCTTTCGTCTTGAGAATTGAAGTAAAAGGCCGTACAAGAGCGAATGGGACTCGTGCCTTCAACGTTCCGTTCAGTTTAAAATGATTTTTTTTTTAATCTTTAGAGATTTTTTTCGAATATTTATAAATGTTTAAATTTCATTGCGAGAAATTAAAAAAAATGTTGTCTCGTAAGTCAATGCATATCACTGTAGAAACTTTGACTACAATGTTAGCTTGTGATCACAATTTTTTTATGTGATATAATAACAAATTCACGATTTTAGAATTTTCGTCTTTACTAATGCCATGAGACTGGTTTTTGCCAAAATATAAGAAAATACACGATAGATTTTTATGAATGATATTGCAAGTGCTAAAATGTGTGACGTGATGTTTAAATGAAATGTGTGAATTTTTTATACCTTCAAGTGATTGTAAACCTTAGTATTCTAAATAAGTTTCAACTTGAAATCGACTTCCGTTTTTGAGAAAAATAGACAAACTAGAAAGTGATTCTATAAGGATTCCGATTTTCTCTTCACACTATGGAAACTTAAAAATATTTTTAAATTTACACAATACTCTTTATATTTCACATGATTTACGTGAAGTCGTTGAAATACTTGACGTTCAGTTTTATTTATTTTTTTGACGTGATAACGTCTTATAAATCGATGAACGCAGGCTGCACGCACGAAAAAGCATGACTCATTGTCGCGTTCCGCCTGAGCCGAGCGTGCGAGCGAGAGCGCGAAACGAGCGATCTCTCTTCCACTCCATCGGCCGATGTGCCCGAGTAGAAGAGAGACAGCGGCCGCACACAACCTACACGTAAACTGTGTTGTCAATTGTTTATAAAGCGAAGTGAAAAGTTAATGTGGTTTCAGTTTTTTTATTACAACAACAATTACGGCGAGTGATAATAATTCAATTCAATTCATAAAAGTATGCAATTAATCATCAATGTTTTCTTATGAGGTTATCACGTAAAATTATCGCTCGTAAACCGACGTTATAGACAACCAATTTTTTCAGAAACGATTATCCCGGTGTTTATTTACTTGAAGAAATTAGAACCAGCGTTTGGAATGGGTGGTAATTTTAATTCTAAAAGAACACGTTAATGACGTATTTCAAGTAAAATTTATTACTTATGAAATTCAAATATTTTTGGTTTGGTTTGATTTGATTATCTACAAAGACATCTCTTGGAATGTAAAGATATACATGCAATTGGGCAAACATGAAACTTATAATGACTGTATGGGGTTAAATACACACACTACGTACGTATGGTAATTTATAATTATTACGTAAGTACTACCCCGAAATAGGATTGGTCAACGGACGAACGAACGGTGCACTTGCATCACACAAAAATAAACACATCGAAGGTCATGCGTCGAACGCGTTATTGATAAAGTAGATGACCCAAATTCGTTAATGCTCTGCTTTCTACAGATGTACTTTTTTATTATTTTTTTGCTATATTAAGATCTGAATATTGGTCAAGTGCGTACGAATTAATGTGATCAGTGTTCCGTGTCATAATATGCACCCAGAAGTCGTAAGCAGTTGTTTGCGATAACTTGGTATGCGTCTGTACATCGGTGAGCGTGCGTACAGCCAGACAGAGTATATATTGTAGATAAGGGAAAAAGAAGTTTAATTCAACGTTCGATTCTACTTATTTTTCATTTAATTTATATATCAGCTTTTGACCTCGGCTTTGACTACAGAATAAGACCTATAATCTCTGATTGTAATGAATATAACAAAATGAAACGTGAATTAAACTTTAAGTTAGACTTCACGTTACTAAACCGTGAAAATCTTATCAAAATCCGTTAAGCTATTTTTATGTGATGGCATAACTAACAAATAAAAAGAAAGTTGAAGGCCTAAAACAATTGTTTTTGATTCACATCTTTTTGGAAGTCAATTGCAATTCATTTTACAATGATATCCCGTTACACTTATATAATAGTATCTTTATAAATACAGTTACTGACCATAGAGTTTTCCAAATGTAGTCCTCATTGCCATTTTGGTTGTATCTATGTTTTTGTTATTGGCATTACATGTATGGTTTTCTCGCTTTTCCCTGTGTAATTCTCGCTATCGCGTAACATTACAGGAATTGTGCAAATTAAAATCTTTAATTTGTTATAATGTCAGCAAAAAGACACTCGAATTAAGCATCACTTTATGCAAGTAACCAGTTACGCTTCATACATTATCGTCTATAATTTGTCTTTAGAAAGGTTCTCACATGATTAATTTTAAGTGAAATACTATGCATAAAAGTACATTTTAATTTTTTGAATATATATTTATTTTTTTGGAGTATTCCATGCATTATATATTTTATGATTGTCTACAGTTTAATTCGTTTTTCTTTTTCAAATTATTCTTTCGTTATACTAATCCAATGCATTTAATAAGCATTAAAGTTTTGAAGAGAAAATGTGTGTAAAATGTATTGCTTAATTCCACCGAAAACTAATGGTATGATTTATAGTACGGAATCCTCTCGACGCGTGTCCGACTCGCACTCGACTGGTATCTCAAACTTGTTGTTAACATTTTAGTTTTTTAAAAATTGCCTGTTCTTATTTTTAATTATCCTCTATCAATCGCACATTAAAAATAAGCAGATTAAGATGGTAATAATAAGACAGAAACAATTTCAAATAGCCTTAAAATTCTTATAAAAACATTTTTATGAAACTTAAGTCCCCGCAATTTCTGAATATGCGAAGGGCATGTTCAGAAATTGAAAGGAGTTAAGTTGATTATTGAACCTTAAAAAGGGATTTTTCGATTTAAATATTATACCTTAAAAAGGTGAAAACACACTTCCTGCTTTTTACCACGTAGTACAATGCCAAAAGTGGCGTAAATAATTCTATCAGGGGAGAACAGCCCCCACTTCGTCAGCGGGTATTATGTTACGTTTCCTCTCATTTTCCTTGATTTTTCTCTAACAAAGGAACCCTTATCGTATCGTGTTTCAAAGCAATGGCGTGTGCAAGATATATCGCCAATGTATTGGTTATTATCGGGCTGCGTCCACACAGCGGTTTGGTTCCGCTTAGCATAATATCGTTTCATGCAATTATTGTTTCTGCTGCGTCGGTCGACTGGTGTTAGTGACCGAGCGGTCAAGAGCGCTCGCGTCGAGTCGAGAGGTAGCGCATTCAAATCTTGACCACGGATGAACTGAAAAATGAGTTCTTAAGCTGCTCGCTCCATCTTTGTATCCCTCGAAGCACGTTTAAGCCCTTTATCACACACACACACACACACACACACACACTCTCACGCACACACACACACACACACACACACACACACACACACACATATATATTTATAAAGGGTTGCACAGCTACAATTCAACAATTTAATCTTCCATTTTAACGATAACAAATGTATCGATAGCTTTTTCGTTAAGTTGATGGGCGATGCAGACTTCGCCAAGAGTAGTGCTAAAATGTTCATGTGCTATTCGGATATGAAAATTCCAAAAATTGGTATCTGTGTCATTAGTGAAAGTCTTTATCACGCAAAAGACTAAATAAAGCTAAATAAATAACTTCGATCTCTGAATTGAGTGAAAACTGAATTTTATTAAGAAGGGTAAAAGAGGAAATGCGGAATAAAATATTTTAAATAAGACAAAAGAAATTATGTTCTAACGTTGGGAGTCCTCCTGGTCGAAAAGAAAGAATCTTCCTTAACGACAAATTTTTGATGATTATCATACTAATGAATCATTACAATGTGAATGTAGATAAAACAACAAAACAACAAAAAACAAGTTGATCGCTTTAATAAGTAGAACCAGGCCTTTACATATAACAATTTGCTAATTTTACGTGTTAAGTTAGAAAGTTGAACGCTAATTACAAAATGTAGAAATGCCAGTGACAAGACTTGACATAAAACCAGATATTGTTGTATACATAGAAATTTGGAACATACAGAATTTTATAAAATTGATGACTACATGATTTACTACAATAATGGAAAAGTTAACAAAGCCGATAGAGTTGTGATGTATGTAAAATCTTTATTATTACACTCTGTGGTTACTGAAGACATTGGTTCATGCAAAATATATCAGCTGTATTAAAAATAAAACGTCGAGTGAAATCTCTGGGTTATATAGATGCTATGATGTAAATGTGGATAGTTTTAATGTTCTGTTAAGTGACTATTAACTATTAAATAAAAGTACCAAATACCATTGTATTATGGGAAACTTCAACATTGATATTGTGACCCAAATTAAATATTGCAACAGAACAGTTTATGGGTATTACGTTAAGCACGGGTTATACAAACTGTTTCAAAGATACGATGTATTACAAAATTGATTAATTCATTTTATTCATACTAGTCTATAACTAAAAACGAATCTGCATAATAGTAGCTCATAAGTTCAAATGTTACACATAGAAAAATTATTTACAAATATACATGCTCTATCATAGGATAGAGCTGATAGTTATAAATATTTTTTTGTTTATTATGCATTCCGATTTTATATTTTGCTCCAAATGCAGTTGGGCTAATATTTACTAACGTACTTTGTTACAAGGCCAGGTAAGTTGCCAGCTGATTCCAAATAGCTGATTTTATAAACAATTTTACAAACAGCATGGTGCTGATCGTCCGACATTACATTTGCCCTTAAACCTCTGTCGTCCTTCTCCGCAAAGGCTCAACAGTATGTATAGAGAATTTCTATTAATTTTTCGAATATTCCGTGAAATTCTATTAACTTTTCGCTCTCCCCGGCTCCCTCTCGTATCACTTTCGCGTCGGTCCGCCGGCGGAAGGCTTCCTTTTTTTAATTTGGACGACACTGAAAAATTCGGAGGACGTGCTCGTTAGGGGTCATCGATCCGAGCGTGCGCGCTCTGAAGGACGCTGTTCTTCGTTACAAAGCTTGCGAGAGGAACGGGCTTTGTTCAGCTTGCTGTGTACGAAGGGGTTGATATTGTAAAGAATTTGATTTTGTTTATGGTACTCATACCGGGCGACTTCCTTGCTCGCTTGTCTCGAGGGAAAACCGTACCCCAAACTAGAGGTAAATTCATATTATGATGACGTATTTGAAGAGTTATGTGTGAGCCATGAAAAAAAAAAGAAATTTTCTGCTCTGAACAATACTGCG
The DNA here is from genome assembly GCA_005406025.1 of Eumeta japonica. NCBI lineage: Eukaryota > Metazoa > Arthropoda > Insecta > Lepidoptera > Psychidae > Eumeta > Eumeta japonica. Next base: position 205,843 of record BGZK01000910.1, read on the forward strand.
TCGATGTCAGATTATATTATATCAGTTTTTATGATAACAAGACTTATAGCGTTAATACAAAAACAGCGACTGCAGGTGACCGCCGTCCGGTGAACTCGCGGGCCTCAATTATAGCTCTTTTTTATAGCTGTCAGTTGCCTCGATTAAATTTTATTATAAAATCTTATTATACTGTAGAACTCAACGTCGCATAAAATATACGTTACTACCTGTCTATCCGTTTCTTTCTATATCGATTTAACTTTCGTAATTTGTAGTAATTCCAAATTTCACGATTTAATTATAATGTTTTACCTATTTTTTTTCAGTTCATTTTGTAATGTTATTAAATTTTATTATAATAACATTGTCTATTATTTCATGTATGATATCTATCGCTAAAAATTATGAACACTACTTAAAAATATACTACTTTTTAACGCGACCCGCGAACGTATTAGCACACCAAAGTTTAGCGCGCGTGTCACAGGTTGCCCGTACCCGCTCTATATGAAACAGAAATTGAATTTATGAAACGTCTACATTTTATATTACTAGCGCCATCTGTACGACGTAAATAAAACAAACCGTAATTTTAATGTAGCGTTAGACGTCACGTGACCATGTCGCTCACGACTTTGATGAAATTGCTCCCCATCCAAACCTGCCTATAGAAGTTTTCACATAAAAAAACTACTATAACGTAGATAACGTAACATAATGTAAATATCAAACTTGCTAACCTTTTCTATCGTATGCAATCAAAGTTATACATATAATTACGTAACAGTGATCAATCGCTCGTCGTGGCTGCGTCATCGACGCGCGCCCATTAGCGCACGCGGCTCGACCGCCCGCGCTGACGCAAGCGGCGGGCGCGGGCGCCGGCGGGCGGGCCGGGGCACGCAATTCGGAGCTTATCCGTTCGCGCTTATGCAAACGGGATGGACTTATCCGAGTCTTCGCTTAGACGTCTCTTGTTTCGTATGCGTTATTTACCGATTCTTGTAGCGTTTCGGCTGTATTGTACGATTGTACGATTTCGGACCTTCGAGAACGTTTCGAAGCGACCGTTTAACTCCTGGGTTAATTTGTAGACAAGCATCCGTTGTCTGAAATGTCCGAGATCCGCATCAGGAATAAGAAAGGAATTTTTATACGATAACTTCGTTGTCCGTCTATCTGTCTGTCTGTTTAAGCCTTTTTTTCTCCGGACCGTATCGAGGTATCGAATTGAAATTATTATCAAATACTTATGTCTGCGGTACGTTGTAACTATAAAAAATTAAACTATTAAGTCAACTCAATAAAAAATGCGACTTTTGTCAACAACAACAATACAGATTTTGACACTCGCAAATAAATCAAAACCTTGCTTCTTACTAAATTTTCTGCTTCTAGGTCAACGGGAAGTACCCGTTGACCTAGAAGCAGGAAATGTAGTAAGAAGCAAGGTCTCGCAGCATAAGTAAAAGGAAAAACCCGAAAATAGGTAATTTTACTACAGTTTAATGACCTACAAAATATTTTTTTTACTATTGTACACTTGTATCTGCTGTCGAGTCTGGACCGTAATGTCCACATGTGCATGTTATGGAAATCTCCCGTGTATGGGAGAACAATTTTTCAACGTCCTGCTGTGATTTTTTTCTATAGAATAATCGAAGGGCAAACGAGCAAGCGAGATATCAGAAAGTAGATGGTCACCGTCGCCCACAGATTCTCGTAACCCCAGAGGAGTCAATCTGCGTTGCCGGCCTCTTGAGGAGGATAGGATATATAACGGAGACGGATCGGGTTGGTGGATGTCGAGAGAGAGGAGCGAGCCATCGGAACTTTCACTCACTGGACGAAACGAACCGCAAAAGCTGCTACTTCAGGTCGGTTTTCTGTGAGAGTGTGGTATTTCCGGATCGAGCTGGGCCATTTTTGTACTGAAACCAAGTTGGCCACAGCATGTCTTTACCACAGATTTACAAATAAGGGTTATTTAAAAAACTCCCTCGACTTTTTTCCAAAGAAAAACATGATTAAGTGCGTACGGAATTTTAGGGTGCCAGCATAGATATTTAAAAAAGAGAAGATGCAAAGTTGCGTACTATTTGGATGGCAAAAAATGGCTCAAAAGGTACATTTTATCTCTGTCTCACATTTTATAATACCATTTTGCAGTGATGAAAAAAAGAAGGGAAGGAACATTATTTATCATGTTACATTTCAACCGAAATGTTATAACATAAAGTTCATTTTTAAATGCAAAGAGAACAAGTAACGATCAATTTGTTATTGGAAGACAATAAGTTATATTTCTTATAATTTATACATGCTGTTATAAAACAAGACATCAGTGGAGTGGCTTAATAATATTTTGAACTTTTATTATTGTTTTTTGGTTGAATGAATAAAAAGAAGTATAGTAAATTTTTCTTCAGGATAAAGTTTAAGGCAGTAAGCACGTAAGATTAAAATTAATATGAATCTTAAATTTCATGATATCGGTGAAAATACACATGAAAGAACTTGATCATTTCTAGAGTATAGATTTTAGTAATATATAACTTTCTTATTATTTATATGATTAAATATGATGATAATTGATAAACATTAACAAATTTTTGAATATATATATAATTTGTCAATAAATAATTTGCTAAAAAACAAATTCAAATATAATAAACAACATTTTTTTTGGAATACGTTTGATTTATTATGTGACTTCCTTTTAGCCGTAATTTTAAAATTTGTGTAAATGTAAAACAAATAATAAATTAAATAATAAAAATGGGCGAATCCATTTGTATAAGAAGAGTCTCTATTGTTAAGCGACCAAATTATATGGCAACGCAATAAGTACGAGACCGATGTTGCGTTAGGTCTATTTATTTTAAGTTGGTTTGTATCTCGGTTTTTGATGCGGTTTTAAGTGAAGAAATAAAAAATACTCATCGAATACTCACTATAATAGGTGGTTGAGCACTTATCATACACAAACAAAATTTTGCTCATGAAAAATAAGAAATACCGTCCTTTTTCATAGCTATTTATGTGTTATTTTTGCATTTTTTAACAGAATACTTCGATGTCATAACGGAACGTACGACGAAATTACATTGAATGTAATGAATGCTAAACTGTCTGTTTTAGCACTCATTTACTGCGGCCGTTTTGATCGCGCGACTATGCATTTTCTCTTTTTATAGATCAATGGGTGCGAGTCCTGTTCGAGCTTTTCCGGTGTTGTTTCCAAAAAGAGCATAACGGACATACGAGCAACTAAAGATTACGAACTATGAAATGACGCCAATTTATGGCGCTACGACACCTTATACACATACGTTCGTTCATTCGACGATATAAAAAGGGTCACCAAAGTTGTTTCACTCGCTTGGGCCGAGGGATAAACGAGAAATATTTAGGCCCTCGTATGGACACTTCGGCGAAGCTGTACAACGACGGCTGACCAACAGCAATACACTCCGGTGTCAATATTTCTAAGTCGGGAGGATCGAAGTTGGAAATACAAAAAAAGTCTAGTAATCCATACGCGGCTAATCTTGATGAAAGCGGTTACAAGTTTTAAACGTCAATTAGTGCATACCGAAAACTCGACACGCGTGCGTTTCTACAAATTCCATGACGTCGGCAAATAATTCACAAATGTTACAGTTTGATCGCGAGCTAAACGACCACGTAATAACACAACGAAAACGTTTTTGAATAGTAAAATCTAAAGAAAAATCACAAATGCGAAGTCGTTTACTTTTATGTATGAAAAACAATTACAATAGTTTATTCTATTTTTAGCGGCGCAATACGAGACTTCGAGATAATGAAACATACCCTGTTGTACCATTGTCAGATTTAGAGCAAACAGACCGCTGCAGCATTACCTGTAGGTGCTAAGACCATCGTAAAGCTCATGTAGACGGAGTATGGTGAAAAACGCTCTTTATACGAAAAATGTGGAACAAAGCGCCCCATGCTTTTTCCACAATAATACTAGTATTTTACGTCATTGTTTATTATTTTTTTCAGCTCATATTCAGAATTATTTTTCACTTTTTACTTTGATGTGCTTTAAAAGCGAGTTTTTTAGTTTTTTTAAACTATATTTATTTTTCACTTTTTAGTTGGATTGACGATACAACAATAGTTGAATTAATAATAATGCTTATGACTGTTACTAAATTCTATTACAAAACTGTAATAAGCCACTTGCTTTCACGTAGACGATGCGTGACGTAATTATTCGATCCTGGCGATCCTGATCAGGATAATGAGATAAACTTATCAAATTATTGTATTGTCACCGGTTCTTGATATATGTACAAAGTTTAAATTAAATCTGTTCGTGTAAAGTGGGACAAAATCAAGTGTAAAGGAGTCGGTTACAGACATACATACATACAGGTGAAGCTAATAAAAGCGTGTTAATAGTTGTGATTGATCGAGGTATAGATAAATTTCGTGAGTTTGGCAAGTGTAACAAAGAGTAACTTCCGTTTGATGAAAAGTTGATTTTCGAAAAGCGACATTGAAAATTCAGTTCCAAATATTTTTACTTGTCTATGTGGAAAAAAACAATTAAAAAAAATTCTAGACGATATCTCTCAATTAAATTACATGGGCTTTATGGCAATTGTCTAAAAGTTTCATTTTCATTACGTAAAAAAAGTTTGGAAGAAGGGAATAAAAAATGAGTGAAATCTTTTCAAAAAGCCCTCGTGTTATTTCATCAAATAGTTTGAGTTATAAACAAGCACTTATTTTTTTTTTAGATTTTCACCATCAGTTTTACTTGATGAAATTAGCCGATTCTAATGAAATTTGCGACATTCGACGTATAGTGTTTTGAATAATGAAGCTGATTGCCTTTTGCAAATCATAGGTTAATCAGTTAAAAACTTATGCGAGAATTATGTAAAAAAATATTACTGAAATTGTGTAAAATTACTTAACCAATGAAAGATGAAAGTTTTAAAATTGTTATTTAAAAGGAGACAATTTTTAAATGTCGTTACTCAGATTTATATCTGTTGATTTGATACGAGATTAAACACAATAAACGAGCTTTTGAAGTTTTGACATCGACTTTTTATTATTTTAAGTGTACAAAATAGTATCTCGAAAACGCCTCTGACAAGTTCGAAAAAAAATTGTATTTCGATAAAGTTTTGCTTTTGAAGTTTATTTAAGTAGGTGTCTTCCCTGGAAAAACGAGATCTAAAAAATGATTCCTAAACATCGAATTTTAGCGTCAAAGCAAATAATTTTAAAATGGTTGTATTATTGCTATACTATTGGGTGTGGTGCCAAAATAGCTGTAGGTTTAATGTAACGTTCTCACAACAGATGGCAGTATCTAAAGCTATAAAAGTGACAGGGGATAGCGTGTTCATTGTGCATATAATGTAGTGTGTGTATATCATATATCCATTCTTGAAAATGTACATAAGCAATTTTTCCCTTGAGATGTTATTGTAATCCCATGGAAAACTCCAAAAATAATGAGCGAAGCACCGTTGTCCGGGTACTGCGTTATTACATTTATTAAAAATAGTATAAATAAACAATAATTCATCAACAGTATAGCAAAAAAATACTTTGACATTGAGCAGGGAAGTAGTGATTCATCTCGTACGGAACTAACAATGCATATGTGTAATCGAATGTTTATGTCCGTCCGTCGTCGCCTCTCCTAATGCAAGAAAAATCACAAATGACTATATATATTTCCCGTACAGATCGCCTACATACAGTAAAAAATGTCTCAACCATCCTTGTTTTCGGTTGTGAGCAAATGATCTTTGTGGAATAAATACGCACTCAAAAACTGAGCAAGAGCACATATCGTAAGTTATACGTAGTCAAGGTCTTTTCCAATTCTTGCGAGTTTACTTTGCAATCGGACCAATTGTTTTTTCTGATGTGTTCTGTGTGTAAGCATGTTATCCTTATATGTAAAATTCTGGTGTGCGTGAGTTCCTCTTTCTTTCTTCTTCTAAACGGTTTGGCCGATTTTGGTGATTTTTTTGTACTTATGTCGTCAATTTGATTGTTCCTAGCTATAGTTAAACCCAGTAAGTAGCTTCTTGAATTTCGATGTATTTTTTTTGCATTTCTTATATAAAAATCATGTAATCCTAAGTTTTCATCTTCAAGCACTTCTTAATATGTTTTATTCAATGTTTTTTTTTCATATTTATGAGTGACTATATTGCATACTATAATTGTAATTCAGCGATATGTATACTTGAGAAATATTTATTAATATAGTACTAATACTGGAGGTTGCACCATTAGGCTCTAGGATAGAGGTAGGCCAGCAGCCCGGTGTACAGATGACATTACACAAGTGGCTGGCGACGCTTGGAAATAGAGACACTTGGAAAACTCTTTCTTTCTGCTCAAATCAGTTCTTACTGCTCAGTTAGCACCAAACGTAGTTTTTTTTTAAAAGATTAAGATAGTTTAGCTTGATTTCAGTGTACTTTTTAATAGTAAAATTTGTAATTTTTTTTTGCTAAGAAATACAAGGCTTTTTATTTATTGATATTATAATTTATTAATACTGAGGTACAATAGGAGCCAAAACGAGCATTTTAGTACGTTTATATATTTTTGTTAATACATCACCCAAAAGCTACTGCATGGGAATTAAACGCGGTCACGTAATCTATAGAGTAAATAAGTTATGTATCGTCTTTATATATCATTTAGAAACCGAGTCATTTGCAAAATTCTATAAAAGTGGGACCAGTGACTGAATATAGTGAATTACTTTTAGGATTTCGAGCCTGTATGGTTTTATCTTACGCCACACACTCTTAGTATAATATACCTTTAAAGACTGAGACGAGAGCGCGACCGCGATGGAGATCGTAGTGGACAGAGGCTCATCAGGAACGTATTCCATGTCGACGAGCTCGGCTCGCGCAAGCAAAGATTTAATGAAATGGTTTCTTTGCATAGTTTTATGTCTACGTACGTAAGCATTAATGCTCATAGGAAAGTCTAAAGGCATAAATTTTGAAATACCCTAATTTATGTTGAAAAAATGCCTAGGTCTATATTCGGGTACGGGCAGAGACAGTATTCATGTAAACGTCATCCAAGGGGTCCATGAAAGCCGTCTGTATGACTGTATTATACTGACGAGTGCGAAAGTGTTAAAACTACAATATGGTGTTAACGTTTTCACTTTTATACATACAATTATATCTCTCTGCTACCGTCTATAACGTAAGGTGATCTCAAACCCAATAATAAGGATATTTCTCGGATATTACTCTATTCCCAGTTGGCGTATAAACAACATTTTCCCCGGAAACACATAGTGACGTTAAGTGTCACTTTTGACAGTTCACTAACTCGCAGCTGTGAGCTAATCAGCTTGAACCATAACAAAGGTACAAACAAAGTTACTATACATATATTAGCTTATTTTCCTGTTACCACTTTCGTCGGGACTTCTAAGAAAAGTAGTTACCGACACGATAGCTCATTATAGTTTTATTTTTGGATCTAATCGAGAAAAGAAAACATTAATGTATTATGTCATAATACAAACTATAATGTATGTAGATTGCAAGAAAAATTATAAAGTCTTTTGAATAGATCAACGGGCTTGGTGAACACTAAAGTAGAGAGTAACGAAGGCGATAGCGAACGAGGGGCCGGGGAACAAAAGTAGGTAAATCCGCACTCGACACATTTCGTTTCCTTTTTTTTGTACTCATTTTAAAGCGTCGGATGGATTGAGTAATCATTTGGCGGTCAAACTGCCGTAAAAGTGGCTTGAAATTGGCGTCGAATTTGACGTTTTCAGTCAAAGTGAGGTAAATCCATATTAAAGCTGATCGCATTTTATAATCTCCAATATTGTTGGAAAATAAATCTATCGTTTGCAATCACGGGAGAAATGCACGTGTTGGTGATCTAAACGATATAAATTTAGTGTTTTCAATGAAAACGAGATAAGTGATATTTTCAATTTGTAATAACTCTATTATTTTAAAAGACCTGTTCTAGAAAGATCATGTCTTGAAAAGATTTCAGGGTCAGCTGTCCTTAAAAAAAAAGAACAAGTGCAAAAATATTTGTACAAGTAGGATATTCAGTGTTTTGCTTCTCCTGTAAACCTTTGAATAGTGAAGTTATCGCTATTTGTTCGCCAGCTCCTCAAATCAGACACTATACATGAGATACTTAGCACGGCGCTCATCGCCGACACGCCGTGTGAATGTACACAGCGTGCAATAATATATTTCGTAGCTTAAAGCTTCCCAAAGCTGTGTTGGGTTAATGTACGGTTAATGTACCGAATAGACGAATACCGCTTACTTTGAACTGTTCTATTTTGAATTTCCATTTACCCAATGTTAGGAAATGAGATTAGGGGTCTTTGTTAAAAGAATTTAAATTGTCTATTAAAAAATATAACTACATATATATGTGCAATAAAGATCGAATAAGTGATTTATTCAAAGAATACAACGCTTACTGGTAAAAAAAATTAAATAAATGCTATTTGCATACAGACCCAGTCCAGTGTAAAACTACCGCAAAACGGAACAAATCGGTAAAAACGAGCTAATTCCATCCTTCAATATTTGTGTTGTAAATGACTGAAAATTTCGTCATATCTTTTTTATTTATTTTATGTATTTATTTGATAACCTTAGATTTATATATCTATAGGGACCTTTCTCAACATGTGTACACGCTGAGTCCCATAAGTGAGTTGCTGATTTTATTTCTGATGTCTGGACGAAGTTTATTAGTGTTCCTAGAAATGAGTTTTTATCACTATTTTTTTTATACCTCCTTTAATTTATTTCTTTCATATTATTAAATTTTGGTCTATAAACCGCGAATCCAGAGTCATAATTCCAATTTTGTTAAACTTGGCTTTAATAGATATTCGAGCTCCCGACTTCTAAATCGTCCATTTCTGCAGCACGGAAATCGTATGAATATCCGGGGCAAATATCTATCTGCAACAAAACGTATAATCTTAGACTAATAAATATAATTCTTAAAGAATAAGTTTAAATATTCATGTACTTCAAAAAATATGCAGTTACAGTGAAAAAAAATTTGAAGTTTACTCCGTTATCCTCATTAGTGTAGGAGAGATTGGTAGCAGTTGACTTTTTCATAATTGACTTCATCACAATTTTTAAAATCGTCGTAGACTAACTGTAGACCTTTTATTTGACATAAATCGTTTCTATTATTTCATATATGTCTACCGTATGGGACTTTGACCATTTCTTATTTACTTTTATTTCCATAATACTCAGCGTAGCGGGTGGGTGTTACTTAGTTCCTTAGGTTGCCTACTTTATTAATTCTATTTCGTATTTTAGGTGGTTTGGACTGCTTCTAGAACGAAACAAATGACTGGAAGGTCGTGCTGACGAGGCCTAGTTAATGTTTCTAGAAAGCAACATTCATTTAGGAACTTAAGGCTCCCGTAGATGTTTTATTTCTTTACTACTCTTTATGTTGGTAAAATTAGACGGGATATCTATTAACCGATTAATTTTTATGCATCAAAATCAACTCGTGTCGCAAACATCGGAATATGGAAAATATCGTTTTCAAGTTAAAGACGTCGATTCTAATAGGAAGAAGATTTATCTGACCAAGGACCAAGAATCCTTCAGGAAGCCAGTCTTGATTAAATATTTTCTTTGTCGATGTCGAAACATCTAATCATTGAAATTAAATTAGTGAGATCAAAAGGTTTTTTTTTTTTTATTTTAACAATAAAGGTTATACTTCACCAAAGAAATATGCAATTCTTTTTCTGTCGTGTAGGATCTCAATTCGCGTAATTGTACTATGTAATTCTATTGAATTTTCGCTTGCATCAACGAATAAGTTCGCTGTTATTTCAAAGAGCGTCGCTTTCATCCAATTTCATTTTCTACTTATAGTGATTTAGCACGTGTTATACGAAACAGAGATGGACTATCATTACACGTAGTCTTTACCTCGTTCGGTTCGAATAGTGCTTCGCAGTACTCTGGTTAATTAAGTTTGAAGCCTAAATTGAATAACAGGACCAAGTGCTGTTGGCTTAATTGAAACGATTAAATGTTGTGGAAATGTGCTTGATGCATATATACGGAGACGTAATGGAATTTGTTTCTGCAGTTAATTTTTAAATTGTTTTTTATATTATTAATACTCGAAATCATTAATTAAAATGTCAATCTGAGTTACAATTTTTAATTTCGTAGAACTCGCGTTTAAGCTAACTTTAAAGAGTAATATAAATAACTAAATTTAATAAAATGCTTGTTTTGAAATATACATTTGTATTAAATGTCCACTAATACTTATTCGTCGATTAATAGAGATAAACTTCCTTTTCTTTTGGGAATTAATTGTTCTTTATGAGAACATATGTGTATTCTTAATTAAGAAAACAAATCAAAATCTTCACCACAATGAGTTATATTCTCGATTGCTATGAAATTGATTATTATGAAAAAATTTCCAAAGTAGTACAAAGTGCGTATTATTACATTGCGAACGGTAAAAACAATATTAGACATTGTGTTACAATGTGATAGCAAAAATATACATTAAAGTGTTTAACCGATTATAGATAGAATAAATTGTGAATTAGGAAGGAGTAATTTTTGCGGTCAATACAATCCTAATGATAAATCCATAATACAATTGGCTCACAGCATGTACGATGTCGGTCGCGCAGGTAGTGCTAAGCGAATTACAAGGTTGTCGTGCTTTGCCCGGGTAGGTGAGATTTGGATCGCTCTCGGGCAACTTGTCCAAAGTTTGGAAACTGTGTTTGACTTGTCAATGACGAAGTTAGTTTGAACTCTCAAGTTCTCAAGTTTTCAATTTTCAGATTGTGCGTAAGAAGTTACCGTCCTAATTGTTTCATTTTGTATAAAATTAATATAATTAATTTAACAAATAATGTCTCAGCTTACAGTTTGGATTATCTTGTGATGTTTTCTTTTCCATCAATCTTTTTTTCATAATCGCAGTAAACAGTCAAATACAATTTTTGAGTTGGATACACAATTAAATAAACCTATAGTGCCGAAAAAGAAGTAACATTAACTTTAGAAATTTAATAAAGACAGGGACAAAACCTTGTACATAAAGTTAATAATAATAAAAGCTCAGTAATCAGCTAAAACATAAAGTTACAAAACACAGTCGTTTCAAGTCAATAATTTTGCGTGACTTACACAATATTGAATTGTTTAATGTATTGATAAATATTGGTTTACTTCTGAAAATAGTTTCAAGAGAGCTATGTAAATACCGATTACGAGTATAATGTTTCTTAAATCTTCGTGTATCTACGTGAGCGACGGATTAAAGGTATTTCAGCGGGCTATGGAGAAGTATATTATTTAGAATTTGGTGAAGTAAGGACATATTAATTAAAGTTTTTAAGATTCTGTACCACAAAAAAAACGGAATCCTTATAGGATCACTTCGTTGTCCGTCCGTACGTCCGTCTGTCTGTCAAAACTCTATATCTCGGGGACGAGTAGAGGTATCAGTTGAAATTAAAACCATATGCTCAAGTCTACAGTCGCTTGAAGTTGTGAAAATATTAAACTTATAAGTTAACGTGACAAAAATATAAGGCAGTTTATTCCGCAAAAAACTTATATTTTGACACTTTCAAGATAATCAAAATTTATAGGGTATATTCCGTTGACCTAGAATTATGAAATTTGTCAAATAATACCGTCTTATACTACAAGTATAGGAAAAAATCTGAAAATCTTACATTTGTTATTAAATCATAAAAAATATTGTCTTTATTTTTTAAAGTACGTAATTAATAATTGAGGTCAAACAACGGTATGTGCGGTCATAATTTTTGTAGAACTTTTTTAAACTTACTAATTTGCAGAGAAGAGGAAAACTGAAAGCAGTACATTTTTTATTAAATCACAATAAAAGCTCAAATAGAATTGCGAGACTCGATTCCTGAACTATTTATAGTAGTTCGCAAATTTGTATGGAACCCTTGGTGGGCGAGTTCGACTCACTTACTTGCCCGGTTTTTTAAAGGTTATATTACGCGAACGAAGACTAAATTCATAGTCGATTTGAGACAGAAAAAAAATTGGTCAAGTGCGAATCGGTTTCACATGATGAGAATTCTGTGCTATAGATATTGAAAAATGAAACTAGCCATCCAAAACGAAAGGATATTGTTACCTGTTATTTACAATATACAGATTCTTCTATAGATTATGCAAGGGACAAACGAGCAGGTGAGCCATCAGGGAGTAGAAGGTTAACGCCATTTATGGATGCTGGCAATCATTGAGGAATTACAAGTGCGTTGCCGACCTCTTGAAAGGGAACAGGAGATTTAATAAAAAGAGGATCAGTCCGATGGAGAGAGGATCTGACTGATGGGAGAGGAGAGAGAGAGTGGGCCACCGTAACTCTCACTCACTGGACAAAAAAAAAGAGCGAAAGCTACTACTTCACGTCCGTATTATGTGAGTGTGGTATTTTACAGTTGGAGCGAGCCCCATTTTGTGCGGCAGCTAAGTTGGCTACAGTATGGCTCTACCACAGTGATGTATGTATGAATGAATGTATAAATTTCCTAAAACTAAGCTAAATCCTATCATTTAATAGTTCTTCTACGAAGAAGTCACCAGAATAACTTTTTTGGCATTTTGAAATTTTTAATTGACCACTATTTCTAAACTAACCGGCCGATGTTCTTCTTCGAACTTGTCCAAGAAATTGTCTCTAGAATAAGTGTGCCGAGTTTCAATATAATCCCTTAAAAGACTGTGTATATTAAAATGATGGTTATACCTGTAGCATTGTGTTATTTTATATTACAATGCATAAATAAAAAAAATATACCTCGTTTAAACGAAATCGGATGAGAATTATTTAAGTGCTGTCGGAATGCGCCCTTTTGAAAAGTATTTTTTTTTATTAACTTTGTGTTATTGCTATGTACTTAGATTTATGCTAACACAATAGGTGATCTGTAGAAATTCAAAAACATTCTCTCTTATCATTTTTGTAATAGAGGCAAGCGGCAGACGGGCGGACATAATAATGTATATAGGCTTCATGACCTATGATGGCCCGTGATCCTATGACCTCCAGTGGCACTGCCAACAGATAGTAAATTTCGAAAGTAGTTCCACATTACAACACCTGTATTTTATTACTTTAAGCAATTCCCGTACGTATGTACATTCATATAGCTGCTATTTTGTAAATCGCTCTAATGGTTTCAATTAAAATTTGTGCTTATTCAAGTTTATGTCTTCATATGTCTTTCCTGGAAAAACGAGGTAATTAAATCTAAATTTTGTTTAATGGCGTCATTTTGGAGAAGTTTAGAAGGGGATTGGGCGTACGGTCCTACGCGAGACATCAGTCAGATGAGTCCTCGTCTTCGCTTTGGAACCGACTTACAGTCGGTGAAGCGCGTTTGAGAGAAACAGCTCACGACAGCTCACACCGCTCGAAAGTGATGAGATGTTCATGAACTTCTCGGTGTAGTGTTGTTTATCGCAATTTTCAACGTGCGAAGTCAGGCGAGCGATTCGGAATTCCTAAAACAAACACGAATAGCAATTGTTTTGAGTTAAACATATCGGCTCTGCCAAACATGCAGTCCGCGTAACGCTGTTAAAATAATCAACCATTAGACATTGACCAATGGCGTGCGTTTTGACGGAAAAAATACGTAGCAATTACTTAAAACGCGGCCCCGGGGCGTCTTAAGGCGCGCGGAGAGTGTGCAGTAGGTCAGAGTTCGGCGAATCGGTTTGGCCGGTTTGAGCGCAAATGGCGGATAATAAGCTTATCGCTCAATGAAGAAATACTAATTTTTTGATAATTCTCTGATTTATCACAGAGTTTTTTTTGCTTATTCTTCTATCCATAGAATGTCGCATTGTAGGCCACGGGGATTATCTAAGAAGAGGTCATTCTATAAGTATTAAAACTCAGTGTTAACGATGGCCTATGGAGTATATTAAAGACGTTGAATGTGTTGGTAAATTTTTACTTATGAGAGACATCACCACGCGTCCTAATTCAACGCTAAACAATTGTAAGTGTTTTCATCAGCACATGATTTGGAACCACACTCAACGGTTTGTAACAGGACAAGTTTTGATACTTGTAAGTCTTTTTAATTTGTTCCTAATATATATATAAAACTCAGTGTTGACGATGGCCTATGGAGTATATTAAAGTCGTTGAATGTGTTGGTAAATTTTTACTTATGAGAGACATCACCACGCGTCCTAATTCAACGCTAAACAATTGTTTGTGTTTTCATCAGCACATGATTTGGAACCACACTCAACGGTTTGTAACAGGACAAGTTTTGATGCTTGTAAGTCTTTTTAATTTGTTCCTAATATATATATAAAACTCAGTGTTGACGATGGCCTATGGAGTATATTAAAGTCGTTGAATGTGTTGGTAAATTTTTACTTATGAGAGACATCACCACGCGTCCTAATTCAACGCTAAACAATTGTTTGTGTTTTCATCAGCACATGATTTGGAACCACACTCAACGGTTTGTAACAGGACAAGTTTTGATGCTTGTAAGTCTTTTTAATTTGTTCCTAATATATATATAAAACTCAGTGTTGACGATGGCCTATGGAGTATATTAAAGTCGTTGAATGTGTTGGTAAATTTTTACTTATGAGAGACATCACCACGCGTCCTAATTCAACGCTAAACAATTGTTTGTGTTTTCATCAGCACATGATTTGGAACCACACTCAACGGTTTGTAACAGGACAAGTTTTGATGCTTGTAAGTCTTTTTAATTTGTTCCTAATATATATATATATATATTCAAATTAAAAATATCTTTATTTCATAGGTTATAATATAACACTGGAAATACGCCATTCCAATTAAAGAATTTACAGTTTTTTAATTATTTTTTTATTATTTACCTTTTTTTAATTATCACTCGTTCGTAAGGCAGTTATCCCTCAAAAAGATCGAGCAACAAATTTAAGGATAGCTCTTTTCACACCAATTACATAGAAATACAATTATATATAAAACTATTGCAGGAAAAAATCTGTAGGAAGTCAAGCTCATAATATCCATTTATCCTCTAAATATATTATTCAAGGATTGTATAATACCCTTTTGTTTAAAGTGTTTGCATAATAGATACTTTAAATATGTACAATGGTAAATTTTGTATATCCACAGGAATCTTATTGAACATGCGTACACAGAGCCCCCTAAAGAAATTTATGATTCTATGCAGTCAACTAACATGTAAACACAGTTCATTTTTATTTCTAGTATAAAAATGATGTCTCACTTTTATTAAAACGTTGTAAATTTTTTAACATATATTAAATTTTGAGAAATAAACTGTGATGCCACAGTTAAAATTCTAATTTCTTTAAACTTACTAATATGAGAAATATGAGGTCTCAGCCCGTAAATTACGCGAATGGCCCGCTTTTGTAAAACGACAATTCTGTGAATATTCGCAGTATGTCCGCAAAGCGGAATGCTATACAACATCAAGCTATGGAAACAGCCAAAATAAACTAGTCTGGCGGTTTTGATAACGGACAAATTTATTATATTTTTAATTATAAATGCAACAGACCTCAGCCTTTTTGCCAGCTCACCGATATGAGGACCCCACTGAAGTTTATTATCTGAAGTAAGACCTAGGAATACAGTAGTGTCAATAAGCTCTAATTTTTCGTTTCTTATTGAAATAAAACCAGATCTATTTTTTACATTCGGAAGTGAGAATGTCACAAATTTTATTTTCTTCCTATTAAGAAGTGAATTGTTTAAAGCAAACTATTGTTTCATTTTGGAGATGGCAATGTTCACATGGTCATGATCGAGTGGATGTCTTTCAACTTTGAATAATAAAGAGTTATCGTCTGCAAACAATATTATCTCATAAATATATTTAACAAAGCTTGATAAGTCATTAAAATAAATAGAAATGGATCGAGGATCCATCCCTCTGACACCCTCATGCAGACCATGGATCCAGACGATCTCATATTATTGACATCGACCTTCTAAACCCTGTTAGTCAAATAAGATGTCAGTTGGTCGAGTGCACGGCCCGTAACTCCATAATAATATAGTTTTCTATTCAGTGTTTCGTAATTTATTCAATCAAACACCTTTATAAGATCGTAAAACACTCCCATCGCATCCCACTAATCCTCCTAGACTTCAAAAATTTTATTGACAAGCTAAACTTCACTATCGTTTGTTGAGAAACCATGTATCACTGAACTGTTTTTTGAACATTAAATTAGTACTATAAAAATGTAGTAGAAGCTGATTTAGGATCAATTTTTCAAAGGATTTACTTGTTATTAGCAGTACAGATACAGGTAGTAAGTTAGTGGGGTTCGATTTACCTTTGAATATGGGAACAAATTAACTTTCTTTTATCAGATCAGGAAATACGCCACATCTAAACATTTATTAAAGAAAGCGCCAAATATGGTGCAATACAATGAGTAATGGAGTTTAAAATTTTAACTGACAGACCATGGAAATCAGCATTCTTTTCATATCCAACACATTATTAAGGCATTTAGCCTTGATAATGTCTTCCGAATTTATAAGTTCGGAAGACATTATGAAGGATATATATATATACCTAAATAGGTATTAAGATGTATATATTTACATTCTAAATTAATATTAATAGGCGGAATATTTTCCCTCTATAAAGATTCAGCAAGAGCGGAAGATGAATTTAGAGATTTGGTAGTCTAAATTAGAATGTCAGCAAAAATGTTTCAAAGGCGTCGGAAAAGTCTATGCCTTTTTTTAGAATTTCATCATTTATCTTAAGTTGAAAGTCAAGATTGCGACTTTTAATTTTGCATTCCTTTTTATTTTGGATTCCTAAGTTAAGGTCTTTTTTTGTCGAAGCGGCCCGTTTGAATCCTTAGAGCTCCTCAGTCCAACAGAGCCTCCAGATCCAATCGAGTGCAGACACTCTTACAACTAGATTCTGTTCTATTTAATGTTCTAACAGAATCAATATTATAGGCTAACAACTTAGCCAAATGTCATTTACAATATTTGGATAGGAACATCTTACCTTAATATAATAATTGTGGTGTTTTCGCTATGCTTATCTATTAAAATTTTATTTAGAATGTCACTGTATAAGTTTCCAGGCATACAGACATTCAACACACGGTGGCCCACACAGTTGCCTAACATGGGCCCAATCTAACACCCCGATCGCCCCAATAGATCACCGTTATCCCCCGGCCCTCATCAGTTACACCAGTTGTAAAAAATTCTTTACTGTCATATTTATTATTCAGTTCTGACCTGTATGTGGGACCGATGAAGTCCAACCGATCACTTGATGTAATGTCATAGACTAAATCATTAATATATAAATTAGATTCTTAATTGAAGTTATACAATTCGAATTATGCAGTTATTTCTTTTAAATTATTTTGCAAATGTTGTAATTGGTTCTGCAAATCCCGACACGGAATGCCCACGAGTAACTTTAGCCTCGTAAAGTTTTATTTTTTAGAAAGTAATTTTTAAAAATTAATGGTCTTTAGTTACAATTCAGTTTTTTTATAATTTTTGTGAACGCCTAATAATTTTATTTATATTAAGAATGTTTCTATTTTATTTAATTTTTTTACCGGATATAATTTAAATGCGAACAGCAGGGATTCGGTGTGTCAGACCGTGGCGTACCATTAAGTATTGAATCGCACAACTTAAGTGTCTCGTCCACTTCATCATGTCCGTTTCGTGTTGCAATTTATCCGTTTGCATTCTA
Organism: Eumeta japonica; assembly: GCA_005406025.1. NCBI lineage: Eukaryota > Metazoa > Arthropoda > Insecta > Lepidoptera > Psychidae > Eumeta > Eumeta japonica. The sequence goes on from BGZK01000910.1 coordinate 223,664, forward strand.
TTGCTGTGTAACTCTGCCTGAAGTGATTGAATTTGTAGAAAGGGGTGTTCGTAATTCTCCCGACAGTCGTTCATTTCTTTGACCAGCATCGGTAAGCTTTCGCGCTGACCTGTGATGTCATTACACTTGACGTCTAATTCGGCTAATTCACCTTTTAATTTGGTATTTAAAAATATAACTGATCTTATCTCTATTTCGTGGTCATCGCGCTCTCTCACAAAACTGTTACATAAGTCTTAGGATGCCTTAAGTTCTAGTAAGGTTGTTTTCAATTTTTGTTCCAAATCACGAATAATTGGTCTGCGATTTATGATGTATAAATTAAACGAAGAAACAACCATTTCCAAAAAAAAATATAGTTTTTTATATAATTAACGCAAAAAAAAACATACGTAGACTCACACCTATTTCCCAGATGGATAGGCAGAGACCACAGGTTTCCGCATAGTACAATGTTTCATACTTCTCTGGTTTTACAGATATTCATCACTCGTTTTATGTAAACTTGTTGGTTTAAGATACCTAAGTTTGGCCTTTACTTAACATACAACTAGTTTTGTCTTTGTCTACATAATATTTTTTAGGACGACCTTTGCCAATTCTTCCATTACACACATTCTATTTGTTTTGTAAGTCTACTTTCATTAATCCTGTTCGGACGGTCAAAAGACTGCAACTTTACTTTATCTACTATAACCACAAAATTTTATTTCAAACTACACCGTTCCCTTGTATCACTGTGTGTGTGTGTGTATATATATATATAAATAATATTGTATGTATAATATAACGCAGGCAAAGACTGTTTACCTTCTCTATTTATTTTGTTCTGAGACATCTGAGAACAGCGCGTTCGAGACAATAAAAGCTAATTCCACGATCTACCTGATGTGTAGGTTTTTCTCGCACGAAATAAGTGTTGCTCCTTTTATTGCGTAGAGAAAATAGATACTAGAAATCGAGAAAAGAGTAAATGACTTCTGCAAATGGGAATAAAACTATAAATGAGTTGTATGTATAGGATACTTCTAGATAAAAATAAATATGTGACCAATATAAAGAGCAATGATGGCCGAGTGATCATTCCGTCGTTTCAGGCTCAAAAGTTAACCGGTTCATAGCCCAAGCAGCGGTAAACTGATTGATAAGTTTTTAACTTAAGTTAATACTTTATCAATTTATTGAATAAATAAACATTTTTAATTTTTACTAAAAAAATAAAAGTATTCATTTTCATTTCCAAGTAAATGTTGGGAAAAAGATTTAATGTCACCTTTTCATAATTGATTTTTTTATTATTACTAATAGCTTTATTTTTATCCTTTACATGAGGTTTTTCTCTGATAATTTAATAATTGTATAGATATTTATTTATTTGTTAGTACTATTAGGTTTTGGACTTAATATAGGGTTGAAGTTGTTAGATGCATGGGCCGCCTTTTTCGGTGAAAACCTCTTCCTAATAATTCCAGGCGACTCTATTTTTTGCCAGCCTGGACTATTGGACTGATTTCTGGCTATTTGTTCCTTACTCCATATTTTAAATGATCTATCTTTCCTCCTTATTTTGTATATAGGACACCGATTTGTTATTATTTGTGATCATCTTTCAACCGTTGCTTTCCGAATGTGATACAACCATTTGCATTTTAGTGTTAGCACCTGTTTGACTACATCTCTCGCCTTTTTTTTCTCTATCAGTGAACTTTCGACTCCATGTTTCCATTGACAGTTCATATAACTCCGTATTATTTCTCTTTGACAGCTTTTTATTTTACTTAAGAGGGTTTTTTGAGCGCTCAAGTTTGACAGGCGTGAGTAAAAACCGGTGTTACGCGAATATTCATCGCTTTCATTTTCAGTTTAGTTGGTGTGAAACCTGTGACAATTTCTTTTATACTCCCGTGTTTATTTCATATATTCTTTACTCTGTAATCAATTTCTTTTTCTGTACATGATTTTATTGAAATTAGATGTCGGAGGTAAATGTAATCTGCGAAATATACGACACTGATTATGTAGATATAGGTGTTTTCTGTGGTTAGTCATAATTTTTTAGCTTAAGGGTCTTGCTATTGATGTGTTAGTGAATCTATCATGTATTTCAGTCTGTACAGGTCTTCCGACGGAAGTGCTATCAGAGTTGTGATAGGCGCTTGCCATTGATATTTATTCCCATATCTCTCCAATGGAGATTTCGGAAGATGGATTCTATTACTGCGTTGAAAAGCTTTGGTGAAAGCGGATCCGCTCGCTTTGTTCCCCTCTCCAATTGATATGTTGATCTTCTTGTGTCCAGCAGTATTCTTGTAATACTTTTCGAATAAATCGCTTTGATAAGTTCCATGTGGTAGTGGTCAATTCCTTTCTGGATTAAAGCCTGCCATATAGAGTCATGTGAAATTGAATCGGATTTAGAGTAATCTATTAAAAAAGAACGTCTACGGGGAGGTTACATTTCATTATTCGTTCGATTATTACTTTCAGTGTGTGTGTGTGGTCAATGTTAAAGAAGCTCTCAATGAATCCTTCTGCTTCTATTGGTTGGTTCTCATCGATCTTAGTTGTTATACGTCTTAACAAGGTCGATGGGAGTACATAGGAATACACAGGCGGGATATAAGGCTGATAGGTCTGTTGTTAGATGTAAATTTGGGGTCTCCTTTTTTGTATAGTATAGCTAATTATGAGAATGTTTATGACTATGGTAATTATTTTACTATTAAAATATTGTTAAAAAGTTCATTGAGCGGTTTCATTTGTTGTATTTTCGCAGCTTTTATCATTTCGTTTGTCATTTCAAGTCCTTGGCTCTTTCCTACGTATAGTTTATTTATCGATAGTTTTAACTTACTTTTTAAAAAGAGTGGGACTGGTTTCTGGGTTAGTTCATAATTTTTAAATACTGGTCTCTTATAATTTTGATTCGTTCAAGTGTAGAGGTTCTCATAGAAATGTGTAGCTATTTCCTGTCTTAGGTCTTTCCTGTGGATGGAAGTGGTTCCTGAAATATTTTGCTGTTGTGTCATATATGTTTGTTAGTTTCCAATATTTTATAAGCTTTTTTTATTCTATCTGTTGGGAATGAAAGAAATGTGGCTACATAAATATAAGATTTGTATTCCCGCGGATAATTCAAGATGATATAAACTTTAATTATTCGTAAAATTAGTTTTATTTTTGTACTGGTATTTCTACCTTTTCTACATTTTCTGCTGTTTGATTTTTTACAATAATAAAATCTTGCAGTATTTCGGATTAAGTGTATATACAATTGACATAGACCTTAGAACAAGTAAATTATAGGCCAGCTTAATGCGTAGTACATGAACTGTTGCTGTAACTGAATGTACGCTTGACGAGATTCAATTTTACCTAATGCAGTGGTTACTTTACTTAGCGAAGAAATGAGGTTAAATTATATAGTACTAAGTGCTTCTCGTGAACAGGTTAATTATGTTTTAAATAAAAACAAGTAAAAAATAGATCAAATAGTAGGAAAAAACAATGTATTTTTTTTAAATATGGCATGTTGGCATAAAGTATACAGACACAATAGCAGAACTGGAAAAAGTATTTATTATTTTATAATTGGATAGGTTTTAAGAAAAAATTTCATGTAGTTAATGATAATCGGCATCCCATCTTTTTACTGCAACGATATCATCAGGAGTACTCCTTTATCGTTTAGTGCTAGTGTCGCAACATAAAACAGCTTATCTTTATGGTAAAACTAGTTATTGATAACGTCTGAAATATTTTTTTAGAAAAGTAATAAATATGCGTAAATTATATCTGGTCCGTTCGTTATTTTCAGCCATTGGATATTTATCGGACATTAGTGACCTATTAAGATAATATATTAGAACTTTTGTAACTAACGATGGGCGATGCCTTTAAATAGGTTGTCATTGTAGTTCACCTAGGGTTAGATTGTCCCGCGCTGGACGTCCAGTTCGTGGTCACCACTGAAGAGCTATTCTTTTCCAGCAGTAGTCGCTTCTGCGAGTGATGTTACCTGCTCATTGCCACCTTTGATGCTACTAACTACATCGGTTATTCTGGTTCTCATACCGATGTCTTCGTTCCGGTCTTATCTCGTAGAGAAATCGGAAGTGTAGTTTAGTCGTCCGCACTTTGTGTGATTGCAGTTGCTTACAAAAGTCAAAACTATATGATATCTGTCGGTGATTATGTAATCTAACAAAACCTCACGGTGGAACGTATTCGAGGAACTTGTGCCGCCCCGTTAATGTATATTCAACGAGATGGATCATACTGTTGTGCCTGGTTCTATCTATCCCACCACTGAGGTGGCTCGGACATCGAGCCATGCACGCTAGTCTGGTGCGAGTGGGGTCGTGAATGGGTGTGATCACCGATTAGGTGACAACGATCGTGACCGGCTGCATAACATGTTCCTTGTTCTTCTCAAACTAAACATGCTTAGTTTTATTTAATTAAATTCAAAAATACCTTTACTTTATTAGTTTTACTTATATCAATTGAAAGAGACATTATTCTTAGGTATGTGTTTGCCGCTCTATCGGTAGGCAGTTTTACCTCAAGAAGAACGAGCTAGAAATTTCGTTGCTCTTTTCAAATTGTATTGTGTACAAGTTTGTTACATTAAAAAATAGAAAAGCTTAAGACATAATTAATTCGATGAGAAGTCGAGCTGGTTGTGTTTTTTGGTATTTGTCAAATATTAAAAAATATTTTAATTTATTTTTAGTATTGATTGATTCTATATCACTCAATATCTTTTAGAGATATATACAAAAAAACAAATTGCGTAAAATAGAAACTTATTGGTCAATTCGTTAGTGATTCCAATCGAGTTCTTCTTGTTCCGAAGCGACGCTTTTAATTAATATTGAGCCTTCATCAAGTCTTTTCATTTATAATTAAGATGAGTTACTTACATTTTTTATATTCGAGGTGTAAGAAAGCATGATGAGACAACGTGTGGAGTAGGCCCTGAAATATAATTCTCCTTCAGGGATTCGTACAGATAAGCGGGTCTTTACACAAATCCAAGTAATATAAAGGGATAAGAAGACGAACGGAATCGGAATGGCGAAAGAAATCTCGACCGGCAAGTTCGGCTTAATCAACGGAATCTTTGGTATGGATGTGATCGAATGCAATAACATTGGAAATCACACAACTACACGCGCGCACGCAGCGCTGCTTACTCCTAACTTTTTATATGATTTCGCTTGTCATTCTCTATATTTTTCTAGAATAAAAAAGAAGTTTCCTCATGACAATTTGTTCCTGCATCATCTGCAGGAGTATCGCGCGGAGTGATTTGTTATTCAGATTGTTCAGTTGGAAAGGTCCGGCGCGTGCGCGCGGTCCGGCGGTAAAAACCTTTTCTACCCGCGCGTTGCCGTTGACGTGTCCATCCCGGCTCTCGGACTTTTACGTGTTACTGAATTTTTATTAAACATTATTTTTTCCGCATTCGATATCTTTAGCCCGCGGCTCCGCCCGCGAGGACGGAGAAACTTAATCGATACTTTGATTTCTATTAAATCTTCGATCCTAAAACTGATTTCGATCCTTCGTCCTCTTTTTCTCGTTTTCGATTTTACTTAACCTTATCCTATCACTCTACGTCTCACACCCCTAACCTTCTTTATGTCTAAGCAAAGGATAAAATAAAATAAGATAGTGATTTTAAGTGTTTTTTTTTTCTATAAATTGCGTACTACTTACTGGTTTAATGGTTAGGTAATATTTTACGCGACCGATGCGTTGTAATTATAAAGTGGTGTCAATTATTAGTGTATAATGTTTAATTTAAATTGTGTATACACTTTCTATTTACATGAAATATACAGATAAAAGCAGAAAAACATAAATCTACATTGTATGAGACGATAAGTTTTATCAGTTAAACATAAAAATTGCTTAAAAAAATATGAAAATACAAGAACAAATATAGACAAACAGCAGAGGGATAGACACATAGTAGCTTTAATTTTTATGCAATAATGTATTCTATCATTATTCTATAGATTGTTAAACAAACAGATATAAAGAGAAACAAAATGTAATTTACGTCGTTCCTTAGAGTTAAAACTCCGTACCAGTTTTTATCGAAATTCGTTCAGGTTTTCAGTCTTAAAAACATAACAGACAGACAATTAATTTTAGATTCATAGTATTTGTGTAAAGTGATATCATTCTCTAAACAACAAAATATTGATTAATTATATATCTAATTAACTAATAGCCAAACCGGAACCGTAGGTTACGATATTTCATTGTGAACGTATTTTATTTAAGTCTAATGGCGGGTTGCAACAAGAGTGCAACACGTATTTCGTAAGCTTAATCGGTACAAAATGATTAATAGAATGCTTATATTTATAAGAATGCGAGCTTTTTATTTTTCAATTTGATTTGCAGAACTTTGCATTTCCATTAACCTTTATTCCATACGTAGTGTAATATATAGAGAGGATTGAAATATTAATTCCTAGATCGTCAACTAACTTACGGAACCTTGCCCAGTGCGCACCCTGATACGTGATTGACCGGACTTTTTGTCACATCCGATTTCGCCCCGCGTTGTTTAATAAAATATATTGAATACGCTCGCCCTTTTATTGGAACATCTATTCTCCCTGGAGGAGCTATGGGCTCCAGCTAAACTGTCGACTTCTCTTTGATATTGGATGTCGCAAATAGAAGGTAAAACTGCTCTGTTATGTTAAACAAATTACGTGTCCGAGGTATGGCACATTGCCAGATTTTCCTGCGGCGAAAAAAAAGTTTTGCGATATACCGCCATTCACTTTAGGGTACCGTTTTCGTATTAGCGTTTCGGAGAAGGTTTTCCGAAATATCTTGTGGAAACGAAGGGTTACATTGTGTTTTGGTAGCACTAAGTGTTACCATTATTATGCCCAAGAGAAACTATCCAAGTCGTGATTTAATTCGACTATCCTATTTCCCTTTCCACTTCCTAATTAACATGTCCAAAGGAGCCCTTAAGATGATACTTTACTATCACCATCATCACTACTGTCACCATTATCTTTATTTTTTTTTTCATAGTCTTGAAATGGGCACAATTTGAAAAACCATTTGTGCAATTCACTTCCGGTGATAGAATTTGAATTACTGTGTAATAAAACAAAATGTGAAGTGGATTAAGAACTCATTTTTCATGGCATTTGAAAGGATTTGTCATGACGATTTAAAAAAATTAATTGGGAATTTTTAACTAAATAAGGCTTGTGCAATAATATTGAATTGTTATCTTTGAGATTGGCGAACTAAATAATGTAAAGATGTGAAGTATATATATATTTAATGAACATCAAAACCAGTAAGTACAAAATAAAACTTCAGACATTTTTATTTTCAACAAATATTAGCGTTCATTACTTTCTGCCCCTCCCAAACTTTTGCGTTTCTGTGCTACAATTATGTATGTGATGTTACTAGACCCTAATACAAATAAAATTATGCAACTTCATTGCAAACCCGAGTTACATCTGTACGAAGCATCGTAATATGTAGATATTACGCGTATACCACAAATTCTATAAATTTAAAGTTTTTTAATTTCACATAGAACCCTCGGCGCACAACGTTAAGGTACACTTGTCCAGTTTTTATTGTGGCCCTGAGAATTTTAAACGAGACCGCTCTACTTGTGATTTGAGTCATGAAGTGAGCCTGTGTTGCTAAACAAAAGACCGCCCTTCGAATCATGCCACATGAAAGCCATAATTTATACTGAAATATTCCAAAAGAGAGTTTAATTAAGTCTTTTAAATTTATAGTTAATGAAGCCAAAATGTCGAATCATAAAAATAAAATTCAAGGTTTATTCATACTTATCTAAAAATAGGTGTGAACTTATATTTATTTAATGTGAAAGAACTGACTTCGAAAATTACTGAAGTGTTTACAAACTGTACTACTTCTAAAAATCTACATCTCCAAGAAACATACAAGCAATGACAATGTTGTAAATACTATATTTTACACCCATCATAGAATTATTTATGTCAGTCTAGAAGCAATGGAAATAATTAATTGATTGAAATATTTGTTTAGGTTGTTTTTAGTCTTAAAGCTTAGTATATCATATATTTTGATAATGCATTTTAAAGCTTAATAAAAAATATTTAACAAAGTATTTTTATTTATTTATTCACGCCTATTTCTCAAAAAGGTAGGTAGAGACCCCAGGTCTCTACGTGGTACGACTCTTGCATATCTCTTTTGCTCCACTGACATCAATCGCTAATCGGTTCCGAGTGTTCAAAACTTGACTCTTCTTTCGTATAACTCTCAATTTAGTCTGCATTAAGATTTTATAGAGCAACCTTTGCCGACCTTTCCATCATGAGACACATACCCTATTTAAATTTGTTTTCTCTGTCTACTGCCACTCATTCTTTCCAGATGGTCAAATCACTGTCACATTCCTTTCTATGTACTAGTGGCTGTATCTTTTTTTACACCACAATATTCTGTTACATCACTATTCTCATATTTATTTTTCAAAGAATCTCCATACATATTACGCAAAGATAGCATCTCTATGGCGCTGATTGTACTTTCATTTTTCTTCTGTCATAATGGAATAAGAACTAGAACTCCATTATGGTAAGCCAAACGCGCTTGTTCTGATACAATTTTACTATAAATAATAGCAATCAAGGCCCCATTCGCTTTATTTTCTGCATTTCACGAAAATATTAGATGGACGTTATTAATATTATAAAGTACTCGTATTCTTTAAGACTGCAAAGAACAATACGCGGTAGCACCGTAACGTGTAAAGTTGAAGTTATCATTTTTATTTTGAAAGCTAAGTTTGACTAAGCCACAATCACTTTTTTGTTTAAGCTGTTACTCGTAGAACGTGTGTTAGTCGGTATTGAATAGCTTTTATATTTACATTGTCTTGAATTTTGTAAAACTCCGATACTGAGACAGACAGATGCACGGAAAGTTTGGAAGTTCTTATACGGATTTTATAAGGATGTCACATTAAAAAAAATTGAAAGCGGTTGACCCTGCAGGTCGACCCTGAATCTTATCGTTATTTTAGAGCCCAAATCGTTCGAAAATATATTCAAACATAGATTTTGGAGCTTTTGGAGCTCAAATTACAGTTTTTTTATTTATTTTTTAAGTGTTTCATTTCGAAAATATTATTTTAAAAATTATGAAATTTACTATTTGATTGACTTGTTAGTAACCCTAAAATTTCTTGCTGTATATGGAGTGGATACTGATATATGAATTTTTTAGTTTTTCGAGTTCAAAATATAATATTCCTCATATTTTGGATTTTTCAAGTTTAAAATATATTTATTAATTTTTTTACTCTAATTTTGGAGATATAACTTTCAAAATATACAATTTATAATTTGGTTGACTTGGACGTAAATATAAAATCTTCTTTTATGAATGAAAATTAAATATGGTCGAAAAAATGAATTTTAAATTTTTTGAATACGCTTTTTCAAAATTTCAAAACTTTTCTGTATTGAAATCTTCAATACAGAAAATATGGACATAGACAAGGATTTAGTTTATTATTATAGAATTTAGTTTATTATTATAGAATTTAGTTTATTATTATAGAATTTAGTTTATTATTATAGAATTTAGTTCATATTATACAAAATAAGAATACAATAACCATTTTAAATTATCATCTTTTTCAAATGAACGGTTTAATTTTAGTGGTCTTGATATTATTTAAAAGATAAAATTTATTTATAAAAATATGAACTTTACTTTTTTTCAACTTTTGAATGTAACATAATTATAAATATATGTTTTTGAGTAAAATTAAATATTCTAAAATATTATTGTTTTGGAAATTTTTAAACTGTGATTTTCGGTATTTAATGTATTATGTAATTAAAAAAATAGACAAAAAGTTAAAAATTGAACGATTGAAAAATTTTAAATGTTCCAAAAAAAAATCTTGCCAAAATTGCGTCAAAAAACCATTTTTATTGAAATATTTTAAATAGCAATATTTTTGAGAAGTACATTTGTATTTTATTTTTTTTTTAGCATTAGACATAATATTTGGAAAATAAAAATATTACAGTCAAAAACCGATTGATTGAAAAAATTTGAAGCGATCTTAAAAAATCTTTTTTGGAAATTTTCAAACTGTGATAAGTATCGAATATGTGGTTAGATTTTGTTTTTTATGGCGTTCGATGCAGTTTTTTATACACAATAAATGTTATAGAAAGTTCTTTGGTTGGCAATTCACGAAGTTATATTAAAAAAATGTTTTTTTGGAAATTTTCAAACTGCGATGACATTTGAACGCGTCATTTTACTTTGGCTTATTTAATGGTATTTGATGTAGTTTTTTAGTACAAATTATTTTATACAGAGGCAAAAATCGATTAGTTGAATATTTTCAAAGTAGGTTAAAAAAAAGGGTTTTTTTTGAAAATTTTTAACCTGCAATATCTCTTGAACGCATTGATCGATTTTCATTCACTTGACAGCATTTGACGCCCTTTGATGAGTAGAATTTTTTTTGCCACTGGTTAAGAATCGATTAGATGGAAATTCTTCAAGTTATCCTAAAAAACGTTTTTTTGAAAATTGTCAAACTTGCAATATCTCTTGAACGCATTGTTTCTTTTTTGTTTACACTACGGCATTTGATGTAACTTGTTGGGTATTAATTTTTTTGTTATGGAGTTAAAAATCGATTGGACGAAAATTCTTAAAGTTCTACATAGAAAAAGAAACAATTTTTATTTTTTGGATATATTCAAAAGGCCTCTACCGATTTACTTCAAAATGTAACCATACCCAAGTCTCAATCGACTCTTTCGAACGCCATATCGCTTATCTCAATCGATTGATCCGTTCTCAGAATACCATACGACAAATGTTAGTAACAAAAATACATACACACACACACACAAAACACACGGGCGGACGGACATTCTTATGAAATTAGCCGGAACAGTTTCCTGGGATTTCAAAACGTCGAAATATGATGGTAATTCGATTTTTCAAAATCAAATCTAAACCAAAAACCTACTTATCTTTTTGAAAACCTGAAATTTTCGAAGCGGGAAGTTAAGGATATCAATATCTACCGACATCTAGCTGGAAAGCGATGCGTATCTGCTTCTCAACATTTTTGAAAACGAAATGGCCGTGTCGTAGTCGGCCATGACGTCATCGTCGTCAGAAAATGGCGACCGCCGGCCGCACGACAACAGGAAGGAAAGCGTGACGTCATTTGCATTTTATAGCGATCGGGCTTCGGGCGGGGAATTTATCGAAAGCGGGAGTTATTTTTATCGTTGTTTTATCGTTACTTTCCACGTCATAAATATTTATTTCATCTGATTGCGAAATAATAAAGGCGCAGCGGTCTTGGTATTCTGATCAACAGGTTTTGTTGTTAGCGGTCGTGTCCGATTTCGTCCGCGCGCTCTACGAGTATGACGATTTCTACATTTTTACATTCTGTTTGTACTTCAGACGGGGTCTATTATTAGTGTTACGGGGGAGGGAGAAATATGAAGACGCGGTGTTTTGTTATTGATTATTGCTGTTTGACAAGACAGAATATATATAAAAAAACCATAAGAAAAGAAAAAATCTCATACTTTAGTCTTTCATATTTACGAGTTTCCTGTAGTATTGTTAAGAATAATTCTTTTCTCAAGTCTTTTTCTGACCTGTATCAAATAATTTTGCCCTTTGAAACGAAAACGACAATAATGCTATTGTCGTCTTTATTTCTATAATACGTCATTACAACAACGTGTTACTGTATATGGTTTATTTGCGTGAAAAGGAGAAATTTCATATCTATTTTGTCCGTAGAAACATAAAGGAGAAACGAGAAATATCTAGTTTTTTTTTATTGTGAAACAATCCTGCCCTTATAAATACTAGTCGGATGTCGCTGGCAAAGCTTTTTGCATATAAACGTGTACAATTTAATTTTGGTTCATCTGCTATTAATCTTCACGGAAAATGTAAAGCGCCGATCACCAACGACTTCGCATCCTTCATCAAGGACGATGAAATTGTTAATTTATTGTTGGGCGAGTGTAAAAATTGATCAGTAAAAATTTTATGGATTCAATGGCTTGTTGTTTTGTTCGCGCTGTAAAAAAGTTATTTTGTTGGGCGATCAATTACACTGGACGTTTGGTGAAGCGACCTCCATGGACGTAAAAAAACGGACGGACAAAGTTTTGAGCGGCGGCGGCCGAGGGCTGAGGTATCGCACGTCCGCGGGAGGAGGACGCCCATATTGTATAAAGGAAGTGTTATCTAATCGTTTTGATAAAATAAAGTAATATTATCATAATAAAATTTTGGACGACTGATATTGTTATTTAAATCTTGGTTAATGAAGAAGGAAAGAAAAATATGAAAAAACATCAACAATGTGAGTCTAGCGAATTTGACAGCACAATGACAGTCGGTAGAATTACTTAGGTGTGAACGCGTAATGGGGCTTAGACTTATTACAGTGAGTTGATTTATATGTATTCGGTTGGGAATCAAACGAGCAGTTACTTTGGACTACTACGCTCTCTGTCCACGACGACCAGTACATAATTAGTAGTAGAAAACGTGTTTAATCGACGTCTAGTCTAAGCTAAAACACGTCTACGAAAATATAATAGTTATTTACCTTTCCTTTCTGAAAATATATTTTTTCAATAGATTTGAGAAGTAGTGCTTTACGTTGTTTTTCGAAATACGACTTTAAAAATAATTAACTGATCACTTCTGAAAACTGATCAGCTATATACTGCGACAATTGCTTCGAATATCGTATATTTCTGAAGAAAAGTAGTCATAAAACAAGTTTTTTAACAATTCTTAAATCAATGAAGTGATCAAAGTCGAATTTACGTCATAAAAATTCACTCAATTGTTATTGTACTGTTATGGTGTAGTTCATATGATGAATCAAAGATTAATCTACTGACACCCCGTGACGAAAATATTTCTTTTTTATACAGCGTCATTACGAATGTTTATATTACAAACAAAACTTTTATCATTTGGAGGGTAAGTTTTTAACTGTCTCATTTGCGTTTTCTGTGATTTGTATAAGAATTTGTGCGGTGCTCCTAGCGGTTGTTTCATGTAACTTACCAGTTATAAATTACAGTAACCACAAATGAAATAGCGACAGTTAAGAACCTATACTCGATTTCACATTAAGTCTTGTCTGCACAAAACCATCTGATACTACGATCAGTTAAAGGATAAAAAATGAGTTGATCCGTTGTTCGTAATTTTGTCCTTGATGTGTTAAGGCGAATTTAATATCAAAACGTCAGATTAGCCGTCAAGCTTTGGTCACGAAAGATGGTGTCGTTGGTAAATAAGCTTTGCATTTTTACTATTTGTTTGGATCAATAAACAGTTTTATAATGTACATAATTTTACAATTATGTAGATGTTTACAATAATTACGAAATATACATCATCGGTCACAGATTATTAAATAATTCATCAATTAAAATCAGTCGTATAAACAGTGCTTAAATAGATTGTGCTTCGAAGTATTGTCGATATGATGTAATTTTAATGTGCCAGGTATTTAATTAATACGCATGCGGACTGAAAATACATATATTTTTATAATTAAAATACTTGTTATAAGTGTCTCCTACATGAGACATTGGCGACATTTTTCTGATAATTTTATACTAGTTTTTGTGTTACGGACAGCCGCGCAACTAATGTAAATTCACAGATTGTATTGTGTCTTATACGGACTTGATAGAGATTTATTTGTAATAAGTGTTTTATATTTGTGCGTGTTCTATGTATTTTATTAAAGAGTTTTTTGTATAGTTTTTTATTACCCGGGTAGGGACTAGTTTTAAGGAAAATATTTGTTTGTTTTTTATTAGAATTTTGCTTTGTTAAATTGAATATTTGAAATGAAATGTGCGTGTGAGTTGCATACGAAATCGTGCTTTGGTGGGGAGGACCAATGATAGGCCTTAAAAAGCGGCCGTCATTACGGCACGGCCGCTAATCGGTGTCTCGGGCGCTAGTGGCGCCAATGCATATGCAAATTAAGTGCATGGCCACGCCTCCCCAATTAAAATATATGCAACTCACATGTGCAACGGATGCACCACCTATAAAATGCAGTGGGAGTGGTGCATCCGACACAGTTGCTAGCCAACCGTCACCTTGTAAAGCTCGGCCGAATAAAGAAGTCTGAAAGAAAACGCTGTCCATCATTGATCGCCGCCACACCGCAAGAAATCCGCCGACCACACAGAGAAGCGTGCGCTCGTGAAGAGAAGCAGTCCGGGGTGCGGGCTTACGCGGCGATAGCTGAAGTCGCCGTTACATTTTGGTTAGAATATCAAAACGCGTCACAATATATCAATAAAACTTTATTGAAATATACAACGTTAGATGTACAATTTATTATAAGATCTAACAGGTGCTTGCGGAAAAAGTTATTAAAGTGAAACTTTTTTAAGCGCGTTAGAGTGATTTCGTGCTATGACGTCATAGTGACGACTTTTCGGCTCGGCCCAGCGGGCCCACGTGTTCCACGCGTTTACACAGCCAACTTTAGCTGATCACGACTGTTTTAGATACGCGTGGTTATTATTCCTTGCAAAAATGAAGAATGCACGTAAAATACATGCAATAAATGGAATACAGTGGCGAAACTGTCGATTGTATCAGTGGTTTCTAATAGTGAAGTGAACACGGTGCATCACAAGTCAACGGTAAATGGATCATTAAAATTTGACTAAACATTACTGCAATCTTTTATTCAATATCTTTTTATTAAAATCGATCCCAATGCCTGTAACTCATTCTGTTCCAACTGTAAATGGATTAGCTTTTGGGTAGTGGCATTAATTCATCTCAAATATAGAATAGCGTCAAAAATTTACTTTCTCCTGCCCGCACAGAAAAAGTAGGTTATGTGCGTGTGTCAGAGGCGGAATGTACGAGATCAACGTGACAAAAACAACCAACAAACGTTGTCCCGGGTCAGTAATTCAATTGTGTTCTCATTATATTTTCGTTTTTAATAATAGTTGGTCATGAAAATATCTTCTAATCACGAGTTAATAATACAATAATTTACTTTCTTTTTATTTTTTTCTATCTAAAACTCTATTCCTACATATTTTGTCAAAGTTTCACTTTTCGTCGTGAGTCCGACACGCACGGTATTTTTTTTATACAAAGGCGGACAGAACATGCTTTAAATGACACGTCAAATGTTCCTCTGAATTGTTATTCAAAGCTCGATGTTACGAAACTTCTCTTTAATCCACAGGGGCACGTTGAAAACTTAACCGAAACAACCAAATCACTGTGGATCGTCTACACAAACGAAAAGACGGCATTATAAGCTATCGAGATGTTTACGGATAAATCACGTTTCGTAATATGATGTTTACGAGTACACTCGCGCTCGGACCCAGACGCCAAATGGATATATACACGGCTCTGTTGCCGTGGCCTTTCATTCACTGAAATATGAATATATGTCGGGCAGTCTTTTCATGAACATGCCCTACCTGATCGGTCTCTAATCGGCCAATCAAATTACGCACGGCAAATCACATTGGGGCCCGAGGAGGCGGCGCGATATGGAGTTGTGAGACGAGAAAACGGAAAACAAAGCGGCCACTTCAGAGGGCTTCATCCCGTTTTTGTTCAGCCAACGCGATGGAGTGTATTCACGCCCAGATTTAAGAATTATTTTGTAGTAAACCGGCTAGTAGCGACAGTTTCCAGCGTTACAGGTACTGAAGATTCGGCATTGTGACAGACGATCTATCTGCAGAGCGTGGTGATTAGGACACATCTTGTACGTAATAGAAATTCGGGTGTCCGGCAGTGGACGGCGAAGACTGGAAAAACGAATTATAAACAGATACTCATTGTAGACCGAACGTCAAGCGCATGGATTATTATCGTAAAACACGTTGAAAATTTGTACAGTAATAAGTTAATTTCTATTTTTGTAGATTAACATTATTATCACGCCTCTATTAATTTATCTCAAATCGATATCAGATTGCAACTAGTCCAAATTTCCACAATGTTAACATTTATTAATTCTGATGTGACACGAGTCGCGTAAGTCAGAAGTTGTTGTTGACGGTTCGCCTTCGAGCCAGCTGCCGCTAGATTTAATTATCGGGGCTGCGAGCGTAACGAAAGGGTTTCAGTTACGTCACGTACGTTACGCAAATGCACTTTTGATTTCATGATTGAAAACTGAAAACTATGGACATTAATGGTGCCTATTGTGTTACCGTTTCTTTTCGAATAAATTGATGAAAAAAGAAGCTTCAATTGAAATGTGCGTTTTTGTAATTCATTATCTTACAGATTTTGATGATTTTGAATCTCAAGAGGTGATATGACACGGGAACTTCAACATTTTCAGTCCTTTCATAAAGAAAAAATAAAATAGAATAGCCGTTCTCAAAAGATAAAATTAATTGAGAAAGCGATATTGAGATATAATATCCGACTAATAATAGTTATTTTAATGTATCGTTTAATGAGTTATTAGTTAAGAAGTAGTTGTATTTCTTCAAAGTACGAAGCAAGAAAGAAGAGAGGCCATAGACGATTTCACCGATAAGTATTTCACTGCGAATTAAATGAAATCGCTTGCTTCGTTTGTAGCCCCTTAAACTGTCTTGGAAATGTATGCGTCTCCAGTGGAATGACACAAATCTATTCGAAATTGAACACTTTTTTAGTACTAAAAGGTGGGAAAACAATAACAAAGTCGATGGAACTTAATAAAAAAGTGTAATACGTACTGAAATTACACTTAGTGTTCGTTTTTAGTGTTCCTGTCGTGGGGTATCTACTATTCTGCCATTCAACTGTCACAAAAACACTAATGATATCGCAACGAAGTCGACCGCTTAGGTGACCCGTGTCTACTCTTGGGAGTTCGTTTCTGGCGCCGACAGATAATAACATTACTCAGCAGGCTAAGTAAATAGAGTAGCAAACGAATTTCTTCTGTATTTTAAAACATTTTTAAATCATAATTTCACTGCACACGCGCCCTCGAATCTGCAAGGTAGACAGAAATGCTAATTAAGATGATGAAAATTATACAAATCATTGCATATTTTGGATAGATTTAAAAACCTACCACATGTACGACTATGATCCTTCTCGTGTCTGAAATCTATTAATGATAACTTTCGATTTGATGTAAGGCAAAATGAAACTTATGACTTTTTTCTGTCATGTTTTGATATGCACATTCATTGCTTTCTGAAAGGGATATTTCTTAATTATTCAGTCTATGTATAACTTCTATCCATTTTCCGTTTACGCAAAGATTGTTTTATAAAGTGGTAATTGAGAACAGAAATTCAAGAATGTTTCTTAATTTATATAAAAATAATTGGAAAAATGTCCGATAGCAGATGTATTTTTACAGTAAGCTCAAGGCCAAACGTCACCTCTACCTTTGGCCTGGACGTGACGTGAGTTAGGAAGATAAACCTCGTATTCGCTGGTCGGGAGATGTAAATAAAGAATTGGTAGACGTCGCGCTGTATCATCAGCGCGAAGTCTACCATTCGGATCACTTCTTACCGTCACGTCATTGTTAACGGAAAATGGACGGGAAATTGTCAAAACGGGAAAAAATATGAGAGCTCACATTTTTATATACGCGATGAGGTACTTTGAGAAACATAATCTTTTCCTTCTGTGCTATGTGATTCTGTTTGGCTCGTTTCTGCTGCGAACTTTTGCCATGCGTAATGTACGTGTATTTTGGTGTGATTCGGGAGGGAAATTTTTTTACCGACGTATTCTAAGGAGAACTTTTCGTTTGACATGGCACCTACGTATCTTTCAGACCCATTAAAAAAGAAAAAAAAATTAAAACACGACATAATAATTTATGATAAATAAATTGAAACATATTAATTATAATAAGGAGGTAAGTCATTAAGAAAGTTTAAAACCGGGATTGAATTGTAGAAGCGAAAATTTTTTTAAATGATTTAAATCAGGTAAAAAGTATTTTAGAGACAAATCAAACCAAAGATTACTGAAGAGATGAGAGCGACGGTGTTGGAGAAGATGCTTCTGGAAGGGTGATGAGGAATAGGTAAATCTTGAGTACAACATTACAATAAGCACGAAAAGAAATGTGTTCGTCTAAGAAACGAAAAGAAAGAATAATATAATAATAGTTCCGGAACTGTAGAAGCGGCACATTTTAGACTTGTATAAAGAACATATTTTATTGAGATTGATATTGAGGAACAAATTCATATTGAAGGAGACGGTCTAGATGGATACACAAATAGAGAACACAATATAATTAAATAGATTAAAGGTAGAAAAATTAGAAGGAAACTTGCCTTATGTATAGAGTCGATAAAAGGTGTAAACGTACTGTTGTTGGTTTAAATATTCTGATAATTATTTATCAAGCAGAA
Organism: Eumeta japonica; assembly: GCA_005406025.1. Classification (NCBI taxonomy): domain Eukaryota; kingdom Metazoa; phylum Arthropoda; class Insecta; order Lepidoptera; family Psychidae; genus Eumeta; species Eumeta japonica. The sequence continues at coordinate 242,152 of BGZK01000910.1, forward strand.
AAAGCATTGACAGATATATAGCATAGAAAAGCGTCATTAGCTTTTCTTACACACATAACTATAATTTTCCCTGATGAATTTGGTAAATATTCCACTACCATATTCTTATGCCGTACATTTCAATTTGACTGTTGTCAAAAGTTGTAGTTAATGGTCCACCACAGCACATTTTATACGCAACTTTCTATCGCACGTAGCTTTAGGAATAACTTTCTTCAGCTTTGTCGTATTTGTTTTTCTGAACAAATACGACATTCCTTCAAAAAAGGACTGTGTGACCTTTCAAAGGGGCGGTAAACCTTTACCGGGGTCATTTGTCTTGGACGTTCATGAAGGACGACATCATTTATTTTAGGGCCTTACACATGCTTCTTTGCCTCTTCTACTTTAAAACACTGGTTAAACTAAGAGTCGAGTTCTCGAATTCAGAAGTTTGTATCGTTCAACTAAACGAAGCAAAACTTGTTAGTACTAAGTTAATTCGAACGGGTGAGCATTACACCTCATAAATATAAAAAAAATGATTTAATATCGTCACATGTATATCTTGAACGTCTTAAGCACGAATTGTATTAAAATTCATATGCATGGAAGAACTGAAGAATGTGGACATTTGAAAACTTGTAAATAGATTTTGTTGAAAGTAATATTCATTAATAACGATCTAATATTATGATTTTTTGGAGATATTTAAAACCTATAAATCAGTGGTTATCAGGACAAGGAGTTTACGATTTTAGAAGCTACTACATAAATTTAAGAACTTCATACGTATTTTTAAACATCCCACACTATCGAGTGCGTGAATAATAAATTGTCCTTCAATTTTATGTGAAAAAATGGCAAGGCAGCTTACATAAGCCATCTGTCTGCTTCGTTTCATTGGATTCGACGAAAAAAATGACTAACAAGGATGTGAAATTATATTACGACGATAGGCGGAGTTGATAGTTTGTTGATGAATCAACTATAGGATACAGGATATCTTTCATTGTCTTGGATTACAAAACCCTAATAGAATGGTAATGTCGTCAAACTCGAAAGCTCTAGTCGGGCTGAGTTGAACACCGTATTTAATTATTCGGTATTTGTATTCAAATACGCTTAGCAAAGTTTCAAAGTCGACCTTAAAGTCGCAGAATAATACGGTGTTATTTACTCGTGACGCTAAAGCAACGCGTCCTCCGTCACATCAGATTTAAAATATCTCAAAGGGGACACTTTTGTATCGAGAGCTTTTGTCGCGAAGACTTTTTATGATATATAACTTCTAAGGAATTCTTATCATTTTCAGGAATGTGTTCAAGTTTTATCAATACATTTTCTAATCGTTTCTATTATATTTTTTGTAGAGTTGTTGTTGGCAATTTTCAGTGCAACATATCACTTCGAAATCTTATAAACACTTTATGTATGTACATACATAAGAAAATCAAATTATTTTGTGTTTTTCATAATATTTAGGTTAAGAGGTTTTTATAGACGTATGTATTAAATTAAAGAATTTTATTGGATCTTAAAGATTAAAGAAATGTTTTTTTCTCTATTTCACGTCTAGAAATATAAGCAAAAATGGTAACATAGATTAATACAATATATACTTCTTTGATATTTATGTCAGTTACAGTTATTACTTGCTTTTGAAACTCAACGTATTTGACATATTAACGATGCGATTTCACCGAAATGCCAATACGAAGACGTTCATCAATTTATTTATTTTATTAATTTAGGCATGTCGTGAAAGTGGCGAGTTTAATATATTTCATCAAATTGACTTTCAGATGTATGTACCTTCACCTCGAATATTCGAATTTATGACATTTCTTTCCTCTGTAAATCGAGACATATGTTTAAAGTATATCTGTACAAAATTTGTAATATTTTAGTTCAAGATTGTAAAAATTATGACTGCGTCAGGTTGGGACGGACGGGCGGAGGGGATGATTTCGTAAGAGTTCCTTGTAAGCCCAGTAATTCGCTCTCTGCATAAAATACATAAATGTTACACGTAAAAGTACATAAATAAATACAATTATACGATATTCTACGCAAGGGCTCTGTAGCGATTCTCGATCATCTCTTAATCATTGGGTTTTTAATATCATCCATGTACGGCATTGTCTTAACTACTTTAAATTTTTGCCTTTTTGTGTAATTTCATTTTATTGTTATTATATTTTTTTTTGTTTTTTTATTTTATTTTTTACTTATATTTATGCGTCTGTCGTCGGTACTGTGACTTTTGAACTTACTTCCGTTAGCTAACGGCCACAGCACAGGCAGTGCCTCCTGTGGGGCTCTAACTTAACGACTCCTCGGTCAAACAATGTATAAGCAAGTATTCTGTGTAATTTAAGAATAATTTAAACTTAAATTTGTCCCCGACATTTAGTTTTTCAGTATTGACGGTAACCTTTTTTTCACAGTAATATTTTCATTTACATTTTAATTAGCCATTAGAAGAAGTTATCGTGATTATTTTTGTTTATTAAATAAATTATTATTATTATTATTATCCATATTGTAAAACTTCAACTAATGACAACAGCAATATCTGTTAAAAAATCTATGCATGAGTAAAGGTTTGATGGTGTGTAATAACGATGGTCACCCATTAACTGTTACTGCGTCTACATTAGTCTTTGGATAGAAAAGATGAAAAAAATTGTGTGGCCACTTCAAATTCAAATTTTAAGAATTATGAGATACTTTATTTGTATAGATTTTGTTAAAATAATGCATCGTCAATTGTTAATCTTTCTTGGGCGTGGAAATAAATAAAAAGATCATTCAAATACAAACTTAAGTCACCTTTCGCGAAATAATATATATTTAATTGTGTGATCGCTGTTGAGGTTATGCTATCCTTAGACCTCATTGTACAATGTTTTATACGAGAGCCTATCCTAGTTCTGACATTGATTAAATCCTCAAATAATATCTTAACAAATCGCGAAAGTATTTGAAAACTTAAGGTAAGTTTTGATTACTCCGGATGCTTCTTCAGTGTATATAATTCCTTTAAAGCCTCATGACGTCAAATTTACGGGTATGAGAAGGGACGAGGGCTCACAAAATATGTGGTTTAATTACGGGCAAGACCCTTCCGCAGAAGGTTGGCACGTGTGACGCTAAAAGGTAGGGTTTCGATTTCTAAGAATTTTAAATTAGATATATGCGAATTTTCATACATTTTGTATTGGCATTCATTAAGAATAATTAAATTTATGTATAATATTAGGTCGATGCTTTTTTGGTTTTGATGATTCTTGTTGATGATTTCCCTCCCGAAGAAAAATGTCATTCTGTATGCTGAAAAAAAATCCTGTTAGAAGCGGAACTCTTAATTTTTAATATGAGTACTTTTTTAAATTTTTATTATAATAAGTTTATAAAATAATTTGTTAAATATTGATAAAATAGCTAGTCTTTTGTATTATAAATCACGGAAACAGCTATTTAATCTTAAGCTATTTGACTTTTTTTTTAAATTATATCTTCACCATCAAATTTACCATTTCAATAGATCTTAGCTCCAAATCATACAAACGAATCATTTAAATTCGTTGAACTGGAAAAAAGGCAATTTAAAAAATTTCTTATTCTTGCATTTATGAACTTCAATTTGTAGAGTAAATTATCATTGTTTTTATCTAAAATAATAAAAGGAAGTAATGTGATGAAGAAATAATTTTAGAATAAAAAAAATCTAATTGCGTACGATTAATTAGTTTTTTCTGTGATATGCACGACAGAAACTATCAATTTTATCAATATTTGGCAATATATTTTTTAAAATGTTGAATACCTTTTAAATTATCAATTGTATCACGTCGATGCAAAGAACTTTTTTTTGTAGAAAATTAAATTTCCCACAAGTTTATTATTTACATTTTTTCTGTAGGTCTTCTTGTTTATAAGGTAATGGCAGAAAAATAAGAATTTTATACAAAAAAATAAGTTTAGTGACCCGTAACTCACACTGGCGAGGTAGGCACTTTTGTAGAGCATTCAATTCTAGGAAAATCCCGATGTTGGGCGAGGTGACACCATAAAATGCCGCTGAGCCATATAAATTAAAAAAATAAAAATCTAAGTTTACGCGTATTCAAATGGGAAATGTTTTTAAATTGAAAAAAAGTACTCAGATATAAAATTAAGAGCACCGCTTATAACATTTTTTTTGAGAATATGGAATGAATATACTTTGCTGCCAGAGCGAAAAAAAATCATCGCTCAAAATGAATCATCCTAATATATAAATTGGTGATTGCTGTGACTGTTAATGTGGGGGCTTATTCTTGACACCCTGGCAGATGTGACCGTCTACAGTTTTCTGAGGATGTGCCGATCTGGCAAGAAATGTACATAGAAATAACATTATAACTATTTATCGGACTAAGATAAATGAAATATTAACACTCACTTAGGTGTTCAATATCTGTTAATCCTCTAGTAATTAATATTCAATTCGTTGAAGAGGGATTCGTAGTGGATGAACATATAAAAAAAAAATCATCGGTAGGTTGCATGTTGCAAGTTGCAGTCAAACCTCTTATTGTGGAATTAACACTACAAAATAATATAATATCTTTTTGTTCGTTTTGGATATAATATACAATACTACACAATACCTCCGTTTACAAGGGATGGACTGAGAACACTGAAAGCTTTAAGCCTTCGATGGACACAAACAACTTAACGTGAAGAAATGAATTCAGTATTCTCAATAATTCATAATTCTATCTGGATTATATACTCTGTTTATTCATCGTAACAGACAGTAGATGGCTCTTTCTATATTGTCGCGTTTGAATACTGTTTTTCAAGTGCTAACTGCATCAGTTTGCAGCGTTATATCTGTGATTTAAAATTTCAGAGAAGTTGAATTTGGATTTCAAGCGAAATACCTTTGCATTGGCGAATGTTTTATGTTATCGACTCACTGAAAACTTCCGTCCTATTTATAAAAGGATGCAAACAGTTAAAATTATGTGCATATACTTGGTGTCAATTGTAAAAAAGGAAAATTATTTCACCTTGAATTTCATAGAGTTAGGCTCTACAAAAAAATGTCTGTATAAAATAAGGTTGTATACTCAAGACTTCTCAGGAATCGTAAACTCAGAATAAACATCAACTAAAGGATGGCGACGTAAAGTTCAGTAATAGACTATGTGTCTATATTCAAGTCAAACAATTATTTATCAAAGTAATCAGAAGGCATTAACTCGATTCCCAATTAAGATAAAATAATATCAGTAAAATAATATCAATAAGAATAACGCCAATAAAATTAATCAAGCCTGTGATTAAACTTTGTACGTGAGTCAGTTCGCCCAAATATGCTCAAATGCATATCGAAAAATTAGGTATATACATTCCTTTAAGTAATGAAGTTTCATTATTTATAGGAATGAAATTTCAAACTGACTATAACATAGTACAAGTTTTAGACGTCATTTATTCAAACATTATTACAATTACAATTTGAACACGTGGACGAGTTAAAAGTTGAGCTCAGGTCTTTTTGTAAATTTAATGTGTTAGACGTCGGTGACGTAGTAACGTCAGTTTGTCTTTTATATAAGTATCACAAGATCTCTCAAAATTGCATACTAATTGTATTCCGTAAGAAATAATTATATGATTTTTCTTAAAAATAGCAATGTTTGTATCTATTTTATTGTGTAAATGTAAAGCCGTGCTGTAGCCAATTCAGCTGCAGCTCGAAAATGGGCCGCCCGACCGATGAGATATTGCACTTACAGAATACAGATGTGAATTAGTCGCTTCTATTGTTGCTTTTCGTCTAGCCAGTGAGAGTTTCGGTGGTCCATTTCTCTTCTTCATCGGTCCATTCCCACTGTCGTCAGGTGGCCTATTCTTTTCGCGCCTGTCACTGCTTTGGAGCTGCGAGTGGTCGTAGGTGGGGGTCATCACCTACTGTTTGCTGACCCATATGCTCGTTTGCCTTTTAGATATGCTTTAAAAAATCAGGAAGTATTTAGTTTGAAAGATGTTCGATGAATTTTCACTAGGATGTTAATCTTAAAAGCGAGTTTTGTAACTTAGTATCCATAATCAATGGTTTATTAAATGTGCGTGATATAAAAGTAATTATATAATACAAATTAAAAAAACAAAGTTATATAATACACTTCGGATTGAAATAATATAAAATTAAAAGATTAAATATAGACAAGTTTACCGATAAAAAACTAGATACGAGTATATCAATATCACACTGTGTAAGATTCCTAAATAAAATTTATACATATTTTAGTAGGATTTTTATCATAAGTCTTCAAAATATTTCCTATTTATGTACGATAACCATCGCTATAAAAGTGTGATCGATTTGTATGTAATTAGGAGGTTAAGAGGAAACTACAAGCCTAATTGGTTGTAAATAGATTTTCGAATGAAAATCCATATGACTCACGATGAACAGTTTGACGCGTGGCAGATCTGCTCAACTGCCTCCGGTGCATTTAGACTTGACTTCACCGAGATAAAAGAAAGGGAAAAATTTAATATCTCAATCAATAAACCTCATTTCGTAACCTAGGAACAGCTATCGTGAGCCAGTACTCGAGCAAACGAGTGAAATTTTAAACCTTCAAGATATCTATTGGTTACGTAGCCCGCGCGCATCAGACTTAATACGATAACAAATAGTGATGATGTTTCTTTTTCCACAGCCACAGATCGTTACGATAATTTCTGTCCTCTCCAGCCCATTGACGCTACCGCAGCTAGTGCACATTAGAATGGATTCACACCATGGTAGAAAAAGTGTCAAACTAAAGCTCTGTGGCGTGGTCTGCCCAGAATTGCTGTCACTAGAACTCGTCTCAAATGCGCCTGTTTTCTCGAACCATTTTCCACGTCTAAATTCCGGAGCGCTTGTCTAATCTCCCACCGCGACACGTTTTCCTGCACCCCGCGCATTTGATTTTTTATTTCCATTTTTATTTCCAAAGAAATGCTGACCTATGCGTATATACATTATCTCAGTCATAATTAACATACAACAAATTGATATATGAATTGTATTGGTTTAATTTATATCGTGAATAGAAAATCATAATGCACAAAATGAAATGAACTGCCAATGAATATCAATAAATGAATTAACACTTCTAGTTAAACTGCCAAATTAATCGTAAATTTTGCATCTCATCCGAATAATTACGAGTATAAATAAATTCAACATGAATATCATAATGATTCATCTAAGTCATCTGTACTACACATAATTATCTAAATCAAAATACGTCAACGCCACATCTATGCCATTTTATCAAGCCATGAATAACATGAATAAAACCTGTCAATATAATACATTTAGCTAATGACGTATTTATTTCTAACAAAATTTACATTTTTATAAATTTCGGGCACCCATATGAAAGCAAATACATTACTAGCATCCAGGCATGCGAGGTATATTCCCTTTTTTACATGAGTTATCTGAAAATCCTTTTAATAAGCTGTCGAAGTACACCCATACCCTCCCACGTCTTTGTGTACTTCATGCCAACATGACCATTTATATCACCTCATCCTATCTACCTCAATCTCTGTTTTCTAGCAGTGATCTGCTAGGCAGAAATCGCGTCAGCCAAACAAAGACAAAGGCAAAAACAAAGGATTAAACACGATTTTTTTCATTGTACAAACTTGTATAAAGAATTTATTCATATTACGTTTCTATCAACTCGGAATATACTTTTCTAGTTATTTTTCCGTTGTAAGCTCATGGGACCATCTCGCGAGGCTGTGCGCTCGCAAGCGTATTCCTTAGTATTCACAATCGTCTGTTTTCTGATTATCAAATGATATTCAGAAAACTGACTTTAACTTAGTACAGAATCATTTTAAGCTGTAACTAAATGAAAAGCTAAACAGGAACGTCTCTGATAATATCTCAGCTTGACGACATTGTCGTAATCAAGCCGTGGGCCATCTTAAAAATACGTTATTCTGAGATAAGCTGAAGAGCTTTGTAATCATGTTTATGAAACTTTTCTAGAATAAAGAAATCGGCGTCAGCTTAAAAAAAAAAAAAACAGAATTTATATTCGCTTAACATCGCCCGGAGTAGGTTCGCGAGTCGCTGTTCTTGAGTACGATTTATACGCGATGCTAACTTCTACTTTCGTAACATAAAATTCCGCTTCTGCTATGGAGAAAAAAAATCGGTATAGATTTTATAGGCGTTGTTAAATTTACGGGACGAAATCACGAAAGTGCCCGTTTCGATTCTTGATCTAGATTTTTTATTTAAATGTGATTTGATATCAAGATTTTAGATCTATCTCTTATCGAGGCCGTATTCATATCGAGTCGTGGTTCTGGGTTTAATTTTTTTCATATATATTTTTTGGGTTTGAGCAGTAATCAACTCCACTACTTTCTTTAATTTGAAAAATACTTTTGAATTGAATTTGAAAAACGATTGTCGTACTAAAATTTTATGAAAAAAATATATCAACAATAAATATAGTATCTGCTATGAAATGTATAAAAAATACTAAATAAAAATAAAATAAAAAATAAAATAAAAATAAAAAATAACTGGGAATTCAATTTCTTATAATAAGCATTTTTTTCGAACACCATAATTTTTCCTAATTTTTGATTACTTAATATACGTTTTTGCTGTTGATTACGTAATAATGTGTTTTAAGGAAGCTGTTCTACTTGTAGATTTTATTAATTACTTGTACTCTCTTTATGTGGGGTTACAATCATTACGAAAATTCTCTATAAACGTATACGCATATAATCGCAAAATACTTCTTGTCGACTTCGTTCAACAATATGTATATTTGTTATTGTTGTAAGTTTAAAAATACTTTTTTGGCATTGTTTAAATTTGGCCTATTAATTTTATTTTTAATAGTAACTTAAATTATAACAGTTTTCTAATCTAGCAGCGAATTTATCAATAACTAATCACTTCTTACAAAAACAGAATGGAAATCATTTTTTTTTTCATCGCAGATATCACTTTATAATAAATTCCATAGTTGGATGGGCATCTCATTTCTGCGCAGGGCCATTACCCAGAAATTATTGAAGATTTAATGAAGCAGAATCTTAGAAGGTCCTAGAAATTGATTTTAGATCTGAAACAAAAGTTACGATTCCTGAAAAAAAAGCAGATATTGAAACCGGACGCGGATGCGAAAAGCAGTTTCAGTGTTAAGGCGCAAAAATAAATACTTTATAGAATGTGATCGACTTACATGTTTAGGGGCCCTTTCACCACCGCCTTTGAAACTCAATTTGAACTGAAAGTCGCCTATGAAATTAATTTTGCTTTTTATGTCTTTTTTTTAACCGGTTTTAGGCCAAATAACAGTCACAACAAGGGGACATGGA